>JAPQLA010000009.1:11863765-11874214 GCA_029822935.1 Naso vlamingii
GAGTTTGTACCGGGCCAAGCAGAAGGAATCGGAGGAGATGATCCGTAAGCTGGAGAAGAAAGGTGAGAGGTCACGGGATTGCAGGGTTAACGGGAAGGATGTTTATACTAGTGTCTCTGAACACTCAGCGTAAAAAGCCCAAAAAGATACAATTCCACGGGAGACTGCACTGGTGTAAAGTGACGTTCTCCAGCTGTGCTCCTCAATCTAATGTTTAATCACGTAATGTGCCTTCTTCTTCATGTGTCATTTCTCATCCCTGTTCCTCTTTCACTCCTCTCCACTCATCCATTTCTAAAAGCGTTTCATGAGCAACACACAAACTTGGCAAAGAGAAGCACTATTGGCTATTTGTTACAAGCAATGTATTTATTGATATCGATTTACTGACAGCGCATCAACGAGTATGAGTGTAGGTCTGATTATGGGTGGGTGTGTGTGTTCATCCATCTGCGTACATACCCTGAGGCAGGGCCCGACTGCTCTTTGTGTGTGCGTATGTGTGTGTGTGTGTGTGTGCGCTCTCCCAAAGTTCAAAGTGTGCTGCGGGAATCCCAGGTCATCTGCGAGAGCAAAGAGAAGCAGATTGCAGAACTGAAGAAGATGTCGGATCAGAGCGCCGACTCCCTGAAAAACGAGTGGGAGAAGAAGGTATGTGAGGAAAAGTTGAAGGGCTGGGATCTTCTGCAGCCCAACCCCCCGTAAGCAGCCTTGAGCCAGAGGAAGACCGTTTGGAAGCGTGAGACTAGCAGACTTTGCTGCGAGCGGGCATGCTCTTCTATACTGCTCGAAAAATCTTTATTCTTTCATGCTGCTTAAGTTAATGTGGATTTTTCAGTGATGAAAAATGAATGCTGTCTGCCCTGGGTAAATTGTGATTTCACTCCTATTGGCTCTGACTAACAGCTGTTGGGGCTCAATAAGATCCTAATGAGATTTCCACATCTCTTCTGGGTCACGTGATGAGCAATCTTCTCAGATGTAATAATAATGAAAAAAATCTCCTCAGAATATAAGCCACAAAAATGGTATTTCTTCCTCTTGAATAGGCAAGATATAACGTTACCCAAGAACTACATTTTATGAAAAGAGAGATTAGAAATTGGTGACAAAAGGAGTGAAGTACTCAAATACAAATGCAAATACAGAGATAAAGATGTTTGACTGATATGTAGTTATTCTGCGCTCTTTCAGCTTCATGCTGCTGTGACTGAGACAGAGCAGGAGAAGTTTGAATTGCAGAAGAAACACACTGAGAACATCCAGGAGCTGCTGGAGGACACCAACCTCAGGCTGGCCAAGATGGAGGCAGAGTATAACGCTCGCTCACAGGCAACTGTGAGTAACAGTCGTGTGTGTGTGTGTGTGTGTGTGTAGCATCAAGCGGGAACAGTTTGAACGTTTCTTAAATTTAGGTAGACCTAATCTAACAGAAATGAACTTGGATTGGCACGCTCGTGTTCATTCCGTCTGTCTGCGATTATCACTTTACACCAAAGGGAATGAGCATGAGTGCAGCTTTAGACGGAGCACTCGCTCGTTTGCTGTTTTAGAGATTCACGTTTTACAGCAGCAGGAGATTTAAGTGTTCAGACACCTCATGTGGGCAGATTATGTTTCATACCCAACACCAGACTTTCTCTGGAACAAACAGGATTCTGGGTGCCAAGATGGATGTTTTTCCACTAAAAACACCACATCTTTCATACCTTTAGTCAGAAAACGGTGACCAATGCCCGCAATGGCTCAGGTGAAGGGATACATCACTAAAATCTAGGCCGAAGTGATCTCATGCCATTTTTATAAAGTGTGCATTAAATCTGAGTGAGTTGTGTGTGCATATATGTGTAAACACACCTCCAAATCAAAAGTTTCTTTGACGTCCTATGAAAGAACTTTGGTTTAACTTTATTAGTGGAAACCATCAACACTAAAGGCCAGGCAAATATAGTACTTCATTAATAGTATTGTTATTAGTATCAGCATTCATGTGCTGTCATACACATACACACACACACACACACACACACACACACACAGTGCTTCTGGCCTTAATCTGTCAGCAGGCCCACATTTAAAAGGGCATCAAACACTGGACAGTGTGGGGCCGCTGGTAAGGCCCCTCTTAATAATTAAGGACAGACAAGGCCCCTGAGAATGAAAAGAGCCTTCTGTCACTGTACATTAGTTGCCCCTACCAGCACCCACCCACACACACATGCACACACTAAGTGAGTTCAAAGTGAACTTTATCACAGGTGAGTTATGACAGCCCAATGTGTTGTGGTTGGTGTTCTAATCCTAAATCTAATCCTCTGGAATCAATGTTGTCTTGTGTTTCTTTACTGTGAAAAGGTCTGTCTTTCAGCCTTCAAGACATCAGGCAGAAGACCTGAGTTTATTTAACATGCAGACATTTTGTGCTTGTAGAATATTCAGTCCTCCTCCTTTTGACCCACCTCAGTATCTAGGAGCTTCGGTAGCTATGGGCATGTGGGTTTATTCATTGAAGAATATTATATGCCTATCTGTTTCAGGTCACTTCTACCCATTTGCTTACTATGAGGAAAAAGATTTAGCTGCGTGATAAAAGTTCAAACCCAGGACACAATGTGAAAAGTTTGCTCAGTTCACATGAAGAGTATGCAAGCCAAGACAAACTCAGATTGATGATTCATGTTCATTCAAATGCGGCACAGTGGATCTGGTTTAATAATAGTGAAATGAAGAGTGTTCATCCGCCCGTTGCTACCTGGTGGAATTTCTATTCAGCACAGATCAAAGATGTTACAAGAGGCTTATAGATATGTCAGATGTTGTTATTTTTGGACGTTATCTATGCACAGGGCAGAGGAGATAGAGTGACTGAGTAGGTGTTTGAAAATAAAGACAAGCCGGTATCTGCCTCGGTGTTGCACCAGTCAAAATCTTGACTGTAGTTCATGCACGTCCACATCCAAAGGAGGGATAATGAAAATATGATTAATACTTTCTAGTGGTTGGAGAAGAACCGTGTATTTATTTAATGTTAATTTGTATGAGGACGAGCGAGTGGCACGAACAGATTGCACAGGCCGCAGCATCTACAGTTTAACCTTAGCTAATTTCGAATGCAGTTTCCTAAATTGGCCTTTAAAATACGCAAAACTTAACAAAATGAGTGACCATGCAATTAACAGACTCAACAATGAATACATACAGGGGAAACACAAAACTCAAAAGTGAATGAGGAAAATATAAACAAAACAATACTGACTTGGTTTGAGTTTAAAATGAGCCCAGTCAGGAAGCAGTTCAAGTTCTGTAAGTAATGAATTCCATGTTAATCCATGTCTTTTTGTCCAAATCAAGATTTTGTGAGAGCACCTTACGAATCCTACTAAATGCTCCACGCGTTATGAACCAAAAAGTCAGTGAGCACCTGAGGAGCCTGACAGGGACATTAAATGAAATGATCAAAACTTAACAGGTTTAATTACAAAATAAATGGAAATGGTGTGATCTTATTTTCTACCTGTCCAAAACTTTTTTTGCTCGTAGAGCTGTCCTAAATACTGTTGTTTTAGGGGCTTCGACTTTATCAGCAATCAACAGCAAATACTCGAAGCTTCATCCTTTGGGGTCTGTGTTTCAGACCTTCCAAATCAACAAAAATCACTGAACAAAATAGAAAATGTACTGGCCGATTTTTAAATATACTGTAAAATAATGAGTGGGAAACCCTTTTTTTAATGCACTTTTTGTGATATAGTAACCGCTAGTTTGCTGTTTGCCTTAGCCAAAGTTTACGTGAACAATCAGCAGCAGCAGAAAATGGCCGTAGTCCTGAATCACTTCAGGCTTTCAAATGTTGCACTCGGGCCAGTCCTGTCTCTGGTCCGATTTCGCCCTTTATCGTCCAGATTTCATTGTCTGTTCATTACATTAACATTAACATGCAAACAAAACTCAAAAACATCATGTAGCGTTGAAAAGGGGTTTTCTCCAATAGTCTTTCTCTCATGAAAACTCACATTTTCTTCTCTCACTGTTTGGCGTCTCGCAGCCAATCTCTGTCATTCATCAACTCTGCCCCTCCTTACCACATTCACACTGGCGTTGACTAGGTAAGCCCACCCCCTAGCCTGACAGCCATACAGGACAGCCAATAAAGAGATAGTGCCGTGATATTATGTGTCCACTAATCTTTGAAATTAAATCATTAACTTCCATTAAAGACTTACCCCTGGAAGAAAAGCCAATTTACACTGTTTGGTTAACATTAAATGTCATGCATGAGTTTACAAACCATGCCACTATTGACTGTCAGTGACATGACGGCTGCGTGGAAACTAGCAAAGTAGTTCGAGCAGATATATACGTAACTGTATCATCTGCATACATTCGAGAAACCGTTCCAACGAGCTAATATCCCTTCTTGCTTGTCACTAGTATTCTGTTATCTTTTTTCATGGAAGTATGTGCAACATAACTGTGAAATTAGCTCTAGGTTTCTTTTTATGTTTTTGTGCTTGAACACTAAAATTTCTTTAAGTCAACAGTGTTTCACACAAACAATCGTGTAGTGCACCCTCAATAATAATCACAGTAAAACAGGGGTAAACAAACCTCTAGAAGTGTTTTTGATACCTTCCCCAAGTCCACAGTCTATTCTGTTTTCCTTTCTTTTTCTTCGCCAGACCTTCTATTCCACCTGCTG
Source organism: Naso vlamingii (assembly GCA_029822935.1). NCBI lineage: Eukaryota > Metazoa > Chordata > Actinopteri > Acanthuriformes > Acanthuridae > Naso > Naso vlamingii. Next base: position 11,868,465 of record JAPQLA010000009.1, read on the forward strand.
CTCGTCCTCCAACACTAGAGTCTGAAACACAACATGCATTCATACACACAGCTTGACAAGCCTCAGGTGATGAGTGATGCAGGCTTTCTCCCTGTCGCTGACTTCAGTTTAGATACAAAAACTGTAAAAGATCATCCATCACTCTGTGGACCTTTTTTGTCACAAATTATGTGCATTTTTTTTTTCGCCCATCTTCAAAGACTTTATTGCTTCTAAATCTCTGACGAAGAGAAAATTCATAATGTAGCTTATGTGGTCTGCACTTCACACCTTGTAATTCTCCTTCTAAAACACCTAATTAGGGGACATAATTGGCTCCTTCTGAGTGTGTCCAGGTGTGCCCAGTCCAGACCCAGCATGGAGAGGCGCTTCTTCTCATCTCCTGCCAGAGAGCTAAGTGTCAGCACGCGTCCGAGCACAACACAGTCCCCTTGTTCCTTTTCTTAGCACCCTTCACTGCTTACACAAAGATGAAAATCTCTCTCACCAGCTTTGTCAGGTGCTGCTCTCGTACTGTTTTCAAACACACCGCTCCCTCCTCTGCCATCATTCCATCTAATGTCATCGCCGGCCTCTGTCATCGTCTAGATGGACTAGCACGCTCCATCTTTAATCAATGCCCCGTCATCGCCTTTATCAGCCTGCCTGCACTGCATTCCACGCTGTCACAGGCACACACACACACACAAAGACACACGTGCACATGTTGGAGGACCATATGCTGAGAGGGGACGTTTGTTTTCATCAGATCTGTGCCGGAAAAAGCTGTCTGCATCAGCTGGACTTTTATCATCTCATGTCCTTATTGAGAATCAGAATACAAATTGAGCTTTTGACTTTTGCTGCTAAAATAACTCAACAATGATGCCGTGCAGCAGAGTAATTTAATTTCATCCTGAACACATTTGATCAGATTATTCAGTGAATTTCCCCTACGCTTTTAAATGTTCTCTCATTTACTGTTTATTATGTTGACCACAATCTGTATATGTCCTACAGTCCTACTTCACATTGCTGTGTTTTAACCAGAGGTGTGAAACCCCCTCTGCTTTTGTAAGTGCGTGCTCATTCTCAAGCCTGTGCTGAAAAACACAACTCCTGTCCCTTACAACCCTGTCAGTTAGTTATTTACTGCATGAAAAAAGCAAAATGTACAGTGAAAGAGTTGTGGAGCATGTTTTCAGTTTAGATAGGCTGCTGTAGTTGAAGTTCATAATGGTAAACACCCCGCCATGCGCATCTTAAGAAAGAGCATGAGATACAAACAAAACAGGGACCTAACGATCACATTACTGCTTCTCAGCACAACATGTGATCCAGATATCCACCTTTGTAAGCAGTTGAGACTTCAATAACATACTGTTACTGTTGTAATGTAATTGTTGCGTAGCGTTAGTTGAATCCTCTTCATCTCATGGTTTGTTTACATTTGGAGGCAGATTATAAAAATATAGCCATAACGACATTTGACCTCCTTTAAATTAGCATGCCGAGGTTTCCAAGCAGGAATCACCCTGCATTGCCTGTTTTGCTATGATTTGATCCAAATGTCAGATTTAGGGCAACAAGATAAAATAGCTGGTTTGAGTTTTATAGCTCCAGAAGCTTTTCAAAGGCTGAACAGTTGACTTGCAGTTGAGCTTTTGTAGACTGAATGAGCACAACAGGCAAATATTTTTAAGTTGATAAGATCTCTCCCTTTGTAGCATTAACTTTCTGCTGGTTTGACCTTTGCTACAGTTTGTATGAAGGATTTTTTCTTGTCTTTGATGACTGACAGATTGTTGGAGAATACTGGTGATAAACATTCTATTTTAAGTCCAACCCTGGTTTTCAGCTTGATCACAAGTACAAAATGAAACTCTGCAAGCAGAAGAAATCTGTATTTTTGAAGTTGTAGAATCAAGGATGAAGTCAGAGAGGTGTTGAGCTACATTGTTAGCCACATTCCTTCATATTAGCAGACATATTGTGTGTCTGAGCATGTAGCCATCTGACCTATGGCACTTGTCTAAGGCCACTGCCCACGGTTGTTCAAGCTGTTTGTTTTTGTGGTTTCTGTGTATGCTTGCGGTTCAGGAACAAACAGTGCGTGAGCTGGAGCTGCGGGTGAAACAGCAGTCAGTGGAGGTGGAAAAGGGCAACGCGTTGCGTCAGAAGGTGACACAGGAGAAGGCCCAGTTGGAGATCCACGTTGCATCCATCAGCGCCGAACTGCAGGAGGCAAACAGACGGTGTGTGAGAAATAAAGAGCGTTGAAAGAGAGAGGAGGTTGGGTGTGGAAAAAGGATGCTCTTCATAACTATGCCATCTGAATGTACTCTGTATTTTAAAATATCTGCATGAGGCCTCAATTATTTATCAAATTACTATAATTATTTAGTTAGTAATACAGAAACAGGAACAGTTTAGTATATGTATAAGCGATGTCGTGCTCTTTGCTGTCTGCAGAAATATGATTCTGCAGAAGGAGAAGGAGCAGCAGAATGAGCAGCACGAACAGACTGTGCAGAAGCTCCAGGCCACACATGAGACTGACATGAGCCACTTACATCAGCAACACGCTCTGTCTGCTGCTAAGGTGCGCATTACCACAGCACCTCTACACGGCTCTCCTAACCAGCCTGTTTCAATGCTGATTGATGCAAAATGTTTTTAAAAATGCACCATATTTAGCTGCATTTTTTTAAAATTAATTCCCTCTTTGATTCTCTCCTGCAGGCCTCTGAGCTGATGGAGGACTTTGAGAAAACTGTAGCTCAGCTCAAACAGCAGCTCCTTGAGAGTGAACATCGAAGACAACAAGAAATCAGGGTACGATTTGGGTTGTGGGGGCATATCTTTTCTCTTTGTAGCTGTACGAATAATGGCCGTGAAAGTTCTCTAAGTTATAACAGACGTGTTTTGTGTGTTGTGTCAGTGTAACCTGTGTATAATTTCTGCTTTTTTTCAGGGTCAAGTGATAAAGTTTCAACAGGAAAAAGACGAACTGCAGATCAACTGTGAGAAAAAGGTAGTCTGTACTCTGTCCTACAGAAAAACCGGTCGACCGAGCTCGGTAGCTTCTGTCGTCGCATTAAAGCAGCTCTGGACAAAGTTATTACGGTCAGGTGGAGATCAAAGCCTGGAGTGTTCCTTTAGGTTTCCCCTTACTTTTAGATTTTATGTCTGGTCTTGTAAAATCACAGCCGTGATTAACAGGTAGATGTAAAAGTGAACACAGTAGAAAAAGATTTATAATTTAGCATAAGAGTCATCAAGCAAAAGGAAAAAAAAAGAATATTAGTTAGAAGCAAATTTAAATAAACTTGTTGCATCAAACTGCAAGAGATTACATTCAGAAGGGACGTTTTTCTATCATTATATCCAGGCCTACTCTTAATTTTCTCTCCGCTCACATCTTTACTTTTGAGAGACCCTCTTCAAAGCAACAGAGCAGCTGTAAACCATAGAGTGAAGAGACCATTGTTAATGATCTGAGCTGGACCAGTCCAGTCCAGTCCAGGCCAGTCTTCTCAGGTGAAAATCAGGTTTTTAAGACCCGCTGCACCTGGGTCATCTTCAAAGTGCCACAGTTATAATGTGAGCGCTGGTGGCAGGCTGGCATATACGGGGCCCCTCTGGCTGATACACCTGCAAGAACTTAGCAGGCATTTTGTGCTCCTCATTCAGGGTCGGAAAGAATTTAAATTAAGCCTGTCTAAAAGAAAGTTGGTAGTGATGTCTTTGTGTTTTCCTCAAATACAGTCTGTGTTTTTATTCTGTCCTTGTAAACCACCCTTATCATTATTTTTCCACCTTTCTCTCCTCATTCTTCTGCAAGGTGACGGGAGATGAAAACAAACAAAAAAAAGACTGAAGAGTCAGTCAATCATTTCCCCTTTTTGCTTCTCCTGCAAAGATTCCCCTTTACTCCTCGGGAGTGGTAAATGAAACACATGAAAGAGGCCAGAGTGCAGTATCTGGACATAAGAAGGGCCCATATGGCTGCCATAGATCCAGAGTGAGAGGCCCTCTGTGCAGGCAGATAGGCTCAGATGGTACTTTTGATGGGGTGATAGAGAGAAGAGACGAAACCAGATGCACAAGGTCACATGCAGGAGAGTTTTGTTGAGTGATGTTTGATGGTGTCTGCTGTTGCACTCACTTACACCTCTCTCTCTCCCTCCCTCCCTCCCTTCTGTTTTTACTCTCTCTTTCTCTTTTCCTATCTCTCTCTCTCTCTCTCTCAGGTTTTGGCAACCCACGATGAGGCAGAAAAAGAGCGGACAGAGGCCAAGAGGAAGATAGCCAAACTAGAAGATACACTCAGGTACAAAGAAAAGGCCAAACCAAAAGTGTTTTTGGTGCAATATTAAATGCATCAAAGGGACGTTTTTAAAAATGTAAAATGCCTGTCAATCTGAATTGGCAAACCGTTTTTGTCTAATACTTTCTCCGGAGTTGGTATCCAAAAATACTGCAATTAGAACACTGCTTCCAGCTGTATTCATTGTTCAAACTGTAGGTCTATAGGGCTCTTATTAAATTTGGATAAGACCTCATTAATATCATCTTTACTGTTGGTATTTCTCCTGTAATTTCCATGAGACAGATCCAGCAAACATCTCACATTTCATTTTGTATACACCACCCATGGTTATAGTTCATATAACCCACGTATAAATACAAATAGCTTAATCCTATACACTTAGCTGTATATTTGATCAATTATGTTAGAAATTACATGATAATTTCATTAGTGGACTCTAAAATCTGTGTCTGCGTGTGGTCCTCTGTCCTTCTTCTTGGCCGAGTTTGTTTGCCATAATGGTTTAAGGCGCACCTTCAGCATGTCAGCTAGGGTGTAAATGTGCATGTATGCTAAAATCTCACAATATTAACAACACACAAGCACAATAATGGAGAGCTGACAGGTATATGGATACAGTTCCTGCTTTACCACAGTTGTACTGCACCATTTCGTCATGAAATTTCTAACATATTTAATGCAAGTGGAGCATATTTTTTTTTTACAGTTATTAGTATGAAACATTCGAGCTTTGACTTTTCGGCTTCAAACTTTATTAGAGAGTTGTTTGTAACTGCAGACTTAAAGTCTTTGATCATACAAACAGTGTGTATGAACTCTGATTTAAGGTGGAGTTTGGCTTTAACAAGCCAACCCTTGCACACTCTCTTTGATCTTTTTTTATAACTGTGAGTGGAGTTAGAGTCGAGAGCCTGGAAACTGTGATGAGAAGTCGTACAGATCAGAGCCTCACGTGCGATAGGCATTTGTGTTGTCTTGAAGAAAACAAGCAAACTTAATCTCACTGTATAAATCAAACAGCATCTACGCTAATAAACTGATGCCATGTGAAGGAAATGTCATGTGACTGCAGATGTAAGACATCATCACAAAGAGTCACTTGGTACAAAATCATTTCATGACTTGCTGTATGAACACTATTTAAAAAATGCAGTAATCTTATGCATTAAAATATGTTAAAGCTGCAGCAGTTTATATTTTTATGAGCAAAAGTTGCTCTACAGATCTTTTTTGTAGCACTCAGCACTTTCTTATGGCTGGCAGTTTACTATTTTGATACTGTCTCTTGCCTCTGCAGGCAGGTGTTTTGAGCAAACAAACTCAGAAAAACCCTGTGTACACTACCTGGAGGAGACCGAAAACAGAGCTAAAAGACAGTAAATATCCTCAAATTTATTATATAACCAGAAAACTGACTCTGTGTCCTCCGGCTTTGTGA
>JAPQLA010000009.1:11952179-11964986 GCA_029822935.1 Naso vlamingii
TTGTCCACATTAATATCTATGCAAATGTGGTGGCAAGTACTAAATGCCCTTTGTTTAATCCATGTATTAACAGCTACATTTTAACACATTTGGTTAAAAGGTTCCTGAAGCAGCCTTAAAAACCCATCTGTTACATCAGGACACCCAGAAACGCTGTGGATTCAGATGTGAGAGATCATGTGCTCTCAGTGGTAGCACTGAAGGTGGCCTAAATGGCAATATACAGTGTGACTGTCACATGATTACAAGTATCTGATTGTCACATGATCTGTTTTTGAGAAGCTTCACCTGCTTCCATAAGCAAATAAAACTTCAAAAGAGGAGATTCATGTGTTTGTCCTGATTTGGTAATTCAGTGTTTAATGCCAAGTGATGAGATGTGAATGGCATTTTCATTTGTGTAGACATCTTACATATATCTGTTGCCATGGTGAGGCGTCACACTCCTCTAATGGAGGAACAGGAAGCGGGGAAAGAGATAAAAATCTGGCATCTGTTGAACTGACGAGCAAGTTAATCACCTTACCAGCCTGGGAACCCTGCGCTCCCGAGTCAGGAAGGAGGAAGATGGGGTTAAAGTGATGGATTAGGGATGAGTGAGGGAGCCCAGGGTTCAGGTTAAGACTGATTCGGAGACTGATCGCTGTCCTGTCAAGCATTGCAGAACAGTGGCGTCCGGCCTGTGAAGTGTCTGCATGGTGCTTCAGTGCGAGCAGCAGAGGAAATGAAAGTCATTACTGTCAGTGTGAAGTGAGCTTCATGGCCCAAACGGGATTAGAGAGTGCATCCGACATTGTTTCTATACATTGGTAGACTTAAAAGTCAAGCGCAAAATGGGATTAAAACGAGGGAAAAAACCAATAAATAACCTTCAACAGCCCCCCCTCTCTCTTTTTGCCTCTCTTTTATTTCCTCTCAGCCTTCCTTCGCTGCCAATTCCCTACCTATTTCATGTCTCATTCTTCCTTCCTAGTCTTTTTCTCTTTCACCTGCCTCACTCCCTGTTCCACTCTTTCTGACACATCTCTCATTCCCTTCTTCAATCTTTCACACACTCATCCCCATCATCAAAATGCACAGGTAGGCGCCGACTCCCACTCGCACTTTACATTCTCTGTTTTGCAAAAAAATAATAAAAAAAACATCCTTCTGGGGCCAGTTGGCACTTGAAATCCAACTTCATTCCCCTCAAACTGAACCCTTTAAAAAACAAACACTCCCACCACTCACACTTATTCCCCCCTCCTCTTCCTCTTTCAAAACAGCCCCATAACAAACTGGCAAATTGTTGCCCTTCCTTAACTTTTAAGGGTATTATGCACCATGTCCGACTTCAAAGCCTGTCTTAACTCCACACTTTAATTGTATCTTCCCCAGCTCTCTGCGTGCCATTTGATTCTGCTGACAACAGCACTTCTCCCTCTGTTCTCCTCCATCCTTATCCTCTCGTCCTCTACCCCTCTTTGGCCCTCGCCTATGTTGTGTTTTGACCCCCTGCACCCCTCACACCACCACAGCTCCTCTCATCAGCTCCTTGCTCCCTTCAGAGGCCATTGTCCCCCTGTTGTCACCTACTTTGAAGAGGTAGCCTCCATTTCCTCTCTCGGCAGTCGGTTGTTGCCCGGGGTGTGTACACACCAAACAAACTTGAAACAGTAACCCCCTGTCCTACATTGGCTGTCTCCTGCTTTCTTTATCTGCTCCCTCTCTCTCTCCTTGTGTCTGTGTGAGCTGACTTCCTCCTCATGGCGCTGGTTGATAATTGCCATAAGCTTCCCTCTTGGTTTCATTTTCCATTGTCCTCCCCCAAATTCTTGGCTCTGGCTTGAGATAAAGGGATGAGTACTTCAAAGGGGTCTGCAAAGAGTTTAACCCCAAGCCGAAAGGAACAGCACACAATACTGTAATTGAGAGCAGTTACTGATCACAGAGCTGTAGCACAGAGAGGACAGCACCGGTAGATGCACACACACATACACACACACGCACACACACGCTCGAGTGTTTATGACTGCAACTGAGGTGGCCAGTAGCAGTTACAATGGGTCAAAGCTGCTCAGGAGACCATATAACACAGTTGTAAAAACTTCTCTTGTCCTCTTTATTAGTTGTTAGATAGACATTTTTCATCATTTAAGACTTAGATACCACATAAAATGAGGCTGCTTTGTGTGTTTTGTGCATGTGCAAAAAAAAAAAAAGAAACATCAAAGAATTAATTGGGACACAACTGATTTATGCCTGCCCTTCCGTCTCTATTCATAGGCCTCTTTGTAGTCAAGCTGAATTTGACCTGTCCCTGTAATAATATCTTCCCAAACAGAGACAGTTACACCCCATAACCTCTCCCCCTGAAGCCCTCTTTCAAGGGTCTTTTTATAGGGCCAGGAGCCAAAGACACCCCTGGACTCAGGCCGGGCACAGACCTGGGGTCAGCTCCTGCGGGGCAGCAGGGAAGACCTGACCGATGGGGACCTCCCATGAACCATAGACAGGGTTGACAAGGCAGGACATGAGGGCCCAACTGGCCCCTAGTGCTGGCAGGGGGTCCACACCATCGCCATGGTGATGGCTTCCACCCTGGTGTGTTTACTGTCAGAGGTCAGCCTCAGCCCTCCAAAGTTAACAAAGGCTGACATTGTTGGGGTAGCACTCAGTATATTAGCCATATGACCTGTATACCTACAGAAAGACCTGGACTGGACTGTGTGGATGAGTTCTTATGAGATAAGAAGTTGTGTTTGCGCAGTTTTTAACTCTGACTCATTAGTGTCTCACATCTGGCATGGCTCTATATGTCAGATATACAGAAGCCGACATTTAATTCAGTGTTTCCACAAAGCTCCATCAGATTAACTCAATTACTCCTCTACTGCCATTTAATTCAAGTGTTTATCCATTACTTTCATGCTGTTTAACTATTAGATTTAAATATTTACACTGTTTATCTATTACTTTAAGCTAACTTTGTCTAAAATGTACTACTTGTAACTAATTATTTCAGCTGTTTAACAATTACTTTAAACAATTTTAGCAGTTTATTACCATCAATTTAAAGCTCACTAAGGTATTTATTGCTTTCAAAAAGCTATTTCACTGTTATCAAGCCTAATCATTTCAACTATTTATTCATTGTTTTAAGCTAACTGAATACTTTCAGCTGTTGGAAATGTTTATCCATCACTTTATGTTTTCAAATGTTTACCCATTACTTAGGTTACTGTTTTAGCTTTTTAAAACTTTATGCTAACTACAGCCCAAGCAGTAATCCTTTACTTTAGCTAACTGCTTCAAAATGTTAAACAAATTTTTGGCTTGCTTGTTTAAAATCTACTTTAAGCTAACCATTTAAATTATCTATCTATAACTTTAATTCAGTTTTTGGAAATTAATTCATCACTTTTATTTAAGCCTACTTCTTTTAATCCCTTATCCATCAATTTTAACTGTTTAAGCTTTCCTGCTTACTTGTTTACTAGTTTCCATGCACTCGACACTTAACTATCTCCATACATGGACTTATTTATTTATTTTTTTTACTGTTATTTCTTTTTCAAATTTTATTACTATTATTAGTTGTCATTGTATAAGCCTTCCACATACCCTCAAGCAATTACATAGTCCCTGACAAGAACCACTGGTTTGCAATCACTGCTGTTCATCTTTAGCTGGGACAGTGAATCTGACAGACACGCTGTGAATGTTTTTGCACGGGATGTGAGTGTGATAAAGTAGCCTTTTAATGATGAGCAATCCCTTAGTCATCATCACAGCCTCTTCAAAGCAATTTCCTCTATTATTAACCTTGATGGGAAGTGAGGTATCAAGGGAGAAAGTTTCACAGCACCTTTAGCAAACAGGCTGATCAAAGTGTTTGCCGTCTTTGTATTGTACTTTTTGAATTTCTGTCCACTGAGACAACAAGGACGCACAGACACCTACTGTTTCCCTTTCAAGAATATAGCCAGTCCTCTTGTACAGAGGGTCTCCTGTGGTGGCTCATTTGAACACTAAAGACCTATCCAAAACACTATTGACTCTGTTCTATGAGCACTATTAACATAACTGCCTGTAACCATTCCAGCGTGAATAAAACAAAAATTTAGCATTGAAAAAAAGTCCACTTCTGTCTGCATCTAAGCAGCTCCTCTCAGTCTGACCAGTGAATTGATGCAATTGATGAATGTGTGATCTTTACTCTTTTTTTAATGTTATCTATAGCCTGCTGCAGTCAAGAGGCAAACACAAAGCAGAGAGCTGAGCTGTCAAAGCTGCAGGAAGGAGTGATTCCTCTAGGTTGTGGAAATGGTATGAAATCATCCTGCAGGAAACTTATCTGAGCAGATGTTTTAATCTGGTGTCTTTGCATGTACCATTTGCCCTTATTGCCACTGGTAGGAGCTGTGGAGTGATAACAGCACTGTGATTTGATTTCCTAATGCAATATGTTCTAGGCTATGTCTATCCAGTTAAACTGACATTTAAAATTCTTGTGTTTAAGCCTAATTAAAAAAGCTTTTGTCCTGCTGAAGTTTTCTTCAAGTCTTTGAATCATGCAGCAGGGACACATCTGTGTCTCTATCCTTTCCAAATAGTGCGTTAAGGGGATTAAAAATCATAATTCCATTATTCTACTAGGCAATTATCTTTTTTGTTATGTGACCAAAAATTCAAATGAGGATATGAACGCGCTATTTGATACACGCCGGTGCATGCATTGTGCATCCCCAGGACTCCAGTGGATTAATCTCAAAAACTATGCGGGTCTGGAAAAGAAAAGATCCCTGCGTCTTTAAAGTTTATGTAGCAACAGAGGGATTGTAGCGATAATGCTATTGGGGCGGCAGATCAGTTACTTCTGACGCTCCAAAGCCTCGGGGAGTTGGCTCAAGATTGCTTGTCTTTGATAAGGTCCTCACTGTGTAGCTGCAACTTCGTGATCTGGGAAAAGATTGGTAAAACGTGACAAAAACGCTCGCAGGTCGGAAAATAAACCGAGTAACCTTTAAAATACGTTTCATCCAGAGTGACTGCAACATATCCGGGAAGCTCCGCCACTTGTTTTCTTTTTATTTGGAGGCAACAAGCTGCAATTGTTTTTATGCAGCTGTCGGGACCCGGCAGTCGGTTCCTTACTTTGAAGTGCGCTGCTCCAGCCTGTCGGCTCAGTTGGTGCTGGAGTCGCCTGCAGGAGAGACCCACCGTGCGGCATGGCAGCCTGAAACCGTAGGGAGGAGAAAAGGAGGAGGGAGAAAAGCGGTATTTTTTCCTCTCGAGTGCATTTTCCTCCCCGTAAACCGACTCAAACCTGAACGGACTGTATGTGGACGCGTCGTGGAGACGATCACTGTGGATTATATGCGCTTTTTTTGGTGGATAAAAACAACTGGAGTTACATTTGAGGCGAGAACTCGTGGATCGATGGTAAGTTACAAGAGTGTGTGCCTCCTCAAACTGGCCCCCATTGGAGCACCCTTTGATGTGCTGTTGACTCGCCTTTGAAGTAATGTTCTGGGGAAAATTAGCCACTTTTCTCACGTTTTAAGACCAAAAAACGCGTCGAAGTGTTTCTGAATCACCCACTTCGTTTCCTCGTCGACATTTGTGCCATTTCTTATTTAAAGTTAAAGTAGAAAATCGTTTCTTTTTGTGGAATTTCCACCCCCACAAGATCTGAGACTGTGGTGTACTTGGGATTGGACGTTAAAGAGGGTTTGTTTTCTCGCCTTGAATGTAACGTTAATATTGCAGAAACTTTAAAACACGGGACAGATTAAGCATGAGCGGACTTTTACTCTAGAGAGTCTTGTGAAATATAATTTGTAATATATGGTTATTTTTTTGAGAGGAAAATGGTTTCGAAAAGAAGGATTTTTTCTTAGTTACAGTCTGACAAGTTGAGCACTTGAGCACTGCAACCGTTTGACATCTGTAATGTTGCACATCAGCCGCTGATTCGTCTCAACACTGATGCTTCGGTTTGTGGAAGCGATCATCTGTATTAATCTGCTCGTCACCTCTGCGATAATAAAACGACAGATAGCTGATTTAAACATTGGAACATGTTGGAGCTCCATGAGTGGTGCAGCAGCAGCAGCAGCAGCCAGTTAACTCCATTAACTATGTTGGTCACGTTTTTCGATCTCTTCGAGTTTGTCCCACATCAGTGTCCTACAGGTATTCACGGGGCGGCTCAATTTGACGTGATTTAGCCGCTTGTGATGAGATGTAGAGACGTAGAAATGACTGCTTTGGAATGAGAAAGTGGCAGGGATGGATGGCAGAGGGACATGTGCTTGCATTCTGCAGTAAGCAGCCCGTCTGTAACCCTGACATCAGGCGTGATGGATCCGGAAGCGTTAATAAAGCCGCGTTCGTGCGTAATGCTCCGGCATTTTCAAGGATTAATGACTTATTAATGGTGTTCGGGTCATAGCCCCGCGTCACATAGGTGTGATTACTCCTCGTGTTATTAAAAGGGAAGTGTATGTGGATTATGCTGAGGCATCGCTCAGTTGCTTTGCCCCTCGTTTGTGTGCGAAATCACTGTTAAATTCTTGTTAATTTGCGTCCCAGTCCACAGCGCCTCGGAAGAGATCACATTCCAGGTTGAGAGATGAAGAAATGCAGTTTATGTAATGCTGCTGCAGCGTTTTCTCAGATTTTTTTTTTCTGTGAACTAGCCTGCCTTCTTCTGTAAAAGTCAGAGAGGGTCTGAGAAGAGTCTTACTGCGTCTCTTCCCTTTGAAGTTGGGGCGGATCTGGTTTTGATTAGATCAATACTTTGTGTTTCAGAGAGAAGACGGGCAGCCGGAGAGAAGCTCCCCCGCTGACATAAGAGAGTGAGGAGATTACAGTAGAAGCTCAGAGGAGGCGAACAACACACAGGCTCTCTCCTGCTGCCTTCAGAGCCATGAGCCGGGCGCTTATGGACCATATCGCCAGTAGTTTCAGAGAAGATGCTCCTCGACCCCCGGTGCCGGGGGAGGAGGGCGAGGCGCCCTGCTACCCCGGCAAACTCGCAATGATGAAACCCCTGGAACCCCCCAAATCAGTTGTGCTCGGCTCTCCGGGTTCCTCGGCGAGGAGGAACGAGGATGGTCTTGGGGAGCCAGAGGGGAGTGCCTCCCCGGATTCACCGCTTTCCCGGTGGACAAAGTCTTTGCACTCTCTCCTCGGGGACCAGGACGGCGCGCATCTTTTCAGGACATTCCTGGAGCGAGAGAAATGTGTTGATACTTTAGACTTTTGGTTCGCCTGCAATGGCTTCAGGCAAATGGACCTCAAGGATACCAAAACGCAGAGAGTCGCCAAAGCAATTTACAAGCGCTACATTGAAAACAACAGCATTGTCGCCAAACAGCTCAAGCCCGCGACTAAAACCTTCATTCGGGATAATATCAAGAAGCAGCACATTGACTCTGCAATGTTCGACCAGGCGCAGACCGAGATCCAAACTAACATGGAGGAGAACGTGTACCAGATGTTTCTGACCTCTGACATTTACCTCGAGTACGTGAGGACTGGGGGAGAAAACCCCAATCACGTCAACTCGAACGGGCTGGGCGACCTGAAAGTTGTGTGTGGATACTTGCCCACGCTTAATGAAGAGGAAGAGTGGAGTTGTGATTTCAAAGCCAAAGCACTGGTTGGACTGTCGGCGAAGGCGCAGAGGGCCACCGTGTCCATGAGGGCGATGGAAGTGGAATACAGGTAATGCTGCAACACCTTTCACACTGCATTAAGATGTAGACCAAGAATGCATGCTGTGCATCCTGTAGGTAATAATCCATAGTAATTAATCATGCATAAGTGCAACACATGTCTGCCTCTAGATCACTTCAGGGTTTCTTTTAAGTTGGTAGAAAACTCTGTCAGTCTCTCACTCCTGGCTCTCTGGCTCCTCTCACCATCTCCAGCAGCAGCCCTCTGCTGGGGCTCGCCTGGATTTCCGGGGCTTTGAAATAGTTCAGCAGAATGAGGGATCGTCTTCCACGGGAAAAGTTCACAGAGCACGGCTGGCTCGGGCCCCAGCCAGCAAATAATAGATGATGACATTGCTGTGCTATGCCTCTTCCCGCACCGCACTGTCCTCAAGCCTTTGGCAGAGATATAAATCTATAGCAGATCTATAGATGGTGCTTTGAAATGGATGCTCTTTTTTTAGACGCTTATTATGGCCTTTCCATCTCCGCCTGTCTATTTTTGTAAGAGGAAAGTCAAACTGCATCCCAAACGAATATAAGCTTTTCTTTAGGAGTTGGTGTTGTATATAAAAACCTCTGCAGACGTTGGGACGTCTGCTGACGTTGCTGTTGCTGGTGGGACACTGAATCATAAGTTGCACAAAGACCTTAACTTTTACACCGAACATGACAGGCTGAGCAAACTGACAGCTACTGGCTCCGTGGATTGACAGCTTGTGTGTGTGCTGGCGGTTAGTGGTGGGGACTCTCCTGTAGTGTGATGCTTGTTGCCCAAAGAGAGAGTAGCGTCCTCTTTTGACAAGAAGCCCCCGTGCCTTTCTCTCCCCTCCCATTGTCACCCTACAGATTCAAAACATGTGGAACCCATTTCTCCCTCTTCCGCTTCCCTCTCCTCACCCTTCTCATCTGACTTTCTTTTTTAAAAACAAACCCTTGAACGGCAGCAGCTACAGTACAGAATCAGCCCCCCCCACCCCCCTCACCCCACCCCAACCCTCTCACTCTCTTCTTCCCTCTTTTCTTGTTTGCGTCAATTCTCCTCTGATTCCCTCCTTTGCTGCTCCCCCCCCCCCCCGCCTTCTCCACTTTTATCTTTTTTTGCCTTTTGAAATCTCAGGGATGGGGACTACGAGGCATACTTTTGGAGCGAAAGTGAGGGGAAAGAAAGCGGAAAGGAAGGATGGAGGGGGGGGGTGCACCTAATGAAAGAAAGGGAGGGAGGAGAAAGGATAAATGAGGGGGTGAGAGAGAGGCAGGGAGGGAAGAATGCAAGGCCAGCTGTGTTAAATACCTGACTCTTTGCAAGCCCCTCTGAAGGTCAGCCTGGAGTTGGGGGCCTACAGCTTTAGTCCTGCTGGGTCTCCCCCGCCTCATGACGACCCCCCCTGTTTTTCCCTCTCCCCTTTCTTTCCTTCTCTGACACACTCTCATGCTTCCGCTCTGTACTGTTTTTTTTTCTCCTTATGGTTGCTCCCCTTCCTTTCCTCCTCCTCCTGTACCATGGCAAGAATGCATGCACAGCGGGAGATGAGTGCTGAGGAAAGAGTGAGTTTGAATGAGAGAAATGGAAAGAGAGAAATTGCAGGCTATTTAAGAAGGCATAAATGAGGCATAAGGAGAAAACCACAGCTTTCCCAGTGCAGATGAACTTATAGTAGAGGGGAGGAGGTTGCCAGGCCTCAGTGTAGTGGGCCAT
Organism: Naso vlamingii; assembly: GCA_029822935.1. Taxonomy (NCBI): domain Eukaryota; kingdom Metazoa; phylum Chordata; class Actinopteri; order Acanthuriformes; family Acanthuridae; genus Naso; species Naso vlamingii. The sequence continues at coordinate 11,961,582 of JAPQLA010000009.1, forward strand.
ATTCAGTCATAACAGGGTTTAGTTGTTATGGGTGGCAGACAACCTTAAGAGATTCTCAACACAAGTGAAACACACTCACAAAGTAGAAATGAAACATCACCCACCTGTTGGATACTGTTTCCTAGTGTTGCATTTTTGTACTGATCTGATTTCTGTTGTTGTAACCTTTCCAGACCATACAAGAGAGGAGACTCATTCAACCCCTGCCACGCGGGCTCTTTTGCCCCTGTCAGCAGCACCAACGACAGCGAGGTGTCCAGTGACGCCTTGACCGACGATGCCATGTCTGTGACTGACAGCAGCGTGTAAGTGAATATAAACCAAACATGCAAGTGTTTGAGTTTGTGTGAGAGAGATACTGACAGCACGAGAGGGTGTTTCAGGGATTTGGATCTAGGTGCTGTTGAAATAATAATAATTATATAAAAAAAAAAAGGTTAAGCAACACTTAACCTCAGCTGGCTGTTGGGAGTCGAAGCCAAAGTGGAGGAATGGTTTGCTGAAGTTGAAATAATGGTGAATTGTGGCCCCTTGAAAACACTTAAAAGAAACTGGAGCAGCCAAGATGTGGCATGGGTCAGCGCCAAGCACCCTTCCTTGTATTCCATAACAATTCTTTGTTTTTGACATTATACTGTAAACGCAGAGAGACTTTGTAAGTTGATACATGGGAATAAGTACAGAGGCTTTACATTTAGTGCATTAGTTGACATGGACATTGTTGGATGATGGTTGCACAAAGAAGTTTAGGGTTACAACTAATAGTTAGTTTCAATACTGGGTAATCTGTATTTGCTGTATTTGATTAACCGATGAGTGTTTCGGTCTGTAAAATGTTAGAAAGTGGTGCAAATTACAGTCCCTGAGAGGACACGCTGATGTGTTTTGTCTGACAAACAAACAAGTTTTTTTGCTGGGAGATGGTTGAGTGACGGTTTTCATTTATCAAAACTGTTGGCGATTAAGCATCTATAGGTTGACTGATCAAGGTATCAGCTAATGGTTTCAGCACAAAATTAGCATTGTTAAGTGTTACTCGTGCCCACATGTGGTTTTGGGTTATCTGTGTACGTGCCTAGGGCCTCGTTCTTTCTAAAGGATTACTTGGCGTAGTCACATGTCTCTCCAGTGACATTGTGCTATGAAGTCACTGCACGGTGCACAGCTCAAGGCCAGGAGTGCTCAGGTCAGCTGGTTTTTGGACAGAAAGCAGAACAATCTTGGTACAAGTTCTTCTTTACCTCATCTCACATGGGAGGCGTCAGAGTCCTATATGGTTGATGTCACTGAAAACAGAAAGGTTGACCATGACCAAGCTTAATACTGACATGCTGACATGCAGTGCAATGAATGGGCTGGGCCACACATAAATATGGCAGCTATAAAGAGCTTTTTTTTTTTTTTTTTACAACAGGGGACTCCTCTGTTCTGGCATATCTCTGTACAGCCTCGCTTCAAAAGAGGCCGAGGCCCATATAGTCCTATCCTGCTGTACTTTGCCCAGCGCTGTGACAAAGCCCGGAACATAGGGACACAATTCCTGCCCGCTCTGGCCTTGATCAGAATATCTGCCTCTTCTTTGGGTCAGTTGAAAGGGCCCATAAACATTTGAATCTCATTTACAGATAAAGAAAAGAAGAGAAAAGGGAAAAAGCAACAGGGGAGGAGGCGGCTGGGTGAGAGGAGAAAGAGAGTGTTGGAGGGGGGGGATTTTTGCTTATATCTTATTTATGGATTTGCTTGGACGCTGGGGAATGCAGCTGCGCAGACTTCAAACATTACCTTATCTTACAAACCAGCCTTTTGATGTGCGGAGATCAGAGGCTGGCTGCGGCAGCGCTTGCCAAATGAAGATTGGGAGGGGGGTGTTGCTTATGCGCATGACTGTGGCATTTCAAAGCAAAAGTGGAAAAGTGCTCCTCAGTTAGGCTAGGTCACCAGGAAACTGCTGTTTAGCATGGAGAAAAGACACTGTTTTACACTGTCAAGTGCTTCAGTTTGAAGATTGAGCTTTGCTGTTTGTTGTTTGATTTAATTTTTTAAGCCAGTCAGCCGTTCAGGTCTTCAGATAGATTTAACCAGGCGAGCTGCACCCTTGGGTCCTGTCCTGCAGTAACTCTCTGAATAAGTATAACAAGTAGCTAATGCTAACAGTGTCCTCAGCTCAACATAAAAGCCAGTCGGGGAATGCTAATGCTGACACTACTTCTGGCCAGCAGAGCAGAGTGCACTGTGACTGCAGAGTATGTTTGTGTGGAAGTGTGTGTACTGTTAAAAGGAAAAGGCCAGCAGGGTTCCCAGTGCTGCGCTGGAGCCAGAGCTGAAAATGAGTGTCATTTCTAGGGCAAACAAAACCTCCTGCCACCTCACTCAGAGTAATGTAACCCAGTCTACTCCGACACAAACAAGACCGGAAATGCTGGCATGAATACGAGTATCTTTGTTTGTTCTCAAATTAAGTCAGAAAAGATGAGAAACAAATTGGATGCAAGAAGTAGTAAATTGGATTAATTCTTGCCTGAACTGCGTTTGATCTACCTGGTTGGCTAACAAGCCCCTTCCTGATTGGCTTTTTGGTCTTTAATGATTGATCAGATAGGGTAGTTGACCTTTGTGATCTCTCTGTGCACCTTCAGAGATGGCATCCCTCCCTATAAACTGGGCTCCAAGAAACATCTACAGAGAGAAATGCAGCGCAACATGAGGATGAACAGCCAAGTCTCTCTGCCTGCTTTCCCTGTAAGTACACAAACACACGCACACACACAACCACACATACACACTCTCTGAAGTCTTTTTGAACCTGGGTCCCACAGTGTAATTTCCATACCACCCTCTGTTCCGGGTCTCTTTTGGTTCTATGAATAGTACTGCACAAACTGTATTCAGCATTCTCAATTCAACAACACCAGCAAAGATCTGAAGAGTAACGTCAAAGATCCAGCCTCCCACTCACACACACGCACAGACTCACATAAGCACACATACACACATACAAACACGAGCCCCCACGCTACCTTTGGTGTCACCTACACCCCCATTAGGGTTCCTTGAAGTCTGTGGAAGACGGGGAGGTCTCTAAGCTGTTTATCGCCGCAGCGCTCCGAACACACCAGGGTTTTTCTTCCCCACCGATGCTGCAAATATGGAGAAAAGGGAGAGATGAGGAAGATCTCTGCCGCCTATCCCGAGGGCTCTGAAATCAGCCCGGTTCCCAACAAAAACACAAAGATACTCAGACACATTCACTCGCACATGCAGGCACACACAGTGCTTTGATCCAAGGATGAATGGAGCAAATGCACAGGGAAGTGACAACTTCCAACAGAGCTGGCCCCCTTTTTTTCCAAAGCACTCCCAGCCCCCTGCACACACACACACACACACACACACACACACACACAC
>JAPQLA010000009.1:12000859-12010935 GCA_029822935.1 Naso vlamingii
AGCTGCTTTCGAGCACTGAAGGAGAGGCAGGGGAAGAAGAGCGATGCAGCGTTGGCTTGCTTTCTGTTGGACAGGTAGGTGTCAAACACCGGTTAGCTTGTGCTGGCTAGCTAAATTATTGACTTTTCCATTAAAACAAATGTAATATTTCTACGTAGCTTGTGGTAAAGGAACAAGCAGTGCAAGTTCACGCCACGGCATGTTGAGCTCAGGAGCAGGGGCCCAATTTGAATGTTGTGTTTACAAGTCACATCAAACAATGATACTGACTCTGCCTTTAAATTCTGAGTTATCATTGCAAAGCAGTAGTAGCCGTTGCTTTAAAATGCTCTGTATTATCTTCAGCAGACTTATTACTCATTTGTACTCAGCTCTAAATCCCGAGAATTCAACCATAAATTTATTTTGACTTTAACTTAATATCCACATTTCAGAAGACATCAGTGCAAACCTGAGGGAAGGGCTGTTTATGAGCGGCTGATTGACGGACAGACAGGCCTGCGATGGCTAAAGACCAGTGTGTTTGATGAAACATGGCAGAAGTCAAATCCCAGTCAGCCCTCTTATTGAACCTATGAAGGAGGACTGTGTTGTGAAAAAGGTTCCCCAAAGTGGCTCAGAAGAAGAGCCTGTTTTTCCGCAGGTGAGGGGAAAACTGGCGAGTTGGGGGAATAATGTTTATGTATTAGATTTCAAACACTTCCTTCCTGTGTGGAAATCCAGATGTAAAGGTATGTTCTTCTGCCTCGAGGATCTGACGGATTTCTCTCTCTTTATTTTCCTTTTTTTCTCCAACATTTTCCTCTTCTTAGTATCGTGATTGAGTGACAGAGTTTGGCTCTCCATCATCTTGACGCACAGAGGATGTTTGAGCTAAATATGCATTAAGGTCGCTACCAAATGTGCTGCTTGGCAATTTTTTTTAAATAATGTATCATGTGGGCAAAGCGGTTTTTCTTACAACCTCAGACACTTGAAAGTTTGTGCTGTAGAATATTAAAAAAAATACCGACCATTAAAGGCAATATCAGTTAAAGGCGCTCCCTATAGACAAACCAATTTCTGGGCCATTTAAGTGCCTTTCAAGAAAATAGCCTGTTCTATGACAAAGACGGAACTTTAATCTTCAAACAAACCTTATCCAGCTCTAGTGGGTTTTTCTCACCGCTCTTATCTTCCTGTAAGCGTTGTCGGCGGACTGAATTTCTATATATTCTTACTTTCTTTGTCAGCATATATAAACAAACCCGAGCTCTTCACAAATACACTTCCCTGCTTCCAAAAGTTCGATAAAAGTCCTTTTTTTTTCTTTCCACCGCTACTCAGAGAGGAGAAAACGGGTTGTTCACTCTTTGAGCTGGCTATCAGAAAATCCGAGGGAAATTACGCTGAGCGCAGCAGCCGTACAGCAAAGGGTGATTACAAATTCAAATGGATGCTTTTACATCAATGGAAGGCTTTGAAGACCTCTTAATGAGCAGATAGCTGGAGTTAAACATTTGTGGAAGTGCCATCTTTGAAAGAGAAAAGGAGGGAGAGGGGGAGAAAGAGGCGAGGAGAGAAAGAGCGGTAGACGGGAAGGGTTTTTTGATCCTGGCAGATATCTGCAGGGCAGTGCGGAGCAACTGTCTATCTCGGACCAGTGATTCTCTTTTCAGAGCTGGCTGTTCAAGGCTCTGTTTGGGTTTCCAGGGTTAGATGTGGGCTCTCTGAACAAACTTGCAACAGGACAGCATCCCTGCTATTGCATGCTGATCAATGTCTGTCATGTTTGAAAGACTGGCATATGTGATGAAAGCTGGATTGAGATAGAAAGACAGAGAACCCAAGAAGAAGAAGAGAGCCGAGTGTACCGCGGAATCAAATATTGAAAGTGAAATAAGCGAAGGAGGCAGCACAAGAGCAGAAGAAAAGGCGAAGAAAAAGACAGAGGGTTGGTGCTAAATAAAGCGAGGGATCTTGCGAAAGAAAAATGAAGAAGGGAAGCAAAGAAGGAAAGACTGAAGCAGGGAAGAAGAGGGTGGAAAGAGAGCAAAGCAGGGGATAAACAAACACAGGGAGGGAGAGGGAGATGGAAGTGTTGTTCCTCCATCTCAGCAAAGCAGCAGGAGTCTAGTGGAGCTTTGAACTTGGCCCCCATTAGAGGCCTGATGATGGTTTGAAGTGAACAGTTGAAACGAGCCGGAGCATTTTAGATGTTAATTTGTTTTTGTTGTGTGTGTGTGTGTGTGTGGGTGTATTTTCTCATCCTATTCAGGGCCTTCGAATCGTTCATAGTCACACCCAATTTAACACAGCAGGATAAAATGCTTCCTTTAGCTTTGTTGTTTTCAGCTTTTTTCCTTTCGTCTCCTTTTTTTTTTTTTTGACTTTTTTTATTCAGAAGAAAGAAAAAGGATTCATGGTTGTTGCCGCAGCACTTTAAGTTGAATTCAGCTGTTTTGTGAAAGGCAAAAATGAATCTGTGGAGATGTTATCTTCATGCTTTCATGATTCAATTCAATCTTTTCCTCTTGTTCTCCCAGTCGTCCTTTTTAAATGCGCTGATGGAGAGATATACCTTTCATGTGTGAAAAAAGTCAAAGTTGAAACATTTTAAAACTTATTTCAAAAATCATCGCTCACATTTCTCCATTAACCATCTGGTGCAAGTACGAGTTTCTTGTGTGATGCTTGGAAAGTTTTGAAGATGGTACTGGTACATAAGATAACTCACACCAGTGAAATCACACACAGGCACCGGAGTAACGATGCTTTTCTGTGGTTTGAACTCTGTCAGACTGAAGTTGACATTCAAATCTCTGTAAATACACAACATCAAAGCTGGGGTAGGCAACATCTGGCAATCGAGCTAGCAGTAGCATGAGACTCCGAAAGCAGCTCTGCTGATGGTGTCGCATGCAGATCAGTTTGAGAAATAGTCGCTTGTTTCAACAGCCAATCAGCTTGTAGCAACATCAGAGATGGTTAATACAAACCGAGACCTGCAACTGACCATTTATTCCCTGTATCAGTGTCACAGGGGTTTCTGCCCCTTTTGAAGACTAGCAGCAGTCTTGAGTCCATTCATTCTTATGGGAGAAATGAACATGATCACAGATTATGAGCAATTCTTTCGCCCCATCGTCATCAAGATGCATATTGGACCCGTTTTTCAAAAGACACATATCTTCCAAACGTTCAGACACAAAAATGGCATTTTTCAGACACACAAATCAGGAGAAAATTAACTGTGTCTGTCTCAGCAACACAGTCTTGCAAGATCTGGGAACCAGCGCTCCCTGCCTTTGCTTCACTACCGACATAACAGGGACAGGGGCATTTAAATGGTCTAACATGTGAAACCATGAATTAAAAGTTAAAACTTACATCAAACATATGTGCCGCGTAAAATCCATCTGTTTTTATCCACTCACAACGTTAAGAACACTTCCAAGCGAGATGGAGGGATGGTGGCTCCTCGACTGTCTCTTTGGGAAACGTGACTCTGCGCACTTGGGAGACAGGAAGTTTATACCATTTCACACGCTTGGCGCAGCGTGCAGTGGGGTATTTTGTGTTATATTTACTATCTTTGACAACATCACCTCTTGTTAAGAAGCACAGCATAGAGGATATAAACTGCCTGCCTCGGCCTTGAATCAAGTAATGTTGGGGGAGGGTGGCTGAAGATAGAGCCAAACTGGAGAAGATCAGCTGACTTTTTTTTTATGGCCTCTTTGACCTCCGACCTCTGGTCGTATCTCCCATCAGGTCTATGGCAGTCAGTTAGATCAGAGAGCCCGTCTGACACCACCACCTCCAGGTCGACTCGCAGCCTTTGTCCCTGCAGCTTCCCCAGCCAGGGTGACAGATTCTGGGGTGTGGACTTGGGAGGGGTCTGGTTGTGTGTCTCGATGAGTCTGGTGTGTAAACACTGAGCGTCTGTGATCTGGTGACACATGAAAGGGGGTCTGCCCATGGGGTTGCCGGCCCGTTGTCTATATGTCGACACCCCCCACCACACACACACACACACACACACGCATACACTGACACCAGATTTATGTATTTATGCATTGCGGCGGCACAGCTCAAAGGGATATGGCTGGAGGGGGCGGGGGGAGAATAGAAAGGGAGAGATGCTGTTTGGTCTGCAGACAGAGACTGATAGGGTTCTTGGAGGGGTGAAGGGTGGCCTATAGGTGACAGGACAGATTGAAGGTCAGGAGGGAGAGGAGGGTGACGTTTTGAAGACATCTGGAGAGCGACGATGCTGATCCATAAGTGTGGTGGAGGGTTTCAAGTACTCAGCCTGAACTCGAGCATTTCTTAAAAAAACTTAAAGTATTGAGTCAGTTTAAGTGAAATGAAAGTTCTCATCATAATTTCATGAGTTTTTTTTTTTTTTTTTTTTTCAGTAAGCTCTTTGCTCTCTGAAGCGATGATTATAATTACACTGAAGAAGCTCTGGGCTTAATGTGTGGAATACAGCAGATCATTAGCAAAATCAGGATGTCAGTGTATAAGATCATCTTGTTCCTTCTCATCTTTTAAATTAGCAAATTGTAGCCTTTGATTTTTGCACCATCATTTATTCTATTTTCCTGTACTTTCTATTGCACATCTTCTTTTTTAATGTTATTAATACAAAAGTGCCTGTTTGCAGTGCTGGAACATGAATTTGATAGTTTGAAGTATTCGGACCTTGACTATACTCACTCAAATCTCTGCAAAGTTTGTCACCAGAGAGGAGTTTTTTTTTTTTTCCTTGTCTGTTTTTTAAAAAACATTTCTGCATTGAGGGGGATGATATTTGTGCAATTTCCTTAAATTCTGAGATTCAAATGTATGCCAGGCAAGCTAGATTTGGAAAGTCACAAATTCAAAAGCCAATCACAAGCGAAGAAACCTAAAACCTCCAGCGCAGAGTGGACGTGTCAGAACAGACAGAAAGTTTGCAGTTGCATAACTATTAATGCTGTGTCAGCCAAGGCCAGTTACAAGCCAACTTTAAATTAATGAGCTTAAGGAGATAGAGATTTTTTTTCAACACATAAAGTAACACTTGATCCTCTTTATCAGGAACATTAACATCAAAAAATCAGCAAATTTTGAGATGTATGTTTTTTTAGTGGACAGGAAGGGTATAAAAAAAAGATAATACCAAAACTAGTAACTGTAGTAAACTTGTAAACTGTCAGGCAAAAGAAGTGCAGTATAAAGTGCAGTATTTGCCTCCGAGATGAAGTGGAGTAGAAGTATAAGGCTGCATTAAATGGAAATATTCACGTAAAGTGCAAGTATGTCAGATTTTTACCATGAACTACTTCAGTAAATGCACCTCGTTACATTTCATGTCACTGCAAGAATGTGTTGAAGTTAACTGTTTTGAAGAAAACTCAGTCATGTGCTGTTAACTGTAGTTTATTTCAGGCAACAGTGTGTAGTACCAAAATCTCAACACTAGAGGGTAGCGGTAGGTGCCACCTCAGAAGACCAGTTACTGATTTTACACAGTTTAAAAAGGTTAAATTAAAAAACCTCTGCTCATAGTTGTTCTGACCTATTGGAAACAAGTCATCCACGTTTAGTCTACCTGGATTATACAAATGAAATTCATTTATTTGATCATGTCAGCCTCAAGGTGCGACTGTGCAGAGATACCAAACCATACATCTGTGTATGACTGGATGAATTTGGAGATTTTAGAGGGATGTACGACTGATGGTGAGTTCACAGGATCGGTTTTATGTTAAATTGAAGAGCTGATGTGCTGGGCACGATGCAGTTTCCCCAGGGGTGTAGTAGTGCTCTCAGTTTGTGGCCTCAAGTTTTTAAAGTGGCCTGTCCAGCAAAGAATAAGTGCCCTTTTAAAACAGGGATGGATGTGTTATAAACAGTGGCATATAAAACCATTCTTGCATATTTAGTTAATTGAAAAATGGGACTGTATTAAGCCTGTTTGCACACTGCACATTCCACAATCCTGAAGAAGATCCGCAAGGATTAAAACGTTGATTTTGTAGCACCATCAATAACTTGTGGGAGATTCGACAGTATACGGACATTTTTTTTTGCCCTGTTTGCACAATGTCACTTGACTTCTGCTGCTTGACCTCAGCGAGTGAGGCGAATCATAATGAAATAAACACTAGCCACAACAGAGGTGCAGATTTTTCAATCAATAATGGCCCACAGTCAGACTATGGGGTGAGACAATTACATAACTAGGCATTTTGAGTGAACTATTCCTTGCTCCTTAGTCCATCCACACATGAAAAAAAAAAAACTTTGCAAGTGGTCCATGGGCCTGTATTGTCTTTTGTAAACAGTCTCCTAGAAAGCTGATTTGCCACAGATGGGATCAGAGGGTAATTCAGAAGTAGGTATACTCAATGCAGACAGAAAAATGAGTGGGTATACTCTGTATGCCTGCGTATACCCTGCGCCACACCACTGGTCTCCCCCCACAACAAAAAAGAGAGAGATCTTGAGTTTAGAAACAGCATGACTTGCCACTCAAAAATGTTGGTATTTCGACATTTATTTGTTTTTGTTTGTTTGCGTGTGTGTGTATGCATACTTTTTATGTTTTGCATTGAAATGTGAACAAAATAAGCCAGCAAGTTGGATGTTTCCTTTCGCACAGTGCTGTAACCTCCATGTCTTCCTCAGGGCAAAGTTTAGTTCCAGAGGAGCGAGTCTTCAGCTCCACTTCAGCTTGACTCCTGCGTTTTATTTCTGAACACAGAACTTTAGCACTCGAGCTGCGGATTTTATTTTCACCCAAACTGTCACGTCACAGAGGCTCTCTGTTAGCGTTCTGCTATCTCCCTGACAATTTTAACTGATGCTGTTTAGTATCTGATCACACATTAGAAAAAAATCAGTATGATGCGGCTTCAGAGGCCTCAGCAGGGTCCCTCAGGTCCGTTTCATCCTCTTCCTCTCTTCATGTGATTGTCTGTTGCTCTTGTTGTGCTTTTAGGTGAGCATTTCAGCTGAAATGTGATCAAATATTGGCGTTTGTAGAGGCACTTACTAAAAAATGCAAAAAAAGAAGCTTAATTGTAAGAGAAATATTCATGTTTGAAAACTATAATGTTTTGTTTAAAAAGGTTGGCTGATTGATGAGTGCTTTGGAACTGGTAGTATTACTGACAAGATCTAAACCAGTTTTAAATTTAGACAATGAATCTCAGCTAAATTCGACTGAAATAACTCTAGGTGAACTTTAATGTCAGTCTCTGCCTTCAAATGGTCATATTATATTATGCTTGCTCGAAATCACAGATGGTATTTTCATCCCAAAAATGAACACAGGAATCATTTCAACCCCCAGAACAGTCTTTAACTCCCTTCTTGACTGGCAAACAGCTAAGCCTAGAAGAGTAGAGAGAGAGGGACAGAAAAGGACAAAAATAAAGGGGGGATGTCTGAGTAACTTCAATAGCCTCTCTGTGTCCATCTAATATGGAGGGCTAGCATGCTGGGAGTTGGCCCTTTCCATTCAGACAGACCCCAAACTCATAAAGACCTCTTCTATGGCCCCCAACCTGAAACCCACCCACCAAAGCCCTCGCTGGTATAGGCCCCTTCCATGGGAACTTGCAATCTGCAACGTAATCCCACTTTGGCCCCTGGAGAAGCCTTTCCAAACAAACCATGTGAGTCCTAATACCCAGGGCTTCACAAGTGGCTCCTGGCTAGGCCCGAGCTCCACCACCACCAACAACTTGGCCCTCCTTCATCTTTTTTTCTCATTCTCTCGCTTTTCTTCTTTCCACGGATAGACGACAAAAGAAAGGGATCTCCTCCTAATTGCTTGGAAGATTGAAAAGCTGAGAGGGGTGGTGGGCAGCTACAGGGGGAAATGAGACGGAGGCTCTGGAGGCAGCGGGGGACTGTCAGTCTGGCTTTGCCCGCCCTGGGTGTGCGGTAGCTGGGATAAAGAAGCTGGCAGGACAGCCTCTGCTGCAGAGCTGGGCTGTGTGGATCAGAGCGGAGGCGGGCGACTCCCAGGGCCCAGCTTTACAACTCCGGCCAAACGGAGGGCTATGAGAATGTGGAGGAGTTGAAGCAGCTCTGCTGGAGGCCCTCTTCACTCATGGGAAAGGACGTCTGGTCTTCACAACCGGGTTTCAGAAACCGTAGGCTGCTGAGAACACTGTGTTTAAGCCAAGAAGGAGTATCTGACAGAGACAAGGCAGAAACGTAGCACTTTGGTAGCCATCCAAACCTTCAACCCTGCATGAACAGTCCAGCCACTATTGATCAGTGCGGCGGTAGACGATGAAGTGTGTGAACACACAGTTGGGGTGGTCCGTGACCTTTGGATCTGTTGCTATGACATGCAGAGTTGCTAATAACACTCATACACACACACACACACACACACACACACCTTGACCTCTGCAGCGAGCCGTGCCACAAGCCACGCCTCTTTCTCTCACACAGCCATCGCCCTCTGAAGCCTCGTGCTCAGCTGTTTGTCAGCGTGAAGGCCAAAAGAAGCCGCTGCGACGATCACAGAATATTAGATACGTTTCAACTGCCAATCCCTGCCATTTTCGATTTTTGACGCCACGTGAAAAAAATCATGTAATTTTGTTGGAGTCAGAGACCATAACACATCGTGTTCAAGTTCAAAGATTGACTGCATAAGGGTCTGCTCGTCTGTGACATGAGATCCAGAGGATTTTAGCCTTATGAGCTCCAGAAAGTTCCCTCCGTCTCCCCTCCCTGACCTCCTTTCATCCCTCCATCCCTCCGCCTTTCTTCTTTTTAATACAAATCAGCCACTCAATGCCATGCACATGTTTTAGTGTTATTTGAACTCTGGCAGAGAACTTCAAACAGCTTTCAAAGTGAACAGAGTTTTTTCCTCTCTTGCTCTCTATCTTTTTCTCTTTTTGAAAGAACACAGCCGAGCTTCCAAGTTCACCTGATCAGAAGGTCGAGAGATGGGGATTATGATATGCAAATGAGGCTTTGTTATCTGCGTTGACATTCGTTATAAGAACAGAGCAGAGGTAAGATGAAAAGGTGGCAACTCACCCCCCTCCACCCCTTTTAGCATAACCTCCCCTCTCAAACACATTGGCCTACCTAAGCCCCCCCCCCCCCCCTCCTTTTTTTCTCATTTAGATCAAAAGGTTACACACAACAAAGACGGGCCTGTGTGGAAAAGAAAAAGCACCCTGTACACTTTTCTGTGTACTTTTACACAGTCAAGACTATTGATTGGTCAGCTGCCCCAAAAGTGTGCGCCCATCTGTACCACTTGTGTGTGTGTGTATATGTGTGTGTAGATTCGAGCACATCCTGATGAGGTTGTCGTCTCTTCTGCTGTTTAGGCAGAACGGAGGTCTTTGCAATTACCAAACGCTGTAGAAAGGCTTTCATGTCTCTCCCCTGCTGCGACAGGATAAGGACGAGGACCCACAAGTACACGTACGCACACTCACACACATACACACACACATATACACGTATACACCGAGCGATTGAGTCCTTTCAAATACACACAGAAACATGCATATGGTTGCCCCCCTGTGCAATCTGCGTACGGTTCAGTTCAAAGGAGTCCAAGTGAGGTGGCGGTCGCTGCTACTGTTCCAGCTATTAGCCTTGCTCACCATCTGCAGTGATCTGGTGAGGAGTGGGTTTTATGAACTTCATAAAGGGATGGTTATTAGAGCGTCAGAGTGGAGATGGGCTGTCTGGCCTTTGAGTGTAGCAGCAGGGGTCCTGAGTGCTTTGATGTGAATCAAACTGTTAAATAACTTTTGAGAGGTAGAGGGAGCTACTGAAACCTTACAAAAGGCAGAGCCCCTGTTATATAAGTGATAATTGACCCTTTTTTTAAAATTTCCTCCCTTTTTTACACATCGAGTACATTTTCTGTGACAACAACACATGAATACAGATGTACCCGTAGTGTAGAAGGCCTTAGGAATTGGTACCCTGCCTTCCTGACAAGAGGCAACTTATAATATTTTTCTAAAAATGTTCTAAAAACTTTGCCTCCTCTCAAAGATTAAAGAAATGAATCCACCAGAGGTGTAGACTCGAGTCACATGACTTGGACTCGA
>JAPQLA010000009.1:12156004-12168241 GCA_029822935.1 Naso vlamingii
AACAGCAAGAAGCACCATCAGTACCAGCCAAGCTGCCAGGAGGTACCTGCTGAGCAGCTAACAAATGGCAAGAAGAAGTTCATCTACCAGCTCAACAGCAAGAAGCACCACCACTATGAGCCTGATCTGAATATGTACGACGCACAGGCTTCAAGGCTCAAAGAGGTGGTCAAAGTTCAAGAACCAGCCAGTAAACCAGCAAATCCTGGCTGGAACTTGCCGCTGGCCCTTCAGCAGAAATGGGTTCGTGACAAAGACACAGGCTGCTTGAGCAAAGTGAAAGAGTTGGCAGTGGAGGTGAGGAAACCGGCTGTCAAGGACGCTGAGAGCGAACATGCCCTTAAACCCAATCCTAAAGACGCAACCCTACCTGGTGCTATTAGCAGCAAAATGAAGATAATCAAGAACAAAAACAAGAATGGACGTATTGTTATTGTTATGAGCAAATATATGGACAGCAACAAGGTTCACGGAGCAAAGGGTAAACATGGGGAATCATCAAGTGAAGAGAAACCCCAAAACACCAAACAATCAGAGAACAATCCAGAACACACAACCAAAATGTTGGAGTACCCGCAGAATGGTATCCCCAAAGAGATCTGCAATGGCAGCTCCCTCCCTGCTGCAGAGCATCCCATGAAATGCTCCCCAAAGGACAGACATTTCTCCAAACCTTCTCCAAGCACAGCAGAGGAATACAACACTGAGGTGGCTCGGGGTCAGGCTGATTTACCAGACGATCTACCCCTTCAGCTGACTGCTAGCTCACCTGTGACGTCATGGGCTGTTGACACCAACAGCCTGACCCCTACAGCAGTCGACCAGATCAGGATCCCTTCTTTTCCCAGCGACCGCAAGCGAAAGCTATCAGATCCGGTGGAGGACAGGAGTGCTTCAAAAGCCTACCTGACTTCCAGAAGCTTCAGTGTCCCCAGCACTGTGGTCACGCCACCTCAGGAAAAACCTATGGACCTCCACTGTAGTGGCCCACGCCACAGCGGTACATGTACATATGAGGTTATGGACTCTGGCAGCCAGGAGGAGCCGATGGATCTCAGCTGCCCAAAGACAAAGAAGCAGGTGGAGCCGGAGACACAACTGGAGCCTGAACCCACTGTCAAAGACACACCTCCTGTGGTAGAAGACACACAAAAATCCACAGAGAAATCAAAAGAATCACCTGTTAAAAAAATCTCCCCTTTTATGGGAAATATCATAATCACTGACATCACAACAAACAGTCTCACCGTCACCTTCAAGGAATATGTTTCTTTCTAAGGAGCGGATTGTAAAATGGGACTGCCAGTGACCGACTGGATGATCCTGTTAATATGTGCATATGTAAAAAAACAAAAACAAAAACCCAAACATCAGAATTTTGTATATGTGGAAATTTATAATTTATCATTCAAATTCAATATGTTTCTTAAAATGTTTTATACTGTAACTCCTGTGTGACGTCGTAGCCAAGGAAGTGCCCTCGAGGATTTGAGCGTATGCATTCAGGTGGATTTACTCCACTTAAAAAAAAAAAAATCAGTTTATGTGTCACATGGAGGTTAATGGGGTAGTTTTGCTGTTGTTTTCATACTTGTACCAAACTTATAACCTGAGATGTATGAAGGTTTATACATATTTTGTATAAATAATAACACTTATTTTGGTCCTGATAGAACGTAGAGATGAAATTGTTGAGTATATGGTGATCAAAGATCGAATTGAAAGCACTTAATTGCATTATGATACGTTAGTTTGTGTCATTATTAGTGGAGAAACAGCTGTTCTCTTTGGGGCCTCCACTACCCAACCCTTCGGCATTCATTGGTAACCTTGTTCCGTTCCTGAGTACTCTTGCTACATTATCTACATGACTTTAATTTATGTTGTGCCTACAGTGTAGAAATGCTCGCCAATCCTAAGCCAATGTAATGAAGTCAATCTTTGCAATATGCACACTTATTTATATTTTGTAGACAATGACAAGGACGACCCTCTCGCCTGTCGTGCCGTTTTCTGCACTGTGGTCTTGCGGTTCAGAGAACAAGATCTACTCTCACTATGGGCATGGGTCGACGTTACCTTCGAACAGTTGGGTCACATTGTTACGACTGTTATGGGGTCACATTCTAAATAGTCCACTTCCATGTTTTTTGGGTTGACAGTTTTCACACCTGATGCAAATTTTGCCTGAGTACACATGAACCATTTTTGGGAACCGGCTCATTGATCCACTGTCGGTTCTTGCATCAAAACACAGTTTTCACACTCATCAAATGAACTTTCCCTCATGTGAAAGCCCCCTGTTTCACTAAATTGCCCTCAGACTGAACTGACATATTTTGTTACAGGTGTGTCTGAATATGGTTTATGGGGACGTGTCAGCAACTTTAAGACATGTCTAATTTTTTGGAGGTTCTGTCTTGCCATTGAGACACCTTGAAAGGCATCAATGATTATGTCATTCTAACCCGATCGAAATTGCACATTTCACACTTGGCAAACATTTGTGGAACAACATGTGACATGTACTTTGTTAAAGGTCCGTTGCCATTAAGAAAATTGCGTCATTTATCAAACACATGACTTCCCGTTAAGACAACATATTGATTCTTATCATAATTAGGCTGTGATTTATTACCTCATTGGTTGCCTCATATATCAGTGAAGGTCCTTGAACACCTTTGTTAGTCATGTTAGGAGTCTCCTAAAGTCACAAGCTTTTGGTGTTCATCTCATTTTGCTAAAGCTCATGGTGTGATCTGAAAAATTCGTGTTACTGCTACATGCTTTAGGAGAAGCTACAACGGTGATTAATTTTTGTATGTAATGCAGAGTAAATGTGAGTTGCGAGGCTGGCTTTGAATACTGTTACATACGATCCAATGAGTGCAGGCTATTTTGATTATGCTGCTTAAGAGTCATTTGTTTAAGCTGTTGGATGTAACCTATATTTGAGTCTAAATTGCCTTCCATGCACATTTAATGCAAAACCAGTGAGAATGGTAAAAAAAAAAAAAAAGCTCTAATAATAAAAATGAAGAGTGCATATTTATTGACGTTTAATTTGTTCGAAATCATTACAAGATGTTGTCTGCATCAGAAGCTGCAAGTGAATTGTCCTTGTTGAATGATATTTTAAGTCTGTTTGCTCCTGTTTATCTCTTGCTTTGTTTTGTTCAATCTGTCTTGCACTTGGTTCAAACTCAAAACGATTGTTATAAAGTATCTTCTACCACCAGCTGGTTGTCTTATTGCTGTTGGCACAGCTTATTGGATGGTATGTTTCACAATAAAGAAAGAGAAATGACCTCTGGCATCTTGTTGCATTGATACGCTGTGGTTGTGTTTATATGTTGGAACGTGTTCTCCTCACTTTATGGGCAAACTTCAGGCTTTTTTAGTGCTCCAGTGAAAGATTTATGTATCATAGTTCATGTCCTGCAGTTGTTCTGAGGCTTTTTCTGCTCATACAGAGAAAGAATGGAACATTAAACACAAGAAACACTAACTTGGTTGTGAACCGTGAATAGAAAAACAGATCATGTTGCATAATCACAAATGATCCTGCACAAAGGGCCCTCTGTATTGCATAACTGCACCGGCCGCTTGTATTATTAAAACTTTACCCTTGCATTATTTTTCTATTGTAGCTCGACCCCAAGCAAGAATGTAAACACATAACATAACTGAAGAGGGCAGGAGAAGGCTATCAAGACGGAAGGCCTCATGGAGGGTGAGTATTCAGCCACCACATGGCTTTTAAATATAACGTGCCTCCTGCAGGCTTTGTGGCATTGCCAGAACGTCGGGTATGTTGTTAGAGACAGCTCCGGTTTCTCGTAGAAGGTGTGTATCACCATGACACAGCAATTCTCCCTACATTGTTATCATAAAATTTAGATTGGCAATTCAGACCTACAATACACACTTTAAATACTGACCATTCATGACAGTGGCAGATGCCGTGCAGGCCTCTTCCAGTCTTTGGCAGATCATTAAAAAGGCTGAGGCAGCATGACTCGGATTGGAAAAAGCAGGCAGAATTTCATGTGCTGGGTTGTCTGGATTCTCCAGCTTGTAGACGGAGTAACTTTTGAATGTTATGAATGATAGAAAGGCCCAGGAATGTGTGTGTGTGTGTGTGTGTGGGTGTGTGTTGGGGGGGGAGTTGCCTATCAAAGAATGCTGACACAAAAACAGTGAAACCTTGGAGAGGAAAAAGGGAAGAAATGAAGAAATACAGAAGTTTCTTTGTAACTGGCACATGGCACATGACTACCAAATTGTTTTTCTATTGACGTTGTAGGAAAATCTCTTGAGTTACAGGGAAACAATGGATGCAAAAGTTTCCCAGCATGTCAACTTATTTTTAAATGAGTAAAGCTTCTCTCTGAAGCTACATGTGATCTGTATTTGCTGTCATGTCAGGGGTCAGTTCTTTTAGCAGCTTTTGTAGGGTTTTTTGGCTCAAAAGAGCCAAAAATAAATAAATAAATAAAAATAAAAAATTAACATTAAGACCAAGACAAGTCTGAAAGTCTGAAAGGCCAAAAACGGGCGGAACACTAAAGGCAGAACCAGGCCAGATCTTTACAGATCTGCAGGCCAATGTGTGTGCATCTAATACATGCAAGCGACATTTAAACAAGAACTGCCTCACCTTTTTATTTGACTTGATTATACTAATTTTAATTCTGGACCTATCGGCTCATTTCCTCTTCTTGAAACAGATATTTTGTCTCCGCTCCCTTTCGGGGATTTAGTATTGCAAATGAGCGATTTGAATAACCCCTGAAGTGGAGCATTTAAGACTTCATTTACTTGAATTTGAGTATTGCTGACAGTGGCCGCTTTTTAAAGCAAATAAACTAAACAAATAAAGAATGTGTTTTCGTTGTTACCTGGGCTGTGGGAGCTATACTGGGGCATAAATATGACAGTTAATAGACTGTTCCAGGCCCACACGTGATTATCTGAAACGTCCAAGTGCAGCCACGCGTGACATTGCACATTTTCTTACATTTTTCAACTGCGAAACTCGTGACATGTGGCGCGTATCTGCAGGCCTTTCATTTGCATCAGCTATAGTCATTCGTGCACCAACAGGAAACTGAAAGATCGTTGAGCAGAGGGGGGCATATTTTTAGACCAAGTGTGATGTTTCACATTCCCCCTTTATCATCGTACCCACCGGCAGCGCGCGCAGTGTCGGTTTCATCTCTCGCACAGTCAGTGCAGCCTCGGGATCGTGTCAGCACCGGGATCATTTGACTAATTTAAACCCCTGTGTAGGCTATGACCCGACAGAGGCCTCTTGCTTGGAAAATTAAACAGATCTTATCAGGAGATGTTTGGGAGGGGTGCGGTGGGCTTATTTCTTTTCTACCCAAATTCATAAAACACCAGAAAGAGGCGAAATTGAGCTTTCATTTCTTTGTCATTAATCTAAAAACTGCTCAACACGAAAACCCGACACAGTGTGAGCAGTGAGGAGATGGTGGTGGTGTAGCAGCTGCTTCAGGGGATGCTTTCCAATTCAAAGCAAAACGTTGAAATGTGGCTGAACGTGCAGGTCTGATCTCTTGAGGTGTTTTTTTTTTTTTTTCCTGTCTCAGCCACCTTCAAGAGAAAATGTCGCCCGGTAAGTAGGACAGTGAACAGCGAGCTGTGTGCAGCAGTTGCCCAGAAACCAGAGAGCCAATAATGTTCTCACAGAGCCAGCACTGTTTATTCATGTTCGGCTGTCGCCATTGCGGCTCCTGCAGACTCACTTTTCATCGAGTCGCAGCCAAATATGGAGAGAACCGCAGCAGAGCGCGAGAGGCTGCCTGCTCTGCGCCGCACCGTCGTGTCTTTCTGTCTGAACACGAAGCGCGCAGGCTATGGCCATTATACTACCGACAGGAAATGTCGGTCTACAGGCTATGACTATCAAAATGGTGGTTCATATTTCGACGGCAGCCACAACGCATCTTTTGTCCGCGGCGCGCCCGCCTTTGTCTGCTCCACAGCGGGGAAAATTTAAACAGACAGATAGCAGAAAAAAAAAAGAATCTATGTTTTAACACGAGGCGAGAGTTTCGACGCTGCTGTACCTCCTCACAGGACTGTCTACCTGCTTGAGCTGCGATTACATTTCACACATCTGCAGTAAATGATCCTACATCCAATTAACCTGACAAATTAATCCCAGTTAATTACAATCCTGCGTTACTTACGCCATTTCAGGTAAATATCAAGTCAGGATTTAGGATTTATAAAACATAAAGCCTAACAGAGCGCAGATCTGGAAAAAATAGAAACCCATTTTTGGGCACTGGGTGATGTGTTAATAAAAGAATCTGTTGTAAATTCATGTCAAAAAATTATGAGATTTCATGTTACAAAGCTGCTGTTTAGCCGTAAAAGCTGCGGCGTCTTTTAAAATCGCCACGCTGATCAAAAAAAATTGTCGTCGGTCAACGGAAATTTGTGGTTCGCAGAAAGTCCCAGCATCAGCTGACACTGTGATGGTGATACGTGACTTTGGACTTGCCTCATTCGTTTAGTAAATAAAGTCTGAACAGGCCTGCACAGGTTGAGCAGGCTGTAAATGTTTGTAGAATACTTCTGACGGACTGGGAAAAAAAGGAGTTCAAATCAGACTATGGAAATACAGATAAAAAATATATTCCCTCTGTTGGAGTGAGAACATTTTGGGCTAATTTAATTAAACCCACATTTTTAATTTATTATAACATTCTCAAATTGGCAGGTAATTGACTTTGCATTCAGCTCAGATGAAAGAATGATTTGGATGACCTGCAGTCTTTGACAGGCAGGCCTGTCAAGGCTACAAGATTAACCCTCTTATTAATCTCTGCCAAAGGCAAAGATTTTGTTTATTATAGTTTATTTTATTTTCATTTATCAATGAAAATGAATGGCTGATAAATAGCAATAATAATAATAATTAAAAAGATGCCCTCGCCAGTTGTGCATTTCATACCTTTCCCCCCACTAATCTGTTATAAATTTGTGTGATAAATATTCTAAATCAATGCCATCATCACCTCATTTGTACCATATACAGGCCCTATTACAGGAAAACTTGACTCCTGTAATAATAATAATAATAATAATAATAATAATAATAATAATAATAATAATATACTGACTGCAGAACAACAAATATTTCAGGTTCAATTAAATTACATAATTTAATAATTATAATAAGTTTTATTTTTATCTGTATCAACCATTTATAATAATAATAATTATAAGAATAATAATAATAAGAATAATAAGAATAATAATAATGTATAAATAGGCTAAATAATATCCGAACAGTTGTAGGTTAAAATTTTATCTTAGAAACAACAATATTTTTAGACTGAAAGATGGAAAAGATTCAATTGAATCATCTGCACAAAGCAAAAAAAAAAAAAAAAAAAGATCTTCCACCTATTAAAAAAAAGATTTGGCTCTCGATATTTTGTGGGATGTCATTTTGAACAAAGCAGTTCAGCAGGTTTAAACATTAACACTTGAATTGCTGCAGGACAGTTAGGTTCTGCTCTGAAGTCCAGGTGGCACTTTGAATAACAGAATAATATCATTTAGCCCCTTTCCACATGAAAACTGTCAGACAGGCTATGAATGCAGGCTGGTGCTTGTTTGTCGGTGAGGAAGTCGTTCTGGACCCTTTTTGCTCTTCATCTCCTTTTGTTCATCTTATAAAAAATCTTTCACATAATTCACAGAGTCTAAATAAGCCGAGCCGACTTTCCTTAAAGAGCAATAGACTGAGTTTGCGTGTTTCCAAAAAAAAAAAAAAAAAAAAAAAAGCCATAATCTCTGGAATGAAAGAGACCTAAACTAATTTTTTTCGACTCCATTCTGTTATCAACGCAATCCCTGCGCGATGTGCGCAGAATTATGCGCGCAGACAGAGATGGTGCACTGACAAGGCGTGCGTAAATGCTAATGCGCAAAAGTCCAATTAAGCACGACGGACTGTGGCATTACGCGGGCCCTTTTCTTGTAATGATGAGCACCGTGAGCCTAAAACAGCTGCAGCTGTGTATGGAAATGTGTTGCCGCAGCTTGTGCTGAACAAATAATTTTAAATAATCAGGCATGAACGGATTAACTCATCAAAATTAATGTTAAAGTTTGTCTGAGGGGGGAGATTTTACCACAGGTTACAGAAATAGGCTCTCTGAGCCTCTCTGCTCTCATTAAATACAGTTTGATACAGTGTTTCTTTTATTTGTGAGGACTCTAAATTTAATTAGCATACTGAATTAATAATGATTTTAGATAGGCCTATAGTCTATATAGCAGGTAGGACTAATTACACGTTTTGTGTGAACTGGTTGTGCTTGAGGGTGAAATATTTTATTAGCAAGTGACTGTCATATTTCATTGGTACAATTTCTTTTTTAAAACGCTTGTGAAATGACACAGTTTATTTTTTTGGTTTGGACTCCACGGACCCGTCTCGGGATCCCGTGGATCCGCTCCGGGAGCCTCTGACTTCGCTCGTCCCACTGTGCCAGACATTCCTGTGCAGCGGCCAGAGCAGCGGGACTCCTCCCCTCCGCTCAGAAACCCGGAGCACGTAGCAACAACTGAGCCAATGTGCACCACCGCGATCCGTCCTACCGACTGCGGTGCCTGGCAACAGAAAAAGACGTGATGACGTCCTCTCCAGATTGCGTATTATGGGATGTGCGGAATTAAACAACCCGACGAGGACACGGGGAAGCCAAAAATAATAAAAGGGACAGAATCACACGAGTTGCATGGTGGATCATGGAGCTCTCGGCTGTCGGTGAGAGCGTCTTCGCAGCCGAGTCCATCATAAAACGGCGAATCAGACGGGTACGCTTCGGTTTTTCACCCACAGGCTATGTCTCCGCACCTATTACGCAACCATTTGTTTGTGCAGCGCCGACAGGCAATTCTCTAATAACCTGAATCTGTTACGGATCTGTTTTTGCAGGGTCGCTGGGAATATCTCGTGAAATGGAAGGGCTGGTCTCAGAAGTGAGTATAATAGCCGAGGCTGTGAAGGACAGCGCTCCATCCTGGCCGCTCGTACAACTGCACCACCTCACACTCTGTCGTTATTGAGCTTTTAAATTATTTTTAACCGTATCTGTTGTGTGTGCTGTTGCGCAGATTATTGTGTGTCTGGTGGATTGTGTGCGGCAGTCAGGGGTTGTGAGTGTGTGAGCAGCAGCCCGCTGGGATGTAGCCTATTAGAGTCCACAGTAGCTTTAGCAATGGCTGGGTTCACCATGCGTCACTGTCCGCTACGTAGTCTGTAATTGCAGCGCACGTAGCGAGAGAGCTTTGATAAAAACTATTACAAAGCGTGTGTGCTCTGACATGCGATCCGCTCACTGTGGGGTAACAAACACATCTCCCCCTCGCTGTTGTGATAAAGGTACAGCACTTGGGAGCCGGAGGAAAACATTCTGGATGCACGTCTTTTCGCTGCCTTCGAGGAGAGGTGAGGGTTTGACAGCGCAGCAGTAGGCCGCTCTGCAGAGCCGAGCGGGCTCCGCGCACTCTCTGCTACAAAAAAATAATTCCATCATAATAAGACATTTTGTGTGGAATGGAATCTTTAAGTATTGTTTTTCGGAAAGGAAGTGGTAACACGTGTCAGTCGAGTGAGATGGTTCCGTGTCCAAATCAAAGACTGCAAGGTGTGATTTTTGTTTCCTTAACACGGAAAAGTTACCTGCTTTACTCGAACGCATTTTTTATTTCCAATTTGACTTGTTTTTGAGAAAAAAAAATCATAAAAACTGTGAAAATCTCACTCCACTGGGCAGAGTTTAGCACTTACTTGGAAATAAATTGATTTCCGATTAAATTGTTGATTAAATAAAAATATAGTCCATATAAATATAATGCTTAACTTTATATTAGCATCTGTTGGGACGAATCTTTTAATGATTTTTATTTATCAGGGAGCGCGAACGGGAGCTGTTCGGGCCAAAAAAGAGAGGACCCAAACCCGAAACGTTTCTCTTAAAGGTGAGTGATTCTTTGATGCGCATTTTTCTGGGTTTCATTTCATCTTGTCGCCTTTCTGAAGCGGCAGTCACATCTGAAAAATCATTTACATGTAAGACGGTGTTATTCATTTCGAAACTTGTAGGCAGTGATTCAGACTTGCAAAAAAATGGTAATTGAAACTCAAAAGAAAATCTTTCTTTTGCTGCCCAATTTGATTTGATGTGCCTGGGTTGAGTGGACTGCATACAGCGTGCTGTCTGTTTTATGTCGCCCATCTTACAGTCTTACATTCCTTTAAAAAAGAAAGCAGCTTGAGGCCTTCAGTGTAACCAAACAGATCTCCAGCTGCTTCTCCTAAACCTTTAAATTTCCTCACGAGACTTCAAATTTCCACCTCTGGGAAACCTCCTCTCATAAATGTTATTTGCTCTGTCCTCAGGCCAAAGCCAAAGAAAAGACGTATGAATTCAGAGGAGAGGGTACCAGGGGGATCCAGGTTTCCTATCCCATCCCGGAGCCTATCATAACACCGAGGGCCCGTGAGGGTTTACGCACAGTGGTTCCCACAATCTTCCCCCCGAGCGCGGTCAACAGAGGGGAAAGTGTCCACGTCCGACCGCCGGAGCCAGAGAGGAGGCCCAGGCCGACTCCAGCAGCTGCTCTGACTGTCCAAGATTCCGCCCCCAAAAAGAGAGGCCGCAAACCGAAGCTGCATTTACATTACGATAAAGATCATGGAGACCACTCAGCAGAACCGGACGCCAAACGGGGCAGGCTGCTGGAGGAGCCTGTGTCTCACGGCATGTCCAAAATGCCCCGGCGCTTGCATCATCACGGCGAGATGTCAGATCACAGCCTCCTACAGCTGACCAAGAGGTTTCAGGAGGAGACCACCATAACACCCAAATCCTGCAGCCACCAGAGACACGTGGGGGGCGCTGGGGGGTCCTACAGCTGCGCATTCAATCCAGATGTGCGCAAAAGTGACCGGGGGGGACACAGGACTAGTTGTGTGCGCAGGATGTCTGTTCCTGCGCCCAGGAAGCCGAAACACCCCGACGATCACCGGAGGCACCCGGTGGAAGAGAGCTACCCCGGACCTGCTGTGCTCCCCACACGGGCCGAGGCCATCCACGAGCAGTCCGAGCGAGCATCCTCCTGGACACCCAACTTCACCAACGTGGACACGGTGACTGTGACGGACGTCACCATGAACTTCTTGACAGTGACCGTGAGAGAGAGCAGCACTGCCACAGGCTTTTTCCGAGAGAAAAGATGAGGAGGCCTCAGAGCTTTGGATGCAGGTCCGAGGAGGCTTTTATACGCTTATAAATAAATGTTTAACAATCTACTAACTAACATGCCTACTGTAATACTATATTTTTTCTATGTACCTTTCAATCATGTACATACAAATATTTAATACGCTGCTGAGAAAAAAAAAATAAATGAAGGTGACGTTGTGAGTTGAAGAGATCCATTGTTGCGGGTTCTGCACTCAGCTGCTGTTATATTAAAATTACACAGACTATATAAAGGATATTTTTTATATGTTTGTATTAGTCATGTGATCATAAACAAGCTTATTATAAACTTCCACAACATTTACTTGTTTGTGACAGTGTTGCCCAACAAAACAAGATTATAAAGTTACAAATTTTACAAATTTTCACTGACGTCTTTCACTTTTTGCTGTAAAGCCACGTGAGACTAATACATTTCTGAACTGAAGGTTATAATATGTGTTTTGTTTTTTTTACCCCTAAAACTAATTATCAAGACCTCAAATATTCGAAATAATCCATTCCACCAACAGTTATTGATATTTAAAGAAAATTTAAGTCCAACTTCAATGTTTAGATGACTTCAGCAGGCTAAATCATCCTCGTGTTTCACATATGAAGCTGTAAATTTCAGTCCTGATCAAAAGACGCTTGATTAGACAGGTGAATGAAACAGGCCAATTTTATGAAGGCTTTTGTTTTACGCAGGGGTCACGCTCTTAAAATCGATAGATAATCGCCATTCTAACAACGATTCGGCTGGCAGAAATTAACACACGCATGGGATGTCAACGTGCTCCTTTGGATTTAAATGAAAAGTTCTGCTGTCATTTTGTTGAAGGAGTTTTCTTTTCATCTGCACGCCCGGTTCAGTTCAAACCACGAGGGCCCGAATTCAACTCGGAAGAAAACCTGCAATGAATTTGCCTCAGGTTTATTT
>JAPQLA010000009.1:12340897-12354968 GCA_029822935.1 Naso vlamingii
GTGTGTGTGTGTGTGTGTGTGTGTGTGTGTGAAGGCGACAGGAACTGTCCAACCTGCTCCATGAGAAGAAATATCTGAAGGCCCTGGGTCTCGCCATCTCGCTGGACCAGCCTCACACGGTGCTCACTGTCATCAAAGGTACAAAGGTGGGAGGGGAATGACTGTTCTGACAGTAATGAGGGAAAGGAGACAGGAAGTGACGTGCAGAAAGGATCAGAACCAAGCCAGTTCAGATGTTTGGACTTTAAAGGGTTGTATGAGGCACTTATGCCAAGTTAGTGTCTTAGGGCGCACTCACGCTAGGCAATCCGTCTGTGCCTGAGCACGTTTGACCCCTGAAGTCCAGTTTGTTTGACTGGTGTGAGCGCTGTGTTCCGTACTGAAGCATGGCACGCTTTGTCTGCCCTGGCACGGTTGGAAGAGGTGGACTTCAGTATGGTACGGATGCACGAGCACAAGCACGGAGCGCCATCATCATTGTGACTGTTTGTGGAGGATTCACCTTAAATTCAGGCAGACGACAGCATACAATGTCCGCATAAAAAGCAGTAGAAAAATCAGCGACTGTCTTGTAGATCGCGGGAACCAGAGAACAATTTAAAAATGTTATTAAAAGATTTAAAAAATGCAGGTAAAAATGCGGGTCGTGCTCTGTAGATCAGGTAGCTCAAGCATGCTCAGGCGCAGTTAGACTGGAGCAATGTGAGTGCGGGCCAGCGGGGGAGAGGGGAGGGGGGACATTCATGCTCCAGCACGATATGGGACAACAGGGCCAAGTGTGAGTGCACCCTTACTTGCTCTTTGTATGTAGAAGCAGTGTGGTGCACCTGCAGGACACAGAGCATAGTACTGCTGTGAATGGTACCAACACCAACAAGACCATTTACCTAAAGTATAGATGCCCCTATATGTGTATGATTTTTTGGCGCTTTACATTGCTGTCAAACTATTGTTTTCTTTGGGGCTCAATCCCTCGACCGCACAACGTCCGTATTTCTACACACAACCGCAGCCGTATCTGAGGTATTCCCAAAGGAAACTGTTGTCTGATGGCAAAGTAAAACACCGAAAATGTTCAAAGTGTAGCTTACATGTAAAGAGAAACATGTACTTTAGGTGGATGGTCTTGTTGGTGGCTTAAATACGTGTTGCTGTTGGTACTGTTTACAGCCATGTTACACTCGGTTTCCCTCCGGTGAATTGTGCAGCTTCTTCATAAAGAGGATGGGCTGATAGTTATCTATGACAGGTAACACAATGACCAGGCATAAGTGACTCATACAACCCCACATCAAAAAAATAAACATATAAAAAGGAACAATCCCTTTCAGGGCATAAGCTACTTGTTATCTGCGTCCTTTGTTGCTTCACCTAACTCATCTTAAGAGGCTGTTGTCTTGTAAGTCTGTAATCTCTCATTGTGGTCGGCTGCTGCTTTTACAGTTGAGTCACCAGAGCACTGACACGGCACGACACGCATAAAAACAACAAAAAGCCTCCTGGATTTTGCAGTGTCATGCTCTTTTGTCCCTCCCCATGACACAGAGGAAAAAAAGCAAAACAAATACATGCAGCTATGATTTTTTGATCTATCCCCTCACCGTTGTGGTATCATCAGACAAACAGGTGTCTGAGACATGCCCCACATCGTTTAAAATGCTGCTATATGTCTGACTGTTGCCACATGATGACCTTATTCCGTGCTCTGATTCTTTCTGTCTTTGGGTTTGTTTCAACAATGGAGACTATTCACACAAACCACTTATCTTAAGTATGAATGAAATCTTGACACTTCTAATTGCAGGGAGTTATCAGCACGCGCTTCATTCAGGTGTCTAAAAATAGGCAGATGCATTCTTAGTTTTGTAATGATAATTAAGGTATCGCTTAAGGTCATGCTTACGCAATCTGCAACTTTTCACAATGGAAACACAAAAATTCTTTTCTAACATGTGATGAGCTGAACTGGACTGATTGGTGGCTTAAGTGGAAGATGTCTCAGCAGCACAAGATGAGACTGTGAAATACCACAGGGAGACTGACAAAACAAACCAAAAAACAAAAACACACTTGTGTCATGCAGATTTTCTTCTTCTGTGTATTTACTCAATTGTGTCAATGACAACCTACATGTGAGGACAATAAACCCAATCACTATGTCAAACTTCAACCAGAGTATCTGCTGTCTTTGACATGTTGTCCTCCCATGTTGCTTGCAGCGATCCGTCAGGGGGAGGAAAGCTGTGAGTTGTTGGAAAAGACGGTGCTGAAGCTTCGACAGGATCAGAAAGGTAATAAATCAATCATGTCCTGAAACATTTCTAACAATGAAGCACAGACACAACAAGAAATAAAAACTTTTAAGAGTGACTTAAGGTTAAACTGATTATTTTCTCTCTTGCAGTCTGGGTTTAGAGCTCCTAATAAATACGCATTATTAAGAAAAATAACAAACAACCTCCTATTAACTGTTGACCCAGGAAACTGCTCTGTCCTCGTGCTTCTAAATCTAACTGCTGCTTTTGACACCGTTGATCATTCAGTACTCATTCACAGATTAATACATTTAATGGGCAGGACTCTCTACTTCAGGCTAGGATTGATTTTCTTCATATTTGTCCGGCAGATCCTTCAGTGTCTCTATCAGCAACTCATCTTCATCCTCCGATCTTATGTCCTGTGGTGTCCCCCAAGGTTCAATTCTTGGTCCTGTCCTTTTCTCCATTTATCTTTTGCTGCTCGGTCATTTTATTTAAAATCATAGCATTTCCTTTTTTGTTATGCAAATGATACACAGATTTACTTCCCCCTAAAAATCTCTTTTATTGTCTTCAAGATATCAAATCTCGGATGGCTGATAACTTTCTACAGCTCAGTGAAAACAAAACAAATCATTTTGTTTGGACCACAACATTTAACCGGCAATATTTCACCCCACCTTGGATCACTGGCCTCATCTGTAAAGTCACATGCTAGAAATCATGCAAGAGTTATATTTGACCCTTATTTAAAATTTGATAAGCAAATTAATCATGCCGTAAAATTAAGTTTCATGCAGCTGTGAACCATTTCAAAACTCAGATAAATACTTTGCACCTCTGACCTTTGTGCCTTTATATCCTTCCACCTTAACTACTGTAATTCATTATATTTCGATATTATACAATCCTCAATTTTCCATCTCCAACTTATACAAAACTCAGCTGCCAGAATTCTCACACTAACCCCAAATAAAAGAACGCATCTCACCCATTCTCACCTCCCTTCACTGGCCTCCAGTTAACTGCAGGAGTCATTTCAAATTCCTCACGTTTGTTTACAAGTCATTTCACGGTTCCGCCTTCTTATACATCTCTGAACTCCCGTACCCCCACTACACCATCAGAAACATTAAGGTCATCAAAAATCCAAGACGAAGCCTTAGGTCGATCAGTCTTTTTCTGTCTCTGATCCGAAATTATGGAACGTTCTCCCACCTACCATCCAGTTCTCCAACATTATAGAAATCTAGAAAAATAAACCCAAAACTCACCTCCACTCTCTGTTATATAACTGTACATAATTAAACTCAGTCCATCCAGAGCTACTGGTGCCTTCCTTTTGATGTTATTTATATCTTTGTCTCCTCTCTGTTGTTTGTTTCTTTCATTGTATTTTTGTGTGGTGTAAAGCACTTTGGATCAACCTTGTTGTGTGTAAAATGCTGTATTACTAAAGTTGATTTGATAATTAGATTAGATTAGATAATGAGATGCATTACAATGCATTTTTTTCACCATCTTCCCATAACTTACAAGATAGAGTGATAACACTGTTCCACAGCAGTCACACTGATAAGCTGCCCGCAGTTGCATCTGCAGACATTTTTTGTTTATCGACCCTCTGAGGGCAAGTTACATAACTGGCCCAGTTCATATCGGTCTATCTATCAGTAAGACGGTGTCTCAATATTTTAACGAGAGAATAGAGGCTCTAACTGAGATATGTATAACAGATTGTTTGAATTTCATAACCCTGCAGGCTTTTTAAAGAATGACTCACACACAGACAATATGTGAATCCTCCCTGATGAGCAACACATTGACAAGACAGACAGAAAGCTTGTTGTCTGTTTACAAAGCAGTTAAGTCTCTTTTCTAATCTTCCTTTCCTCAACTCTGTTGTCTCCCCTCAGAGTCGCTCCTGCGCTTCTGTGTGGTGTGGAACACCAATGCCAGAAACTGCCAGGATGCTCAGGCCGTCATGCAGGTGCTGCTCACACACGTGCCGCCTGAGGAACTGCTGCAGTACCAGGGCGCGCGAACCCACCTGGAGGGACTCATCCCATACACAGGTCTGTCTGTCAGAGTGGCACAAATAGTATGTACGAGGCAAAGGATAATTTGTATTTATGCAGATCGTAAAAATGAGGTTGTGTACCCTAATTATTGTGAAGCACACCTAAAACAGAACTGTATAGGAAAACCATCGCTGTCTCCTCAAGGCATTGAAAAAGTAAATGATTCAAAATTAAATGGGACTAACAAAATACACTTTGGATAAACAATAATAAAATAGAATTGCCACTGTGATTGAATAGTGGTAATTACAACAGGAACCGAAGCGTGACCTTATTCAGCAAAAGCAGCAACCTGGACAAATGCCAAAGTAACTCTAAAGCTGGTATGACGACTGACTGAAACGAACTGGTTTCTAGACGTCTGTCACTTTGCAGTTACTATTGTGAAACTCTCGAAAGGAAAATTTGATCCATTAGAAAAAAATGCCTGGCATCCGAAGCTTTATTTTTATCCTGTTGTGGCAAAGGGTGTGTAAGGTGATTCGAAGGCACAGAGCCAATGCACAACCCTGTACCATGAGTATAAAGAGAATTGAAACAAGATACAAAGAGGAAACAGGTCAAAGTTTGCTGGTTTTTGTCCAAGACTCTGAAGCGGGTTTTTGACTGTGACATGTGATAAACTGGAGAAACCGCATATTTAAGTCTCAAAACTAGAAAGACGAGATATTTGCTCCAGAGTCAGAGGATACTTTCCTGTCTCTTCCGTCTCAAAATGAACACACAACACAAGGGGTATAATCTAATTAACACAGGCACAATGGATGTAAGAATGACCGCCTTCGTTTGCTATCACTCATCTTCTCACTTCTTGATCCCTTCAGCTCTTATTCCTAATTGAAATTTACACTATAGACTGAAGGATTAACTCTTCACTCATATCTTTGTCTCCCACAGAGAGACATATGCAGAGGATCGGCAAACTGCTGCAGGCATCCATGTTCTTGCACTACATGTGGCAGAAGATGAGAGTGGCTGGAGCTCCATCCAGGTGAGGGAGCTGAAGCCGAAATTCAGGCTGAAAAACAGCACTGAGGGCTTCGTTAGTGGGGATGTGATGTTTAAGGTACCGGTCAGACTTGAAACACTACCGGGAAGTTGAGTTGAAGCAACGGATGAATACATTTAAAGGCTTATTAGATGCTGAATCACTACACAGTTGTTTACAAAGGCGGAAAAAACCTCAAAAAAAAAAGAAAGGAAAAACCTTACAACATAATAAAGTTGTTTTTCAAAACAACTTGGCATATCAGGCTTCAGGACACTTGGATTCCTGCAGACGAGCAGTATAGAGACATTTAATGGTTTCTTTTTATTTATTTATTTATTTTTTACATTTGAAAGATGGTCACCATTCACTACAGTTGTTTGGGAGATACCCTCAACACCTTTCAGTGTTTTGGGGACTAAAAAATTCAGCCGATCTTCCATCAGCATGACGGTGAGTAGATACTAACTGAATCTTCATTTTTGGGTGATCTATCCTTTTAGCCTCCCAGGTCACAGACAAGTTTTCTGGAGTGGCAGGCCACTCTGTTTCCTCTGCTCACAACAAAGCCGGCAGTCTGCCAGTCTCGATGTGGGTCAAATGTGACGTAAAAGTAACAAGTCTGATCCAATCAAGACCTGTAGCACGAAACAAAGACTGTCGTGTTTTCATTTCATGGGAATTTACGAGAGGAAAAGGTGTTATTCTTTGCAAGTGAGCAGCATTCTCAGTGCTAAACCAGGCATGAGGAGATGATAACATGAATGTGTTACATGTTAGTGTCATGCGACAAGAAAATCATAATACTCAAAAGGCTAACTTAATGAATATATTGCATAATTATTTTAATTTTGCATTTCTAGAATCAAGGTGCCGTCAAAAACTTCCAACATTAGCACTGCTCATGTGTAGAGTGCAGCACAGTATTGTGCATGTAGCAGGTGCAAGCGTTAGTTTTAAGTGTTCCAGCCCTATTTGGCTCACTGTGATTCTTTCTGCTCCCCAAAATAAAGTCTGGTCTGCATCATAGACTTAAGGTCATGGTCCGTAGTCAAATCACAAATGTGCACATACCAGTGGTCTCAAAAATACGTGTAACTCAGGTGAAGAGGACAATCAAACAATGAAACTTGGAACATTACTGCACCTTTCATATGTTAAAGGAACAGTTTGGGTAGTTTTTGACTGCACCTTGTATACATACCCATTTGTTAAATGTGTTGAATAGATTGTTGAGAAACTAACATCTAATCTCTGCTGGTGTGTTCTGTCCAGCATGGACCATGAAGAAGAAATGGATACCACTCCCCTCGCACAGCCGTTCTTCATGATTGACAAGGGGAAAGAAACAGGCAGCGGCGAAGAGGGGAAACACGATGGAGATGACAGCGATAGTGGACAAGATGAAGATCCAAATCACCCGGCCGAAGGAGAGGAAGAGGAGGATGATGATGTCAGTGTCACCAACAAAGCATCCACCAGCAACGACGGGCGAGTTGGAAATGGAGAGAGCACCAGTACAAACGGCAACCACCACTCTGAAAGCGAGGAGAGCTCTGAAGAGGAAGAGCCTGAAGAAGATGAGAAAGATCAGACAACAACAAAAGTGATGACACGCCTCCCGGTTTCCTCCCCTCCACAATGCCAGACGTTGGCCAGCTGACAGGGATCTCAGAGCTTATAACAGATGACTCACTCCCGGAGAGAAGAAAACCTCCAGCAATTTGCCTCATCTTGGACTTATAGCTGGAGTGACACACTGAATGTGTGGCAGTGCAGAAGACGCAGAGAGGCAGCTGTGGAATGAGGATTATCCAGATAATTGACCTCTGTACCTTCTTTGTCCCAGCAGCTGAAGCCAAAGACCTCGTCTCTCTTGCCAGTTACTAAATTGTGTATCATTTTATTCCATCTGAACTCTGAGCAGAATGTTGTGAAACGTAACGAGCCTGGCTCCCTTAGAGAAAAATTGGAAGTAAGGGAGAAAAGTTGCAGGGAAGGAACGACTGAAGTGAGAAAGAGGTGCATTACATTCAGGCTTTTATCTTCTCCCACTGCAAAAATCCAGGACCTGTTGTTCTGCAGTGTTGCAGAGTCCTGATTTACCGGCTCGACCACAAGAACACAAAAGATTCCTTATGTAATCATAAAACTTTTTATCTCTTGACAAAAACAAAAAAAAAAGGAATAAAAAATGTTTTCTTTTGATTTAAATGGAGCCTGGCTTTCTTTGAATGATTTCCAGCACATTGTTTAAAAATCACCCAAGAAGCAGCCATTTAAATGTAACCCACCAGTTACCCTCATGCCAGCATGTCTGCTTTAATAATTGCTCAGTAGAAACATGATGAAAATCCCTGTGAGGGTGTGTTGAGGTTTTGGCTTTCAGGTCCATTGCTGAGTGAAACTCATAGCACATCATGTACTTTCTGTCAAACAAATGCAATCATTACTTTGGAAGAAGTGGTAGCACAAAATAATGAAAATTGACAACAGGCTGTACGCATAATCGAATGTTGTCAGGTTCTGACTCATACTGTCATATTTGCAGGTACAAATAAAGGGGTACTTAGGTAATGCAGGTAAAGAATATTGTGAGAAAAATCCACCATTTCCCCTTTTTGTCTGGTTTTTAACCGTTCATCTGCTGCTAAAAGCTGTGGAACATCCAACATCTACCTTCTGATTTGTAAATTTCTAACAGAAGAGCTAGGGGTGGGTATTGGCATGAACTTCTCGGTACAATACACATCATGATACATGGGTCACAAGACGATTATGTCGGGATACGTGGCGGTACAACGCATGTTGCGATATAGTGCGATATTCAAAATAGTTCACTGAAAATGTAAAAACAGCTGAAACGCAAGTTGCTGTGTATGATTTGGGTAGTCTTAATACATCGTATGTAATTGTATTGATATTTTAACTGACATATTGAGTCAAAACAATTTATTTCAAAATTTCCTTTTCATTTTATATGAATGTATTGGAAAATTACCAAACACACCGATGTAGCTGCCAAAACGTCATAATGAAAAATGAAATTTAAATCCACTCTTGCACTTAAACTGGAAACATTGAAATTGAAAACATGAAAATAAAGTGCACACGTGTTCTTTTGTGTCACTGAACTTTAAGGCTGGGTTTCGGCAGGGACTTCACAATACGACACGTTTCACGATAGGTCACAAAATGATACGGATATCTTGAAAATAAATATCCCAATAAATTGCTGAATTAATTTTTTAAGCACAGCCCTCATAAAGCAGTCTTACAATCTTGGGGCACAGAGTTTGAAACCTGTTCTTTTACCAGAAAGGAATGTCTTAAAGATGCTATTGATTGCATTACTGGAATTGTAGGATCCATGTTTTTGAAGCTTGATCCTATTCTAGGGAACAAAGTCGGCACAACTATTCCAAATTGATGCATCATCCGTTATACTAAAGGTATGTCAAGTGGTGGTGTTTGAAACATAAATGAAACACCATGCAGATACTAAGTTCCCCCAAAAAACTTTTATTTATTCAAGCTCTTTAGTAACATGTGAATGCAGGCATAATTTATTCAGTGAGTTTCTGGAGTGTACGTTCAGTGTTAATTTACACACATCCTTCTTCCAGTCGAGTTGGCTGTAAACAAGCTTTAGCAGGAAGTGGACAAGCCTGGACACTGGTATTTCAGACAAACATTTACTTTTGCTGCAGTTGCAGGGAGAAATCAGTCTCTGTCTGTGCAGTCAAAATGCATATAAGGCACAACACAAAGTTTCCAGTATGGAAAATATAGGATCACTTAAAACAGATAGTAAAGAGGTGCATAAGAACCCTGATTAATCATCAATATGTACATACTGATTTTACCGACAGACGTCTAAAGCAAGGCCTTACATGGTATTTTCCCTGTGTACTTTTAGGCAATCTCTATTAAAAAAAAAAAAGTTTGACCAGTCACATTTCTATCAGTACAACTTCTTTGTAATAGAGTGTTGGCGCAGCTTCATAGCTATTCATTTTTCCCACTAATTTGAATTGTGCAGGGCAAGGCCTTGTTATTCTTTCAAACTCAATCATTAAAGTTCACAAGCAGTTGTTATCAGCAGAACTCAATCCTTGGCCAAACTCCCTTTTAATAAAAGATAAAGCTAACATTGGTATCAGTAGTGGTATTAGTAACCTCATCGACTCTGTATCTCAGTTTGTGTGGGCGACAGAGCGCCTTTGTTCACGTTCTTGCGGGTGATAGTGGTACACCGGGTGAGGATCTCCTGGGCCCGAGGTCTGGGTGGCACCTTGGGTGATTTGGGGCCCTTGTAGAGGTTGGGGTCAGATACACTGGGAATCAGTCTGCCCTCTGTGGCGCTTGTTGGGCTCAGGCGGTTGCTTGCCATCGGGGGAGGCGTCCGGCTGAGACGCAGCTGCTCGTCATTGACTGTGGGGCTCAGGTTGTAGGTGGAGCTGCCTGAGGAGGAACTGAGGTCGTCACTTAAGCTGAAGTCGGTGCTGTCGCTCTCGAAGCTTCCCTCGCTATCCTCTGTCAGGCTCCTGCTATGCTGTGCCTCCTTTCCGTCCATCTCCACCGTGATTGTTGGCGGAGGAGTGCGCCTTGCAGGCGTAGGCGTGGTGGCGACTGCGGCAGGGTAGTTGGTGGCTCTTGCTGCCGGCTGGGAGGGCAGCTGTTCAGACAGGATGTTAAGAGAGCGCGATCTCTGCTTACTTTCTGGTTGCAGTGGTTGGGGTGAGGGGGACCTGGCGGTTGGAAGCAGCAGCAGGTTTCCTTGAGAGCGACTGAGCTGGTTGGACTGCTGCAAAAGGCTTGAGGAGGGGACTTGGAGCAGGGAGGGGGTGCGAGGATCTTGATGGTGGGCAGCCATGCGGATATGAGGGAGGTTGTAGGGCTGCAGGTACATGGTAGGGATGTAACCAGCTTTACCGCTGTATCTGTAAGACAAACAAAGAGATGTGGGGTGAAAAAACTGGTTCTAAAGGTTTGAGAGATTAAGATGAAGGCTTCTACACTCGTATAATTCCACCTGTGTTTACATGAGGCTTTCATTCACAGGCTGCAGTGCTTCAAGACCTTCCCTTGCAACCGTGCCGTCAAAAAATGTAGGCATTGTACATTTCGGAACACTGTGAGTATGTTAAATTTGTACATTTCATATGTATGATATTAACAATTCTGCTATGCCTATTAAGGTGACTAGGTATTCAATGCAGGCCAATGTAACCTGATTTCTTCATCTAGAGGTAGTAGGGGATGGAGGTGAAAACGAGGTAAATAAAAAAAGTTTGAGACCTGTTTTGCTTTGTGCTTCAAACCAAGAAATCTGATCATTTTAATGAGATGCAGGGATATCTTCCATTCCAGTTTGTGGCAAACCCTGACCAACCCTAACTAGCACTTTTTGTGTCTAAATCTAACCAAATCTCAATCAGACGTTGTCAAATAATAAAAACCTGAAACATAAACTTTCCACATTTCCATGGTTAGAAGAAACGAAGAATGCCAACATGCCTCCAAAGGAATGCAAAGCCACAATGAGCACGAACACTTCCTGGTCTTCATTCTTGATGCTTACATGCTTTTCTTATCGGGTCATTTCTTTCTTTCTTCTCATGACATCTATTTCTCATCCTGTCATAGCCTTCAGCAGGTATTTCTCTGACTTCAGTGGCACCATTCTCAGTAAAGATTGTCTCTGTTAAGAGTACTCTTTTACAATTGGAAAAAAAAGAACTCCGTCTTAGTAAAACCAACTTCTGACGATAAAGCTGCTATGGCATAAAAAGTGAAACACGATGAGTACCTGATGAGCCACCAGCCATTTTCAGACTTCTGCAGGACTTCCACCACTGAACCGATGGTTACAGATATCTCGTCATCTTTTGTGGCCTTGTAGCTCTTGACTGCAGTGTACAGCATTCCTGAAAACGAAAGAAACAACTTTATTGCATAACTGCCACTGAGGTAATGAGATGTTGAATAAAAACTGTATGCACTATACATGGAAATTATCCTCATGTTGGTGGGAAGTCTATTCATGCCTTACCTCTTCCTTGAATCCCATCTATGGTATCTTCATTGTCATCATCGTCATCATCTATCTTCTCCAGGTAGGGGGCAGGGAACCAAGCCATCCGCTTGTCATCCTTCTCCACAAGCCACCACCCTGAACCAACGTAAGCACACAGTTATCAGGTCTCAGTGTTTTGGGTTTAGGAGGTCGACCATTGATGGGACACCGAACGCAGACGCTCGCTCACCTGCTTTGTCTTTGATGAGGACGTCTAATTTCTCGTCCATCGCCACTTTGAAAGGTTTGTTCTTGGTGTCTTTGGTCTCGTACGGGGCCACGCATCTGTACGTCTCCGTAACGAACGGCTGGGTCACGTTACCACCGGTGCCAT
Organism: Naso vlamingii; assembly: GCA_029822935.1. NCBI lineage: Eukaryota > Metazoa > Chordata > Actinopteri > Acanthuriformes > Acanthuridae > Naso > Naso vlamingii. The sequence goes on from JAPQLA010000009.1 coordinate 12,352,638, forward strand.
GTCCTGCCCCGGTCCTGAGCTCGTCTTCTGACGGCATGACCATGATGCTGAAGGAGAGGACAGCGGGTTCAGAGCAGCTTATGCAAAAGTCCCTCATACATAAAACCTCCCCTCCCTCTTTTATAGTCTACCAGGTGTGTTTTAAAGACAACTGGGGCAGATACTACCTCAGCATTTGACATATCTTGGGTCCACATGCTTGCTGAGAGTCACAAATTGTAAAATTTTTAAATTCTTTGAAACTCGTCTACCTTTTTTTATACTAATAACTATAGAACAGAGACCTTCCACCAGGGTTAAATATAAGCCTAATTCTAAAGGGAGTGAAATGTTAATTGCCAAGAAGAGGCATTCTTCCTTGAGTCTAATATTTCCAAGTGGATGTTTTGTGAAGGGTTAAAAACCTGCAGCAAAGCGCTCATTAGATAATTGCAGCACATCTGATTTTGAAATATGAAGGTTTAGTTGAGTGTAAACTGTAAGAGCAAATATATAGATGACATATAGGGAAGGCAGAGCACAGTTTTTTCCCACTTCTGTGTTCTAGCTGAAGTTTCTAACAAATTATCTCTTTTTTTAATGCATGTTTGCAGTGATAAAATCTGCAGTGGGTCTGTTTTCTGCCTGGACAATAGTTTAGCAGTTTTGCCTGCAAATCTATCACTGCTCACATTCACTACAGAGATTTCTGCAGCAGCTTGAAGTCTCTGTTAGCAATGCGTAATGCCCACTGCTTAAATTTCAGGCTTTAGATCGCATGTGCTCAAGGGACCCCAAGTCATGTCCCAAAGAGTTGAGGCAACCCTTACTCAAAAATATGGCATTTTAGTGGTTCTAAGTACTTCGTGCCAACCTGTTTTTGGAGAACTCCGGCTGCAGGTCCTGGTCTTTGGGGTGGAAGAACTGGATGAGGTCTGCAGACTGACTGACTCGCGGGTCGCAGCTCAGGAGTTCATCGCAATATTTCTGCAAGAACTTGAGGCGCACCAGTGACTTGGTGGGGCCCTTCTTCCGCCCGCCGCGCTTCATCTTTTTCTCTGAAAGGACACATGAAGTCAGAATCCCCAAAGCCTGTAACTGCGCATGAAAGTCGTTCAACTTTACGCACACGTACCTCTAAATTTGGGGATGACTCTGTCGGATTTTTTCAGCTTGCTTGCGGGTGGGAATGCTTTCTTCAACTGTTTCTGTAATAAATTAGTGGCAGAACTGTTATTAAGAGCCAAGAACCACCTGCACATACAAACACGAGTAGTTCAAAGTAGTGATTTTACTTACGTGCATTTTCCTGAAATCCCGAAAAGTTCTGTAGACAACAATGTCATTCTGGTCCGACCAAAGCACGGAGGTCATGTACATCTGTGAGGGGAACAGGCCGCTTTAATCACACTGTAGAAAAGCAGATTTTTAATAAAGAATTTGAGAAAAGAAAACGCGCCCTTACTTTGCTCTTCTCCTTGTGCATCACTCCCATGACGCGGACGCTGATGGGATACCGCTGGGCCTCCATGGAGACAGGACAGAGATGAACAGAGTGTTGACTAGTTTAGACGTGAGCTGCAACAGAGACCTCTCAGCCTCGCGCTGGTTTGGGACCGCAGCAGTGATGCTCTGCACCTGCCTTTGTATCAGCTCCACTGGCGCGGGCGTGGCCACGTGCGTCACGTAGGCTCCTACAGGCGGAAAATATCCTCGTCACTCGCAGGAAAGTCCGTCGTTGCTCTAATGAGCGCGGCTGTGCGGCATGTGCAACAGGCACGTTTGCCGCAAAAACAGGTTGAGTCTGTTTCCTAATTTTGGATGCGCGGGTGAGGCAGCGCGTTTCCGGCCTCATTCTGTGCCAAAGGAAAAATGGCCACGTTCCTGTTTTCCCTCATGAATCATTTCAGTTCCAACTATTGACTCTTCAGGTTTTTAAATGCTGACACCTGATTTATTTTTTACCCACAGTTGTTGTGGTTCGTGTGGGTGATTGGGTGGCTGATGTGCAAACGTGAGGTGAAGGTGGAGCAGGTGTGCAGGTGCCCAAAGCTCAAAGGCAGGTTCATCCTTAATTCATCAACCTTTTCCTCAAGTTCCCTTTGTGTTTTTTTCCTATTTCATTTAGATTTATTACTGCAGAAAAAGATAACAAATGTTTCATTCTTTTGTTTATATTTTGCTATAGTGACAGGATACACAAAATCTGTTGGAAATGCACATGTAGTCCGCAACAACATCAGCAATATGACAGAAAGAACAATTAAAAAAAAAAAAAAGACAAAAGAATGAAGGAGACGAGTGAAAAACAGCCTCAACCATTCACTTATTTTACTGAAATTGGAGTTTTTT
>JAPQLA010000009.1:12376362-12392346 GCA_029822935.1 Naso vlamingii
GCGTGCAGCTGTGAAGTGTTAGAATTATCTGCAGCCACTAGGGGGAGTAGTGTCCCTAGCTTTCAGAGGAAATGCTCACCATGCCACAATTTATCAGCAGCCAGTTGGATGTGGTTAAATTCCTGGAACTGGCAATTAACCAGTGGTATAGAAACTCACGGAGAGTTTGATCACCTAATGCCAAATCCACTCAGGTATTTGTGTCGACTGCAAGGATCTGGCCCCCAGCTCAGTTCACTGTGCCAGTTGTGGCTGTTTCGTGTTACCTTTTCTTTTTCCAGCTGTGATAGACAAAGCATTTGCAGAATTTTCACACAGCTGAGCAAACAATTCCGACTTGCTCAACACTGAATGACTTGTAAAAATATAGATGCAGTATATTCATTTTTTCCCAGATGCAGAAAGCGTGCTTCTCCCATTCCGTCACGCTTCAGCTGTATGTTTTATGCGTGACAAAGTCGGAGTCATTAGCAGACATATGTTCACTATTTGTTTGTCTGTCAATCTCCTTATAGCTCCCTCCTCCACACTTTTTCCCTGTGTTTCCGTCTCTGTCTATTGATTCAATTAATTCACGTACTGATCAGTCTGTTGATGTGCCAACCTGTCAAGGAGCTGAACAGAACGTGCAGGGCGATGCAGCAGAGAGTGGTCGAGCTGATTTCCCGCGTCTCCAATGAGGAAGTGACTGAGGAGCTGCTACACGTCAACGACGACCTCAACAACATTTTCCTCCGATATGAGAGGTACGATCAGCCAGAGTGTCGATCGGATTTTGCAGGTGGCTCAATAATGGCTGACATGACGTGCTTGTTATTGTGAGGATGTTGTGAATGCCAGAAAAATCAACTCATTTTAGTTCATCAGAACTTGAAATTCTCTGTGATGTCAGTACAGTTTCTGACAGTCCAGCAGCTGAGCGTCATGTTTTTGGTCCAGTACAAATTAGCGCCTGTTACAGCTTGTTTGCTTTGCCAAACTGTAACTCAGTCCATGAAATCAAAGTTGATACTCCAGATATGATTCCACCAAATCTTATCAACTCAAAATCAAATATGTGACAGATCGTGCTGAACAAGGATTGTAGCTCAAACACTACAAAGTCACCGAACTTGTATGAAGAACTGTGCATAACTCGTTCCCTTTTAAGCATTTCTGTGGCTTCACAACGCTAAAACATCTCTCTCATGAGGTTTCTGAAGATGAAAGATGTGTAAGCATTTGAACCTTACAGAGCTTTCGGTAAAACATTCAAAGGCGTTTGTGCTGCTTGCAGGTATGAGCGATACAGGTCCGGTAGAGCTGCGCAGAACAACGGGGTAAGTACCCACAACAGAAACTCATCAAACACCCCAAACTCTCTCTCAGGACGTCTTGGTTTCTGTTTGCTCTTTGGCGCGTTCTTAGGAAAATCCTTATCTGTTTCAACTTTAAAAACATTTGCGTTGCCTGTGGCAGTTTGTCTAACACTATTGCTATCAGAGACGTTTCAAACAGGAATCTGCTGTTGTGCTTTTCTGCTATTTTAGTATCTGAATTAATAATGACTTTTGACTGTATGTTCCACCGGCAGACACAATCCACTGCAGCATTAATATGTAATGCAAACAGTTTGCGTTTAGTTTTATTAAAACTGGGAGAGCAAAGCAGAACAAGTTCCAATCTGCTATTTAGAGAGTGCGTTTGCCAGTATCAGCGATTCGCCAGAGGATTGAAGCATCTCTCACAACATCCCACACAGCTGTTTGTTTTTGCATTTCTGTTGATCTCTCTGTGTGCTCTGTCTGTTTGTGTTGTGGCTAGCTGATGGAGGCAAGTATGACGCTAGCACCACGTTGCAGTCCTAGCCAGCGAGCCAGGTTGAACAGTGATGGACTTTTAACACGTCTGCTATATGCAGACGGGCATCGCTGTGTGAATCTAGATGCTACGTGTCGTCCCCTCTCCTCTTTCTCGCCTTCTGTGTCACACATCTCAAGTCTGTTTATTTCAAGCCCCAGTTTTGTTCCCGTGCGTAGCTTCCAATCCGCAATTACTCACCCACAGTGTTGTCTCTTATTGTGTAAATAGTCAATCCTGTAGACTTTCAGTAGCTACAAAGTATTTTCTCTGTATGGAAAGCTCGAACATTTTTTAATCTAGTTCCCTCAGCAAACATGTGAGCTTCCTTTTTCTCTTCTTGCTGGCTTACAATCATCAATTTTAGCAAAACCTTACATTTGCTGTTTTCTGATGTTATTTATTACCTGTTACTATCATCCGTTGTTCTTCAGATGTTAAACGAGGCCACAGAAGACAACCTGATCGACCTTGGTCCAGGCTCTCCTGCCGTGGTCACGCCCCGAATCACCTCCAGCCCCCCACCCCACTCTGCCGCTGGGGCCACCGCCTCCCCAGCCCATAACCCTGCCGCAGCCTCGCTGTCCTCTGCATTAGCTGGTCTTGGTAAGAAGAAGAAGAAGCCTTTTTCCAGCTTAAAGAAAAAGACAGAGTTTTTGCTGCCAAATTGCAACTGTTTTGTTTTCATCCACTCACTCTTACCACGGCTGTAACATCTCTCCTCCCCTCTCATCTCTGCTGAGCCGGCATCTGTGGAGCAGCGGAGTGTAAAAAGAGGCTCATAATCTGGCTACTAATAACTCACTTCCAGACACTCTCCCTACCTCTGCTAGCTCCTCTGATTGCCCCTAGAAAGTCAATCTAGTATTCACATTATTCAAGTTAAAGCTTTGATAGAGTGCTGTCCTTGTTGATGTCGATGTGAGAACACTACACAGTGCTAAATAGGAGTGCTGCATGCTGTATCTTTCTTCCATTTTTTTCAAATGTATTCTATATATTCTGTCTCTCTTCTGCTCTCCTCTCTTCAGATGTGGCTTCAGACAGCGTGAGTGGCACCCTCTCCTCTCTGTCCACTCGCAACCCGGACGACTTTGACATGTTCGCCCAGACCAGAAGCAGCTCTCTGGCTGAACAGCGCAAGAAGTAGGTGGAGATTTCTAGATTTTGCCTCTGGGGAAAGCCCAAATCCTCTTGTGTTATTATTGAGGATGTCATCAATTTTAATTAAATAGCTTTTCATAACTACCTTTAATATTAACAGTTAAACCCACCCATGGGCGCTTTTGCTCGGTTTTGTAGCGTGACATCCACTGCATGTTTGATAAAGTTTTAAACTTAACTTTTTGATGAGCCCACTGTCCCTTTACCTGCCCTTACTACATCTTCTTATGTCCGTTATTTCCTGCAATGGCTTTTTAAACAAACCTCCAGGATGTGGATGTTAATCTGATACTTTCTCTGCCAAGAACTTGTTGCCCTCAGCTGTATGTCGAATATTTTGTGGGAGAGAATAAAAGTGACAAAGCAAGGCAAGGCAAGTTCCCCAGCTGAGAAAAAAAAATCTGAAAAGGAACTTTGCTTCTCCTTACTGCTCTGTGTCATTGTTTATTTAGGCCTTTTTTTTTTTCTGGAGACTTCGGTTCTTTTTAAAAACTTTCTCCACAACTAATGACTTCTGTTCTAGATGACTGTTTGTGCAAGTTGATTTTTATTGCATTTTGTTCTCCTCCTTCTGTATTTCCCCAAAATAATAGAAAACTTGGTAACACTCTCTATGAAGCCTGACTCTATGATGCTTTAACACAATATGAACATATATAACACATTATAATGCATTATGAACACACTTATAATGTATTAGGCTATATGTGGTAATGGTTATGGTTAGAGTTAACCCTAACCTTGTTTATTACTATGATAATACAGCATTATAGGTGCATTGTAACGCATTTTAAGTATGTTCATAATGCATTATAGATGCATGCTTTAAGTAAAGTGTTACTGAAAACTCATATCAAACCACAATGTGGCTGTTCTTGAAAAATCTCACTTGACATTGACATTTGACCAGATATGACTGAAAATTAAATATTTATAGTATTAGAAAATGGTTGAGAAATGCCAGATATTACCGTTGCTGTTTTACTGTTTTTTTTAAAGTGTTTTTTGGTGGATTTTTCTTTAATGTGTCAAACATATTTTAATTTTACATTGTGTGCTGCTTCAGTGCTGCATCATAACAATGCCGTTCATGTTGTCCTGTGCAGTGTAAAGTATGAAGACCCTCAGGCTTTGGGCGGCCTCGCCTCTGCTTTGGATGTAAGACAACAAAACACGGGAGGGGTGAGTACACTGATGCACGGATTTTAAAGCAGCATTAACTTATAGACTGTTTGGAGTGTGGGGGGGGCTGCGTTAGCCTTCCCGTAGCAGTCTGCCCTCAGCCTTCATTCCCTCTGCATGTAATGCCCTGTAACGATGTTCCACAGTGACATTTGTCCTCTGTGCAGAGACACTCGAACTTTGTGTATTGACTATTGCTATTGCTTAGTAGCTGAAATAATCATGTTGCAATGCGGTAACTGTGCAAGTGTTAAGCGTGCCCATGAACAAGCCCAAGGACTGAAAATTAGTTCTAGCAGTTCTGTTACTTGAAAAACACGGATTCAGATTCCTCATTCTTCCAACTTGATATCAGTACTTTCTCAGTTCAGTTTCTAGGCAAATAAAACCCCACATGAGTTCAAGCTGGTACAGAAAACCAAACACAAAAGCTCGTTTGAAGATTTTTGGAGTCACTCTCCCTGTCTGAGCACACAGTGGAATATATTTACACAGTTATCACTATGTACATAGATGACTTTGAACCTGAACTGCCAAACACACATGCAGACATAGACAAGAACACACACACGCACACACGCACATGTACACAGTGTTAATTGCACGTACCATCCCTTTTTTTAGTTAAATACCCTTTTGACGGAGCCCTTTCCCCCCTTTTTATTTTACTCATTTTCATCTTTATGGAATGAACCTTTTCACCATTTTCTTCCGTTTTTTCTCGTCTTTTCGTCTCTTGCATATTTGACTTCTTCTCTGTTTCTCTCTCTGCGCTGTGTGCTATGCTGTGGTGGGGCCTGCTACCTTTCTTCTCTTGTGTAAGGTGTTGTTCTGTTGTTGATTCAGCTGAGGGTTAAAGGGGATGATAACCCAGCAGATCAGGAGCTGCCCATAGACAGCTGGCTTATTACCCAAGGAATGGTGAGGACTCCATCCTCAGTGTGTCCTCCTACCCCTTCCTCATGTCCGCCGTCACTCCCCCCACTCCCTCACTCCCCGCTCTCAGCGTCCTGCGGCATCATCACAAGCTGCTCTTCATTTTTCAGCCTCATCCTCTGTCCTGAAAAGTTTCCACCCCTAAAACATCCACCTCCATGTTGCGTGCAGATGTTGTACTCAAGCGTTGGGCAATAAGATAATAGAAATTTATCAATCAATGCTAAATATGTGTGACTATTCCTGCTGAGGTATCCATCTCTTTAATAACTTGAATCAATGAACAGGACCGTTTTATGGCAATACAGATTTACAGGATTTTTTCTTGATAAAATATCTTATTTTGAAAACATTTTTAATTAACCAGATTACCAAAAACCAGGCATTCTTTGGGTATTTGATTGATACAACCATCTTAACAATTTAGTATTCCAGGAAACAATGTATGTATGCTTTAGGAATACAAAATTACTTATATTGTGTGTTAAGATTTTACCCATATTGCCCACCTCTCTTGTACTCTGTGGACATGGGCGAGTATTGCTGATGCTTCCCACTTTAACACCACCCCTGTACGGATGGGATACTTCCATCAGCTCGATTCATCTCTTTACAGTCGCACACTAAAAGAGCCGATACTTCCTCTACACAGCAACATCCCAATGATGAACATTGTTGAAAGAACTATTAACTATCCAAGCATAAAAGCATGAGGAAAAGGACGGCGGCTTGCTGTGTAGTGGAGAGCATTTGTCATCCGTCCTCTAACTGTCTTTGGATCTCAGATTGTACAGTAGATGTAACAACCTCACATGTCTCACACTAACCAGAAATAGATCAACTAACAGATGAAACAGCAGTTTTAATATTTGTGTGACATTGATGTTATGACTGTAAGTATTTGAACTTGTATTAGCTGCGAATCATGAGAGGAGCAGACGCTTTTCTCCTCTTTTCACACAGCTGCATGTATTTTTTTTTCCTGTGATCGACTTCCACTGCCTTGACCTTTATTTTGAAAGCCTCCTTCACTGTGTTAACTGTGATCTCATGGGGAAACTCCACCCGTGTTTTTGTAGTATGACAGAGCCACAGGAAAAGGTTTTTTGTTTTTTCTTGATGACTTCAATATCAAGTCGACGTCAAATGTGGACTTTGGCTCAATTGTGCGGACAGTGAAAGGATGTGGAAGACTTTTAAGTGCTGTGTGAACTCAGTGCCTTTTCTGCTTTTGTAAACAAGCATGCGAGTATTTACTCCTGGTGGATGGACTTACTGGAGCCACACTTTAACGTTTCCTTTCCAAATGCTTCCCTAGAAGTCCTGATTCACATCGATCGTTTTGTGCCCACTCACAAACACACACGGTTCACCCTGACATGGCTTCCATCATCATCACAGTCACTGCACACCATGCAGCGCTTGTGTGTGTGTGTGTGTGTGCTCCACTCATGTGTATGCCATGGGATTGCTGCCTCTTGACGGCCTCTGTGCTTACAGCTTCTCTCATCCAATCAATCTCTTAATCACATTCAAGCGATTAGCTAATTAGCTAATGATGTGGAATAATTAACGCTGCTGTGTGACATTAGTCGGCAGCTGTTAAGCCATGTCAGCACCACAGAACTAATGAGTACAATACACAACCTGGGAACTCCTGTTCTCGTAGAAGAGTTGAGTCGTACACGACAAAACAATAAGAGCACAGACTTGAGAGGGGTTGAATGTGTCTTTTGAGCAAATGTTTTATTTTTTGTTCTCATCTTAATTTGTTTTATTTTGGTCATCTTTCTCCTCGAGCCTTTGGTGATTCCTGTTCTTGTTATTTGTGTGTGTGTGTGTGTATGTGTGTGTGTGCGTCTTAAATTGTTTGCTTTTGTTGTTCGGGTTGGGTGTCTTTCTGTTGTGTGGCTTTGGTGCTACCCCTTGGTTTGTCCATGGCTTTACTCCATAGATCCCCGTATCGCAGTCCTCTGTCATGGATGACATAGAGGAGTGGCTCTGTGCCGACGTGGTGAGACTTCTTTACCTTGATTTATATCTTTCTCTCCTCTTTCTCACTCTGTTCTACCTTTGGTTTATTTTTTGCTTTTCTTCGGTAGCACATTTCATCCATCCATCTCATATATAACTGCTCACATTTTTACTTTAGTTTTCTTTCACGTTACGTCCTTTCATTCAGTAAATTCTAATGTATTTCCACCGATGACTGACATGTAACAGTTTCCTGTGAGGACTTACTCACAAATGCTAACATAGTGCTAATGATAGTCAGCTGATATGAGCTTCCTTAACACATGCATGTGGTGGTTGTGGAGTTGGACTTGGGCTCTAGGAGGTTCCTTGTTATCTTCCTGTGTGAGAAGTGTGGAAGGATGCATGTTTGACGGTCCTTCACGAGCGACTTTGTGTGGATTTTTCTTAATCTGTGTGAACTCTTGCAGACATTTGACTTGTATGATGCTTTCCATGACGTTTACTGAGGTTTATTCTTGTCTTTTGAAACAAAGACAACTCCATCAAGGATCATGTGTGTATATTATGTCACGACTTTTATCTTCTTTATAGAAAGGGGATGCCGCAGAGGAGGGGGTGACGAGTGAAGGTACGGCCTTATTACAGTTTATTTCTGTTCCACTTGTTCAAATTCATGTGAATTTTTGTTCATTTTCACTCAGGCCCGACCAATATACCGCTTTGCTGATATAATCGGCTGATATTGGCCTACTGCAGATATATCGATATCCTAGATATGCTCCGATGTTAAAACTGTATTTTAAGGCCAGAAAAAATACTTCGGCTAGTGATTTAAAATGGTGTAATTACATAGTGTGCCCACCAGATGGCATTCCGTTACTTAATTACTAATAAGTGAAGTATGTCGGTCTCGCTGATATTTGAGATAAAGTTTGTTAAAATGTAAGATATCCTGCCTTCATTACGTATCTTTGTCAAAAGTATTTGACAAACACATTTAGCACATATTATATTCATACATATATTCAACATTGGCCAAAATATCGGATATCAGGATTTCTTTCACCCTGTTATCGGTGTCACCATCGCCTCCCAAAATCCCGTATCAGTCGGGCCCTAATTTTCACCAGTGTACTGACTCAGACTATAACACTGACAAATCCTCAGCTCGCCTTGTGTGACAAATCAATTTGTGTCCTTCAGAGTTCGATAAGTTCCTGGAGGAGCGAGCGAAGGCGGCCGACTCTCTGCCATCTCCCAGCGGAGATAACCCTGCTCACCCTGCCCAAGCTGCTGGTGGCTCCCACAAGAAGGCTGAACGGACAGAGGACGCCCTCTTTGCCTTGTAGACTGTCCTCGGCGGGCCTTCATCTCTTCACTAGGGCATGTAAAGGTCTTCGCCCTGAATGATTCCTCCCGAACAGTCGTTCCAGTTCCATTTCATCGCCGCCTGGCAGTGGTGTAGCAAGTGATCTCCACCTTCTCATCATTCTCTTGCCACCTTGTACAGTATATCTAACATGCAGAGGTCCAACGTGTTTACTGCGCACAACTGTATTGCGTTTTACTATATGTGGATGTATTAATCTGTAAGTGTGGGATGTATTACTCGCAGCCCTGCATCTCATTCGTAACGTGCCACCAAAGGAAGACAGCTTGTCTGATGTGGTTTAAAAACGTGGTATATTACTGCGAGATTAGTGGAAAAACTTCACTGCAGGTCAATTCATTGAGTCAGTATGGAAGCACACAATTAGGATCATATTGTATTGTATAACTACATTTAGCTAATTGCTAATTTATGCATTTATTGTTTTGTTTTGTACTATGTACTAGCGCTGTGGTTATGGTGGATCCATGCAGTTTTGTTTTTTCCATGAATATTTCAGTTAGAGCTGTCATGCTTCTTCTGAGCTATGCGAGCAATGGAAACACATTTAATCGCCCAATTTGCCTGCAGCGGTGTGGAGAGAGGTCTCGCGTTAGCAGACTGATTTTGCTAACTAGGAATATAATAGCTAGGTCTTAGCTACTCTTGATGAGTGTATGCCAGCATTCCTTAAAATCCCAAAGGGAATAAAAAAACAAAAAAAATCTTAAAAAGCACTAGTTAGGATTCTCTGTTATGTATTTCAGATGGCTTAGGGGAAGGAACGTGCCCGTGGAATATTTCCCGTAAGTTTTTTTTTTTATCCTTTAAAAAGCTAAAACAAATTGGCTGAGAGAACTATGCTCTTGAACACTTTTATCCATTCCAAAGAATATTGAGGCTTTAATAACCATCTAGCACTGAATATTACCTGTCGAAACAACACATGAACACATTCATGTGCTAGAAATGTAAAAGGGACCCTGGTCATGTCCCTTCCCCTGCTACATTATAATGTCTGTGCACTTTGAAGCAAAAACAAATCTGTATTTTGTCATTTGTGTTTACAAGATGGTTACTATTTTTCTAGGGGATGGGAAGTGGTCTTTAGATCGACATCATTTTGCACATACGTTTTCTAACTGTGTCGTTGCAGCGCGTGTTCACAGAGAAGTGGATTGATAGACTGTTACACTTCGGATTCAAAAGCTTTTATTAAAGGTTGCACAAAGATGCAAGACAAAATATGGCGTAAAAATGATCAGCATGACATCAAGCTGGCACCATAATCTACTAAAAGACAACACATATAGCTTACATTAATGCACTGTTATAAAGGATGTATTCATATAGGTAGATCTTCACTTACTCTATACTATGTAATCTATATACCTCAAAATACAAGGATTTTAGTTTCTGTATCTGGTTAAAAATGTATTGGCTCAGTAATATCCAAAAGGCAGAGAGGTTTTTATGAATTATTTAATCCTGATTGTATTTTTATAGTTCATGTTAAAAAGAAAAACATGTTTGTACCCTTCATCATTGGTTTTTTTGCGGTCGAGACTGAAGCATGCAGCAAACAAACACAATTGTACTTTCTTTGATGGTGTGCAGTCAAAGACGTACTTTCATACTTGGTGTATTTTCATTCTGCCACGACTCATCCGCTCTCGTTGGAGCTTCTGCCAAGCATTTCTGTGACTGACTGATTTCATCAAAGTAGCTCCGACAGGAGTTCCTCTTTTGGAGTAGTTAAGACGACACTTTGAGGCAAAAGCAATCCTGTCTTCAGTCCAGCTCTTTTGCTAAGGCTCTGGTTTGTTTTAACGTTGTTTTGCACTTGAAAGATAATTTTTTCTCTCTGTCCATTTCAGAACAAAAGCCCCGTCAGTGGAGGCGTTCCATCATAATCTCCCACCAAGATGTAAAAGCCTAATCATGCATCAGAACTGCTCGTTGAATGACTTGTTGTCAGCACAGGCCTTTCACTTGAAGGGAATATTTATTATATTTGCTAACATAAAGGCAATGATGGCATTAAAAAAATATTTGTCTACATTATCGTAACAATCAAATATTAAACTGTATTTTAGTCAAGATAAATTAATGATTAATGAGCTTTAACATTTTTTTTAATGCTGTATTGTTTATATAGGTTTAGTGTAGTTGCCAGGTAACTGAGATAATAGCGTTCAATTTACAATCAACCGTTACTCTTACTTTGAAAAACTTTTGCCATGTAAACAAAGAGGATTACTAAAAATATAACGAGATCCTTCGAAAGGGAGCTTGAGTATTTTTGTGCGTGTGTAACATACGTATCTCTTGACTTGTAACAGAGTGTTTTGTGTTTCGTGCTTGTATGAGGTTCAAGGCCTAAATGCAACATGTATTCCTCGAAATTCTGGCTATCTGAAAGTGGTAATTGAATGTCTTTTAATACCGGTGGAGCCGAGGATTTAGCTGAAGTTTTGTGGACATGGAAGAAAGGCTTGTTTTCTGTCGGTGGGCGTCCCATGTCTGTTTGGCTGTGCTGCCATTACTAATGGTCAGATTTTTGTTTGACCTAATGCACGTATGTAACTGCCCAATAAAACACTAGCAATGTGTGACCTCTACCTCACAACTGTTTGTGGTTATTTTAATGTTCGGGATGGTGTGACTGTCCCCTGCTTCGTCTTTCGGCACATGCTGATGCAACCAGCCCTCAATCTTGCGCTGCACTGGCAGTTCATTGTCACATGAGCCCCTCACCCCCTCCTTTATGTCGGGTCATGGACACTTAATCCGTTCTGCTTCAGTACCTTAGTACACACACGATGTAAACAAATCATGGTCACGCGCAGAGTTTATAAGTACGCCTCCTCCAGTTGCAGGAGGAGCGTCACTGGCAGTTTCTTGGAAACCTACAGCGCAAGTGAAGAAGATGTGCATCTTTATACAAACAAACCCTGTCACCAACAATGCAAGGCATTCTCCCAGGCTTTTAAGGTTACTCCACTACCCGAGTACTAACAACAACTTTGCAGTGCTACTTCAGGTCACTGACCTATTTCTTCACTGTGCTATTGTGGTGTTACTCCTTTGTGTTCAGGTGACAGTGTGCTCACATTATAGTTTTACCTGAGCTGATGATCAAAAAATGCAGTTTGCCTTAGGCACTGTTCACATTGTTTATATTCTATGTGTTGTTGACTGTTCACTGTTGTTCAAGAAGACTGGCTTCACTGAGTTAAAATACATGCATAACTGTGCCAGAGGAAACATTTTATATTTACATATAGGTCTTGGGGCAAAAAATACAATTTACCTGTTTTTAAATATTTTTTTGGCTACCTGAATCCCTGCAGCTTCTTTCCCTGCCGGTGCCATCGCTATTCTCTGATAGATATACGCCGTGGATATACATGATGTAATCACTAGACTCCGACATGTGACGTCAGATCACCCCACTCTGTTTCTGAGCTTCCCATTGGACGATTTCACTGGTTCTACAGGAGGAGCTGATGCTTCGAGTCAAACAAACTTGACTTTCAGTAGTACACGCCCGCTAGACTCTCATTGGCTACTCAGGGCAAGCCCACAATAAACACTTCCACGCTGTTTTTCCTCAAAGTACACACTCCGGTGAAATACATGCATGATATTAATACAAAAGTATAGGATTGGGATGAATAGCGATAGATAATTTGTTATACATAAAGCATATTACATGTATACACAGTAGATCATACCTTATAATACTTTTCAAGTGGATTAATATGTATTCTGGAGTAATAATATCAATTTGTCGAGTACAGTAATTATCAATAATCATCACTGTGCATTGTCGTATTATGAAAAGAGTGCATATGCTGCACTTGCTGTCATGTCTTCGGTTAACTAATCAAAACAACCTGAGAAACGGGGACGTGGGAATCCACTTCAGAAGCGGTGATTGGCTGGCGCGCCTGTCAATCACGATCGACTAGGTGGGTTCATTTCGGCTACCGCCGTAAGCACGTCAGTACTGAATGAGCTTCAGTGTTTGGTTTGGTTTGACAAGTTTCCCTTGGCGATCATGGGGGTTGGAGTGAGTAGTTAGTTGACACATCAAGAAAAAAAAAAAGTTGCAGCTCACTTTACGCGTGTCTGAGCTACACTTGGGATTTCACGTGCCGGCAAATGTAGGGACGTGAGTAGTTTCCGATTTTTCCCTCTGAAGCAACCCGACTGCCGTCAAGTCTACATTGGAAAGCCGGAGACAAGTGTGAAGATGAACAGTCTGTCTTTTGACGATCCTTCGTTGGATAACCTGGATCCAACACTGTCGCTTAATGACCCCAGCGATATTGACACGGCCCTCTTAAGCGACATTGATGGTAAGAAAATACAACAGCGCTTGGTTAACGTTAACGTTACTGCTAACACCGTCGTGTGTAACGTTAGCTAAACGCCAACATTAAACCAACAACAGTGCTTGTAGCGTTAGCTTACAGCTGCCTCCTGCATGCCATGCTTGTTTCACTTATGAATTTACCTGCATATTCTTCTCTACGTGTAATATTTTGGCTAAAAATGTGGCCAAAGCACCACAAGAGACCAATTTAACAGTTGTAACATTAGCCTCACCGCAGTCTTTATTAGCCATCATCAGCAAGACTACCTAACGGTAGCCATAGCTAGCATTGTTGCAGGTGGGCATAACGTTAGATGATAGAATGTCTCGTTATTATTATTATTGTTATTATTAACTTAAAAAAATCAGAACCCACTCTCATAATCTTTAAGTACATGAATAATAAACGATAATTATAGCTAAGCTTTTAGGTCGGGCTAACATGCTGGTAAATGGTCGTGAGCGCGCCCCGCCCCCAGCCTGCTCCACAGACAGGGGTTACTGTCGTTCATTCCTCCTTGTTGGGTTCACGGTCCCTCAGTTGACCGAACGTACCAAAGTGTGTTTTGACACCCTTAATATTTCCGAACTTTTGTTGTGCTTTTTACGTTGGCATTACCATTATTTATTCTATTTAGAGCGAAAACTGCCGTGCCAATCCAACAATTTATGGTCACATTTTCATCACTCGGCCGTTGGAGAAGTATAGCAAAGTAAAACGTATTTAATCAGACATATGTCAGTGGTGACATATAATTTGTCTAAGTCAAATCTGCGGAAGTGTTTGTGAAAAGCACCACGCTATCCAAATTACGTTTGATGTCCTGCAGTCGGGCACGCTCGCCTCCTAAATTTGACCGAGAGTAACCCTCGGTGATGCTGCTCGATGGTAACCTCGCGCGAAGCCACAGACAGCGCTCCCTCAGTGTCTTGGGCTGATCGGCATAGCAAGTCTCTGAAACGCGCTCTGATTGGTCAAGAGCGATCACCTCATACAAAACACTGGATTACAAATCCTGGGGCTGCCTTTCACTGCAGGCCCTATAAACACTCCAAGTGTCTGTTTTTGCGGTACATTCCCTATAAGCTGCTTCAGAAAAAATAAAGTATAAAAAAATGTGTCTAAAAGATAGTTATAATAACAAAAATCTTAAAGTTAAAAGTCATGTTTCTAAAGAAGACGAGAACAGTTCACTGAATAAACTAAAAGTACATTGTTGTCACATTTATTTTGACAGTTATATTTCTCGTATAATTACCCAGTTAGCCACAGCAGTTAGTGTGAAAAATAATGCATTTTTTAAAATGTCCTAGATTTATTATTCTCATACCCTGCTTACAGAAACTTACGAGTCAAGTGTTAAGAGACCAAAGTCAAATTATTTTATCTAGGTTTGGGCGATAAATAGATTTGATTGATTAATTCAAATTTGTGGTTTACCAAGATTTTTTTGGAGTGGAAATTGATTTTCTCTTTTTAGGCTTATTATAATATATATTATATATGTTATTTTGATGTATGATGATAGAAGAATTACATGTAAATATATTATTTGTCAAATTACTGCAGGCTTCAGTGCAAATGTAAACAACTTCCCCTCCCCTGGGACGACAACATTGCACTTCTAAAGACGAATTTGCTGTTGAGCCCCAAAAGGGAAATTCAGTTTGCTTTAATGATCCCAGAAGGAAAATTCTATTTACTTTACTTAATTTTCATCGTTAAAATAAAAGCATAACTTTCTTTGAGTAATTTTGTTGTCATGGTTTGTTTTTAGGTTTGGTGTGAAAAAAAATCTGAGATTATATTTGTAGGCTATATCGTCCAGGCCTAGTTTTAACACTCCTCCATTTAAGTTTGTCACTGTGCATTAGACCAATTTCCTGCTCTCCCTTTGTCGTACTTTGACATACAACTGCGGGAACTTCTTAACTGTGCATAAATGAACTGATGAAAATAAAATGTAAATGTGTGCTTGGTGTTTGTCTTGTATGCAATGAACTGCAAATGCTTTTTTTAAAAAAAAATCAAATTAGATCCAATTTTGATTATCACTGCTTCATGAAAGAGTCAGTTAATAATCAAATACTTAACTCATAAAATGTGTTTAAAGCAAAAACTGCCTTTGTTTTTTAACAGTTTGAAGCTGCTTCAACAATTATTTGGCATAAATCCAAATAATTTGTGATTAAATTTTGGAACTAAAAAAAATTAACAACAACAGCAAAAAAATCTCCTGTTTACCAGTGTCAATTTGGATATTTATTTGAAGTTTATATGTTACTTATTGGAGTGTGACATTGTATAATTAGCTGGTTCTGGGTCAAAATGCTGAATCCTTACCCCACACTACAGTCAAGGTTTAGTCACATGTACAGTACTTCCTTCTTGCATAAGTTATGTTTCACAAAGTGATTAAAATTTACCACGGTCCTGTTTTATTCTGTATCAAGTGCTCTCTTTGACCTGTCATATCGAAACACTGTTCATGTTGGTTGATGTAAGGCATAACTAGGAATATAGATTAAAATGCAGAAGATCAATTTCTGCTTCGTTTACTGATAAGTTTTTTTTGCGTTTGGTGTATTGGATTATTTATCTGCTTGTCAGTAGCAGTGATTGTGTTTTTATTTCCTCCTCAGACATGTTACAGCTTATCAGCAACCAGGACATGGAGTTTGGAGGACTGTTTGATAACCCTCCATACACGGGGCCCCCTCCTGCGCAAGAGCTTCCAGGACTGACCCAGCCCATCACCTCAGCTGCCCCTCCACCCACCACCACCACCACACCTCCATCGAAATCTTCCTCTTCCATCCTAAGCAGTAGTCCCCACCTGGATGCACTCCTGGGCCCTCCCATCACCCGTAGTTCCTCCAAGAGCTTCCAGCCCGCCACCTTCCAGCAGGCTCCGCTGGCACAGGTGCCCAGCTCCACCCAGAGGCAGCAGCCGGCCTCCCCACCGCAGGCTCAGAGCATCAGACAGCCCAAGGTGGAGCAGCCGCAACCCATTCTCAGCCCGTCTGCCCCAGCACAGGCTGCTTCACCTCATGGCTCACCAGGACCGAACCCGGCTTTCAGCTCCACGCCTCAGGCCCTCTTTACCTCGCCTGCACCCCAGACTTCGCCCCAGCC
>JAPQLA010000009.1:12403610-12421360 GCA_029822935.1 Naso vlamingii
ACACACACACACACACAGACACCCCTGAGGCAAGTGTTTAGCAGCAATGTTCACATGGATTCAAAGTCTCTCTGAGGTAGAGCTGAACACTCTGTATGAGTCATCCTCACTTGCTCTCATCCCTCCTCCTCCTCTTCCTCCTTCTGATCTCTCGTCCCTTAAATCTCTTTCCAGTTGTTCCTTCATGAAGCTACAGCCAGGCTGATGGCGGGGGCCAGTCCCACCCGCACACATCAGCTCCTCGATCGCTCACTGCGACGCAGAGCGACGCCTGGAGCTAAGACAGGTGTGTGTATTTGTGTGTGTGTGTGTGTGTGTGTATGTGTGTTTTCATCCTTTCTGCACAAGTAATTCTGTCTACAGGCAAAATGGATTTATTCTCTTTTTGCTGCTAATGATTAATATTTTTTCTTTCACTTTTTTTCACTTAGTTACAGCAAACCTTTAATTACTTTGCTATTACTATTTGTGTTTTTTGCATTGCACATTAAATCTAATGAATTACTGACTAAAAAGATGCTATGAGTTCAAGCTTTCCTTATCTGCTGTTTTTTGAGTCATTGTTTGCAGTATGAGTGGCTATGATACCATATCCATTGTTTTTATGAGTTACATTAGTGTGCTATTAAGTTTGAATTAGGAAGCATTAATATCTATGGCAAAAAAGGATAAATAAATTTAAACTCAAGTGTTTCCATCCTCAAATCATCAATTTCTAGAAGGGTTTTCTAAAATGTTTTAAATAAAGATTGTGGAAACACTATTGCTGCAATTCCTGGCGTTATTAGACCACATCTATTTTGCCCTATTGTTTACTAGATCTCATCAGTGCTTAAACAAGAAGCTTGCAAGTCTGACTGCTTGTGGTTGGCTGCGGACATAAAGAAGCTAACCCTGAAATACCAAACTAACGACTTCTTTTGTGTGTGTGTTTTGTTTTGTTTTTTTTCATGCAGAGGAGTGTGAGACGCGGCCAGGCCAGCGCGAGCAGGCGGAGGCCGTGATGCTGGCTTGCCGCTACCTTCCCCCCTCCTTCCTGTCGGCTCCTGGCCAAAGGGTGGGCATGCTGGCGGACGCGGCTCGCACCCTGGAGAAGCTGGGAGACAAGAGGACCCTTCACGACTGCCAGCAAATGATCATCAAGCTGGGCAGCGGCACCACCGTCACCAACAGCTAGAGAGAAGGGACGAGAAGGGAGGGGCTGAGCGACATGCATGGACACTGTATATAAAAACATTTCTGATATACAACCCGCCACCCACCACTCATACACACACACACACACAGAGCCAGAAAAGAAACCATACAGTCTCTGACATTTTGGCGTGCAGCTATTGAACAGATTAATTTTAAACAGGATTTTCATCATGTACTGTCCCTCCCACCACCCCAAACCCCCACATCAGGAGGCACTTGTAGAGTTCATGCTCTTGTTGCTGTGGATCATTACCAGACTATCAGAAGCATTTTTCTCCTCCGTTTCGAGCTGAGTCCCCCTCGCAAGTACACATTGCAGTGCCACGGTTTGTCCACAGAGAGGAGCCATCACGGTTCAGTGTGAACGATGTGAGCGTGTGTGTGAAGCAGAGATATTTTCCCTGCATTTATTCAGTATTGTCCCACCCCTCAGTCTTTTCAACATAAGACGCCTCTTCCATGGGCGGGGGTGCTCAGCAGGTTGTAAGTGGTGGGCTGCTCTGATTGGTTGCAGCGTGAGGCGTCTCTGGAAATTACCAAACTTGGTTTTGGTCCGACCGTGGGCTTGTGCGGTGGGAAGCCACTCGGGAGGCTGTTCAAGCAGTGATAAAGTTGATTTGAATCATGTTTCACTGGTGATAATCTGAGGCAAGTGAGCCGCTGCACAAGCTCCGTGTCTCTATCTGCACTAGCCCTGAGAGGCTGATTTCAAAGAGAGGCTTTATGAGCTTATTTTCATAGAGGTCTTTTTTTGGTTTTGTTTTGCTGTGTACATATTTTAAAATGTATTTATAATCTGTATGAACTTTGATTAAGCAGTATTTTGCATAAGCAGAGTGATAAATGCTTATTTTTTTCCCTTACATTTGCTTTATTTGGTAGCTTTTGACCAGGCCCAAATAATGTAATGTAGTAACTGTCCTGTGTTGCCATAGAGATAAGTGTCAAAATGGCGACAGCACCTCGTGTCAAGTCCTTTGCGTCACATCGTCTGACTCAACTGACCTTTTGCACTGTTGCGCACGTGTGCAACTGTGGTATCAAAAAAACTTGGCAGCGTTCACGTCTGGCACCACCAGCCGACAACATCATCTCGCATGTAAACCTTTGGCACTTCTGCAAGAAGTTACATATATCATACAAACCATTTTAGAGTAATTTGCCATTAGTTTTTTCCAAAGAGGGCCTGTAGAGAATCTGTTTTTCTCTGTAGTTCCAACATTAAGAGAAGTTCTTGCTCTCAGTCATTATAGTTTCATATCCCTGGGGAACCACCGATCATTCATTTCGAGGACTGTAAAAAATATTGATAAAACAACAGCGGCTGTGTCATGTTTCTTGTCCGAGGACCAGTATGTTTTGATGTGTGTGTCACTAATGTGAAAGACTCAAAGATGTTGGATTGAGATGAATGAGACGGTAACACGTCTAAAGGTGTTGTTCATGTGTACTTTAACCGACATCTTTTCATCTCTTCCTTGTTCTTTGGTTTCATCCTTTGATGATGTAAATATTAAAGCATTTTGTAAAGAAACAATCAGGTTTCCTGTGGTGCTTTGAATCTTAACAGAGTAATGGAGTTTGATGCCACATGATGGTTGTAGAAAAATTAAATTATGCAAGTAGGTCATGTGCTCTCATGTAAAAATGAGATGAAACTTTGCAAGATATCTATTTTGGGATTAATGCAAAATATTTGAATTCAGTTGTCTCCTCCAAACCATATTTTCTAAAGCATATTTAAATTAAAAAGAAAAAAAAAGGTCAAAAGTTATTAAACTGTAAGAGTAAGAAGCTTTGGATATGAATGTAAATTTTTTAACATCCATGAATTACTTTTACTTTATGCATGCTTGCACAGCAGGACAATTTAAAGCTGGGGTAGGCAGTTTACTTTTGGTGTCATTGGCCAAAATATTTGAAAATAATCTTTCAGCATATTGTAATTCAGGTGGTCTGAAAGAACACTACACTTCTGTACCTCTCCTTGACTCTGTTCAGGCTTGAAAGTGAAGACTGTGACGGACACTCACGGCGAATAACGGGTAATTTCAGAGAGCACATGTTCCTATTGGCTGCTCTACGCTGTGCCTTTTAGCGACAGGTGATGTCATTACGAGCTGATTGGCTGTTGAAATGTTATGTCCTTTATGCTCTAAAACTGTTCTCTGGTGACTTGACAAAGCTGAGTTACAGGCGACACCTTCAGCCGTCGAGTCGAGCTGGGATGGACCCGTTTACTCTGCCGTGTGAATCTTTGGTGCAAATTGGACTTAAAAGAAAGAGTGACAACTAACAAAATAAAACTCGAGCCGGAGCGAGGACAGGGAGGATGCAGTGGAGTTGCTTCCTTTGGAGTCTCGTGCTACAGCTAGCTTGATTTCCAGACGTTGCCTACCCCAGCTTGAACAGCGCAGGATATGACAGAGAGAATATGCAAAGTGTCCAGTGTGTGTGTCAGTGCATGATCAGTAAAGACAAAAAGAGCAGGCGTTGGTCATAGCAGCATTGAAAGGTGCTGGTATATTTAACATTGGCGTTACAAAAAACATTTCAAACAAAGTGATGCTGTGTCATCGATTCCAAACAAAGAGACATGAAAATCAATAAAAGGGCATGCGTTAACTTAAGACAAGTGACATTCCCAAAAAAGGTCGTTCTTTTTTTCATCAATGGATTCTTTTAATAACATTTTATAAGCAATAACATATTCCATTTTATAGAAAATAAACATCTCTAGGAAATACTATACACAATTATATTAGTACATCACATCTTACATTTAAACAGCATCAAATACTTATATACACCATTAAATAATGAGCTTCATAAAAGAGAAAGTTTGGTGTGGCATTTTTTGCACTTTCTTTTATGCTTTAATACTTAAATATGTCTCCTTTTTGATATGAGCAGTACTTCGACTGACACCCTGTACAGGGCTTTTTTACATGGCATGGAAGAGTGAAAGAGGCTACATTTGAGATACACAAACAGGTGTGCTATGGAGTCTGAGTTGGGTGGTTATCTTTCTGCACTGCTGTGATAGGTGAAATAATCATACATCATGGCAATGTTAAACAGGAATACTTCTGAACTGCACGTAGATATGAAGTGAGATGACCTGACTCCCAGTTGAACCCTTGGAGCCCTGATCTGCAACCTGTCGAGTGATGATGGCGGCGTTTACTGTACATATTGAATGTGCACACGGTTGAAATGGAGTAACACTCTTAAACGTTACCTTTTTTTTTTTTTTTTAAATTTTTCTTTTTTAATTTTGGAATAACACAAAGCCCGACATATACCAAGGGTGACGCAATGATGTTGTATAGTCATAATGCACAGCAAAATACATCTCCGAAGATAAGAGCATTATATTAAAATACTGCGTCCATTTTTTTTCTTAACTCTTCAATATCAGAATATTTAGAACCTGTAAAGCACATCATCATGTACAGTTTCCTTTTTTGTTTCATCTTGTTTTAAACACAAACGCACACATCGAGATAGTACATCCAGTGGTTGGCTGCTGCTTTTTTGATGCATGTTGTCTTGAATTGGAGATGAACATCTTCACTCGCACAGACACACACTGTATGCACCAACACACTGATGATGTTGCTGTAGAATGACAATTCTGTGATTATCACACACACACACACGCGTGCAGACACACTCTCGCTCATGCACGCACATACACACGTCTTGGCCTACAAACAGGGTGGCCAGAGGGATACTCTTGTCCAATCAGTGTCCACCAGGTGTCTGAATATGATAGCAACCCATCTACCCACACACACCAAACACACACACACACATTTCTCGCTCTGCATTTCAAACAGCCCCCCTGTGCACTGGGCCCTAGGCACACAGTCTCTGAAGCGCAGTCTATCCTCCTGTTAGGCAGTGCTGCTGCCTTCCAGGAAGGGGCTCAGTGGAGAAGACACATTTCCAGGCCGGGGTTAGGGAGCAGCTATTCTCTGCGGAGCTGTTCTCCAGGGTTTGTATTGCTCCTAGCTCCACCTCAGCGCAGCCTTTTACCCTCCCCCAGCCCCACTTTCCTGATGTGCTTGTCCGGCATCAGCCTTCACCATCTTTTTTAGGTGGCTGGTAGGACAGCGTTTTTGTTTGCCTTGCTGAATCTGTGACGCTTGACTGACTGAGAGGTTGTGGAGGTGGTTCACTGGAATATCTTACAGGTCCTGTAGAAAAAAGGAAAAGAGGCTGACATAAATACAAACACAGAGAGAGGAAGAAGAAATGAGTAAGCTGTGCCAGATGTTGGTCTTCCCCCTGTGAGCACTAGCTTTGCCTTGCACTCACAGCACCCGTAGCATTTTCTGTAATTTATGAGTCTTTCTGTTCTGTTGTTATGTGTCTAAACTGTTATAAAACTGTGCAGGATGTGTTTCTTCAGATGTACTGCAGATGGAGGTGCCTCCTGTGCAGGCGGGCCAATCAGAGCTCACATGTATGTGCTTTGCAAGCGTCTCTGTGAGTGTGCGAGTGTTTCTGCGACATGAAAGTGAGCTGGCTGCAGTGTGCAGGAGTGGGGAGATGGATGCAGCTGTCCAGTGAACCAGTTTCTCTGTGAAAGACACAGCAGGAACGCCCACTAATTGCGCTGGTGTGGTGGTGCTGCTGGTGGAGCTCTTTCTTTCCCCTTATCCTCCTCTGCAGCCCCCCAGTATCTCTCGTTCACCCTCGCTGTCTTTCTCTCTGAACTGCCAGTCCATCCTTATGGCCTGGACTCAGACCAGCAGCTTCGCGCTCTGTCTCTTATCTCTCCCTCTTTCCCTCTCTCTGAAGTCACCCTCCCTCTCTTTCCGTTCACCTCCCTTTTACACCTCCATCACTTTGCTTTCCTTCTTTTCTCTATCTTTCATTTTGTAGCTCTCTGTCTTTTGTTCCCACTTAGCTGCAGCACAAACCGCTTTTCTTCGCCCTTCGTCTCTGCCTGTCTCACTCCTGCTCGCTGTGAGTACATACGTGTGTGAGCTGACAGGCAACCTGTTAATGAACCTGTGTGGACACACAGTTTGAGTCCCTTAGCTCTTGATAGTCCACCGCTGAAGGCAGCATGCATGTGTACTTTCATCGATACGTGTGTTTCATCACCCTGAAACCAAGCGAACGCAGGCAAAAGGAGACTTTCAGAGGGGGACCCATGGGTGGGGTGGTTGCTTGTGTGTGTGTGTATGTGTGTGAGTGTACGTGTCTGCTCCTTCATTTGATTAGGCTGCTCAGTGTAAATTGGCACAGCACAGACCCACACACACACACACACAGACCTTCAGATCCCTCAGCTGATGACAGCTCTGCCTCAGCGCGCTAACAACAATCTCTCTCTGTCTTGCTCTCCTGTTCTCTCGGTTTCTCATACTCTATTTCTGCTGCTTAGACGTGGGAGTTGAGGTGAAGAGAGACGGGGAGAGGAGTGGAGAGGAGATGAGAGAAAAAGAGGGAGGACAGGATGAGGGGGGATGAAGGGAGGACTACTGAAAATGGAAGAGGGAGCTTGCAGGAGATAAGAGGTGAACAGAGTGAGAGACGGAGGGAGCTGGAACAGCAGGGGTACGCAGAAGAAAAATAAGGGGAACAAGAAAAAAAAAACAGAGCGAGGGAAGAGAAACAACAAGAAAAAAAGGGAGCGAGTGTGAGTGAGAACGGGTGGAGAGAGCATGTGGGGAGGATAGCAGGCAGTGACGCTGGGTGGGGTGTTTTGATCAACAGCCAGCTTTTCATCCCTGTCAGTCTGCACAGAGGAGAACAGGAAAGGAGAGAGAGGGAGGGAGGGAGAGAGAGAGATGCAGAGAGGGGAGGGAGGAAGGGAGGCTACTGCCACTGCTGCCTCAATGCACCGCTGCTCCCTGCTGAATGTCAGCATCTCTTCCTCTGCACTCCCCCCGTTTCTCTGCATTTGACCTTCCTCTCTGTGCTGCAGTTCAAGTACGCCACCACCAGATGGTGTCTGTCTAACAGAAAAGTTGCCTGTGAGAAAACTCTTTATACTAACCCCAAAACATTTGCCCCTTGTAATTGCAGTGGTCTGCAGTCATAACAGTGGGTGTTGAGTGACAGTAATACAGAAATGGCTGATAACTAAGTGTTTACACAGGTAGTGGAGACTGATATGAGCTTAGTTTGCCAAGGTCATTTGGTACATATTGATTTGGTAACAAAATATCAGCCAGTCCAAGATGAGATCCCGGCCTTCATGAGTTATGTATTGGTATGGGGGTAGATATGCCACTTGATAGCAGTGTACATTGAACACTAACCCGAGCTCTCGTGTTTTCTCCCTTGATTCTTTCTCTGTTTTACAGGAGCTGACAATTTTGTTTTCTGTTCTGTACCATATCATCTATCCACCTGCAGTGCTGCTGCTTGTGACAGCAATGTGTGAACTCAATTTTTTCTGTGCTGAGGAGAGGAATGAATGGTGGAGAGGGACAGGGTGGGGGCAAAGAAAAAATGGGATAGCAAGAGAGGGAAGCAAGGGGAGGGGAGAAAAAAATCGAAATGCACAGTGGGTCTGAGAGCAGACAGAGTGTAGTGAACTAATTGGCACACACACGTGCACCTACTGTACACAAACATAAATGGAAACACTAATATCTGAGAGGTTGTTACTCTGGTAGATGCTAAGTGACACTTCCTCAGTCCCAAAAATCCTCTCCATCTGCCCTCCCTCTTTTCGTCTATTCATGGCTCCCTGCTCAAGCTGGGTGCAGTAATTATAGAGTGTCAATCAGTAGAAGTCCGCTGAAAAGATTTTATACCCTCAAAATGGACAATTTAAGGATTGATATGCATTTATTCAGTAGTAGGCTTTAATTTTCTTACGTCATGTTTTGGACATTTGATGGAGAAGTCATCCTCGTGGAACGTGCAGCCTAGGCAGGAAGAGAAAGAAGAAAAGAAAAGGAGAAAATAAGCACCAGTATTACAGAAAGACAAAAACAATAAATGAAACAAAAAGCATACATACAAGAACCCCTTGCAAAGCTATATAAATGACAAAGAGTTGAAGTTAAGATGAAAATAAGCAAGAATGAGGCCGAGAGAAAGAGACAGAGAGAGAGAAACAGAAGAAAGAGCGAGAGTGAGTGGATGAGTTGCGACGCAGGCAGGCAGTCAGATATGGCTGGTGCACTCAGCAGGATTAAAAAGGGCCTCGCTCTGCTCCCTGTGCTGGCTAGGCAGACGTGGAAGGCCTTCTAATCCTCACACTGTACTTGCATGGCATGAGGTAATGTAAAGGGAGGCCATACAACACATGTGCTGACAAACAAACGCTCACTCATATCGACAACAACAACAAAGGACACACACAAGCATTAAAGGGAACGTTCATAGGCAATGTGGCTGTAAGATGCACATACAGAAGCATTTAAGGGAGCATTCAGGCAGAAAGGCACACACATAGATACACACACGCACATTCAGTCCAGAGATGGCAGAATGGATGGACGAAGCCACAGGGGTTGTGGTCAATAATGCACACATACACACCCTCCTCCCTCTATCTCTTCCTCCTCTCCCTCTTGCACACTCCAGGGTCCCACTTTCGTCTCATCATCCCTTTATTCAGAGCTCCCTCCCTCTTTTTCTCTCCCCTAGCACACTCAGACATCTCTCTTCACACTCAATAATGTTACTTCTTGATGCATTTTGCTTCTTCATTTTGCCCAAATCCACTTCCCTCCTCTCTTGCTTCCCTATCATTTAATTTTTCTCCTTTTTCTACCTGCCTTATTTGTTCCTCTCCCTATTGTCCTCTAAACCCACGCTCAATTTCCCATTCCCAATTTCCCTTCTCAAATCTCCTCCCTTTTCTGGACTTCCTTTCCCTTTTCATCCCTTGTTGCTCTCTTCCTCTCTCTCGCTGTGTCTCTTACCTATCTCTTTGGCGCAGACATAGTGGTATTTATGAGAGCAGCCTCTCCAACAGCAGCTGAGGGACGCCCCCACAATCTGGCACTTGTGGCAGCTCTGGGGTTAGTCAGACAGACGGACATATGGACCGAGACCAGTAAAGAAACAAATTGACGGACGGAGGCACATAGGTATAAAGAGAAGAAAAAGAGGAAAAATAGATGGAAGTTAACAGCAGTTTTTCCAAGAAGCTGCAATGATTCTGAACATGACTGTACACTGTATCTCATTTCATAATAGTTGTATAAGCATCAGTATTAATCATTTTTTATCATACCGTTTGGGCTGAGTTGTTGGCAGCCTCCTTCAGTCCGTATAACCTCCCAGCTACCATAATTACCCCCTTGGTCCAGATGGCACAGTTTTCATGCGCCCAGTGCTCCTTAGCCTCTGCCTCCACTTGTAGCCTTTGGAACACACTGTCACTGCCCTCCTGGGAAATAGAGGCCCCTAAGCTAATGGCTTGGAGCTGCTTCATTCTCCTAAACCTCTCTCGAAGGGTTAATCTTCTCGGACCACCCTCCTGACCTCTTCTTTCTGTTCTCTCTGCCCGTCGGTGGCGCCAATGATGGTGCCTACTACTACTGCCCTCTTGAGTGGATGCTTCTGTATTGCTCTCCTTCTCTGTGCTGCTCTCGCTCTCATTCTTTGAGGAGTTGCCTGGTTCTTCACTGCTGTTGTCATTGCTCTTCTCTGGCTCTCTCCCGAGGGGCTCTGTGTGTCTAATCGTTAAGATTTTCCTTGGAACTCCATCTTCTGTGTAGTAGGGTCCACACAAATCACCCAGGTCTCTGTAATTTGCTGGCTTTCCACAAAGACTGCATGTAAGACACCTGTCAATTAGATTTTTGTTTACCAAGGGTCCCTGTAACATAGCAGCTGCGTGTGGTACTACCTTTGCAACTGTGAAAGGATTCCTCATTCTGAGAATCCCCTTTTTTCTACGTCTCTGAAATATTACTGCATCCTCAGGCTTGTTGACTATGGCACACCAGGAGGAAAAGTCTCTGGAGTTGTTAATCCGTACATAAGGACAGAAAGACAGTTTAGAATTTTGATGAACTGGTTTGCGCCTGATTCTTTTAACGGAAATAGTTTCAATCTTTTTTTCTGATACTGTCACTACAGGACCCACAATACATGTTTTCTGTTTTTCTTTCTGTTCGCTTTCCCTTCTTTCCTCTTCTTCTTTTTCTCTCTCTTCTTTTTCATCCCGTTCACATCCTGCAGCTCTGACCACGGCCTCAATAACCTCGATAGCGTCTTTCATCCCAGGTTTTGGCCCAGGTTTTTTGTGGACCTTCACTGGTTTGCCAGCGATCTGTTCTGATGAGGCTTTGCCACGTTTTCTCTTGGTTGGATTCGCTGATGGTTTTCTGCCTCTCCTTGGTTTTTGGACAAGTTCTGTACTGGTTACCTGGGGGGCTTCTGTGATCTCATCTGGGCTGATTGGCAAAGCAACTGTGGACTCTGCAGGAGTTACATTCTCTTCTACCCTTTCTTGTTGTAGTTGTTGTTCTGGTGTTTCAATATTTGTCCCTTCAACTGTCTCTGTTTCTTCTAGAGGTGCTTGGCCTTTTCTCTTCTTCCTCCTCTGCTTTAGGTGCATCTCATGGTTGTTTTTAATGGCCCTCTGCTTGGCTAGCCTTGGTGTTGTAACTATCAGGCTTCCTGCTTCCAAGGCTACAACTGAGGCATCTGTACTCTCCACCATGGCCCATCTCTTCCTTTTAGTTCTGGCCGACTTAGTGGGAGCTGAAGATATGCCCTCTGATTCCAGATGTGTCCACTTTCCTGGAGCCCTGATTTCTACTGGGGCCTCCATTAAGCTCAAAACCTTGTCAGCTTCAGTATTCTGGTTGGCCCCTTGTTTATCATTTTCCTGTCTTGTTTCCTCTTTGTTAACAACCTTATCTTTCACCTCTTGTGTCAACTCCTGTGGTATTAATACCTCTTGGCTCACCTCATGCTTTTCTCTGTCTCGTGTCATGTCCTCTTTTGACTGTTGCTTCGCTCTGTCTTGTCTAGACTCTGTGCTTTTCACTTCTCCCTCTATCACCTCAGCGCTATTTATGGGCATAGATGTCTCACCTTCTTTGAATACATGTTGAGACAAAGCCTTGCTTGTTACATCATCCGTTAGAATGCTCTCTATCTGGGCGATTGGGAAGTGTTTCTTTGAGCTTGGAGATGTAATTTTCTGCACCATGGCCTCATATTTCTGTCCTCTGCCTTTGCGTGGTGGAAGAACTTTTGTTTTAGTGGGGCATTGGGGTGGCACCACAGGCACATCACTAGTGATGTCAGTTTCATTGATGCTGGAGTGAGTGTCTTTGTGTGGGGATGAGATCACAGAGACTTTCTTGGGTGGTCCTCGCTTTCTTCTGGGGCTCCGGACACCCCTTTCTTTTGTTGTAGAGACAACCTTTTCCAGCAGGGGGGATTCGGGTGGTAAGGGTTTTGGTTTGGGCTTCGGACCTCTCTTTTTCTTTACTGTGGTTGTAGAAAGTTCTGGGCTTGGTTTACGCTTTAGTGGAAGTGATGTCTTTTCTTCAGATTGTTCAGCTGGGACTAGTGAAACAAGTGGTGCAGGCGGGTCCACCGGAACATCTGTGTTTTTGACAGCATTAGGAATAGGCGTCACAGTTTCTTCCACAGTAACAGACTCCTCTACTTTTGTAGAAATGTCACTGGCTTTAATTTCTGTTATTGTCTGGGGTGGACTATCTTCCTCTAAGATTTTTTCTTTTTCTTTGGACATTGTGCCTTGAGAGGGCTTTCTGGATCTCAAGACCATGTTCTTACCCTCTGTCTCCGGCGCCTTTGCCTCATGGCTTGCTTTTTTTTCTTCGTGGTTGACTGGTTTCACATCCTGGCTTTCTTGTGATACTGTAGCTTTCTTCCTGCTCCTGCTATGCATTCCTGCTGAAGGCTGAATTGTTTCCTCTTGTTGCACCAGCTTTGCTTTAGAAACTGAACCTTTTGGGCGACCCACTGGGGCCTTTGTGGGTAGAGTGTTGGCAAGGGGCAAAACATCTGCAGGCTTGGGTCCAGGCTTAGGTCCAGCCTTAGGTCCTGGTTTTGGACCTGGTTTTACAGCTGGTTTTGGTCCAGGTTTTGGCCCAAGTTTTGAACCTGGTTTGGGTCCTGGTTTACGCCTTACAGGAGTTTCAGTTTTTGGTGGCATCTCCGGTTCATTTGGCACAGGTTTTAGTCCTGGTTTTGATCCCGGTTTAGGTCCCGGTTTTGGTCCGGGCTTTGGTCCAGGCTTTAGGCCAGGTTTAGGCCCTGGCTTTGGACCTGGCTTTGCTCCCGGTTTTTGCCCTGGTTTTGGTCCAGGTTTTGGCCCTGGTTTGAGCCCAGCCTTTGACCCGGGTTTTGGGCCTGGTTTTCTCTTTACATGAGGCTCAACTTTGGGTGACAAGTCTGGTGCATTGAATGAACGGGTACACATTCTTGAGCGAAAACCATCAGTTAGCATTTTTGGAGTCTGGCTGACAATGGATTCCTGATGAGCTAGGTCCATTTGATCTGAGAATAGCACAGTTTTGCTAGGGGGCATGCAGGGTTTCTGTGTGGGTGAGGGAGCTCCTTCCTCTTCCTTTTCCCCTTCCTGCTCCAAGCTTAGTTGTCTCCTGATTCCAACACCTGAATGCATGATTCTTCTTCTGCCCCTGGCATGCTTACGTCCAAATGCCCTAGGCTGAGCAGATGGGGCCACAGGCTCTGGCTTGGCTAAAGGGGTCACAGCACTGGCGCAGCTGATGCCCGGCTCCATGTCCTCATCACCTTTTTTTGGAGAGGGTGGAGTGTCTGCCCAGGAGGGTGCTGAGGGAAGTATTGACTTCCCTGGCAGTTGAGGAGAGTCTGGCTCCAGTACTTTAGCATCACTGTGATCAATATGATCTCTGGCCGGAGCTGGAGGTGTTGCCTTATCGTTGAGCACTGAAAAGACTGGCATGGCAGACTGGGGCTGAGGAGCAATGTCACCAATGGCTGATTCCCTTGTAGAGACATCTGCTGCTGCATTTAAATGGGCAGCTGCCCCTGCAGACTCATTGTCAGTATGGAGCTCAGTACACTGACTCTCTGTCCTGCTGCAGTGATCTCCAGGAGGCTTCTCTGGCCCATCTCTATTATTCATGTGCTCCTCAGTCGATGACTGACTCACTTTCTCCCCCTCCCCCAGTTCCTCCCCAACCTCTGCAGACAGAGGAGGGGAAAGAGAATGTTGCTTTTGTTTCTGTGTTTCATCTTTTTTCTCTTCATCTGCCTCCCCCTCTCCTTCCCCCTCCTCTTCGTCATCCTCATCTCTGCTCTCTCCCTTGTCTGGGTTGCTCTCGTCCAAAGCCTCAACCTGCGGGGTTGGAGATGTGTTCTCTGAACTGTCCTCCTTCTCTATGGAGTATTGATCCTGCTCAAGGTCACCCCTAGAAATGAAAGGCAATGTTTTCACTGAGCTCTCAGAAGCGGTTGGAGACTCAGATTTGAATGCCTCTGATTTCATTTCTTGGCCAAAGTGTTCCTTGTGGCTGGAATCAGAGAGAGCTTCTGGGGACTGTTCAACCAAATCTTTTGCATCAGGGTCATATTTGCTCTGCATCTCTTGGTACTCCGTCTCCTTATAGCAATAGACTTTTTCTGTCATCCCTTTACTTATTTTGCTGTAGAGACCTGGACATTTCTCTTCATCTGACCATTTTTCCAGATTCTCTGTAGATTTAGTTGTGTCTGAATCTCTTTCACTGTCAGTTTTTTTTTCTATTGTCACCTCCTCTTTTTCAGCTGATTTCTCTGTCCAGGCTGTTTCTTCAAAGTTTTCTTTGACAGGCTCATTGATATGTTGTATATCCGAGGGGGAGTCACTTTCTTGTTTCATAGGACTGGGGATTGTTATACTTGTAGGAGACCTCTCATCACCAATACTCTTTACTGGTGTACTCATGCCATCTCCTCCCTGCCCTGACTGACATCTACTGGGGTCAGGTGTAAGAGTGTGCAGACCTGAGTCCCCAGACCTGGTGGACATATCATCTGGAGATGTCATGGAGCATGAAGAAACTGTATCCAGGCTGAGTTGTGTATTATTGGGGGCCCGCGCAGGACTTCTGCCTTGGCCACAGTAATAGTAACCCCTGTCCAGTTGTTCATCACTACTGCTTGAGTAGCCTCCCTCATGGAGTTCCATGGGCATTGGCTGATGCTGTGGGGTAGAGTAAGGGTCCTGCAACGGACCTCCACCAACAATTCCACTATCTGAATATGGAGGACTTTTGTACTCCTCACCTTTTTTAGAGGTTGCTCCACTTCCAGCACCGTTGTTGCTCCCTCCACTGTTGCGCTTGCTGCCTTTCTTATTGGCCACCAGTGCCTCTGAAAGCAGTAGCTGCTGGACATTATTAGAGATGTTCTCTACCTGAGAGGTGAGGGCATTCAGGCTCCACAAGCTGGGATTTGATAACAGCTTCTCCGAGAAACGTTCTTTCATGGTGGGGACCTGTGGTGTGGTAGTATAGCTGTGAGGGGCAGCATGTGGCAAACTGGGTGAGGGGTGTGAGCGTGGGGGCATCAACATGGTGTTGGTACTGGCTTGCTCCTGCATTCCTGCAGAAGAGGATGAAGAGGAGGAGGCTGCTCCAGGGGTCATGGGAGGTTGACCATACTGGAATGACTCCGGATTGGTCATTAGCGGTGAAGGGGTGGAGCTGTATGAAGGGGAGCGCCCCACAGAGCGTGCAGGAGAGTGGCTTGAGGAGGGGCTACAAGTCTGATAATACTGTTCTGGTGATCTGACAGACAGCTCTGAGAGACAGTAGTTTTGCTGGGGTTGGCTGTAGTGTTGGTATTTAGTGTGGGGCTCCTGGGGGTTTGTCATGGCCTGCAAAGGGGGCTGCTGCTCATAACCTCTGGAGGTAGGCTGCTGGTAGCCATAACTGTTCTGGTTTGACCTGTAACCCCCTTGCTTCAGATTACTGTGGCTGCTCATTTGTCTGCCATACTGTGAATTTGGGGGCATGTTGTAACCTTTATAACAGTGGGGCATAGGACTACACTTTTCCATGTAAGGTGAAGGAGAGGGTGAGTGCTGGGGATAGTGCAGGTGACTCTGGGGGTACATGAGAGGTGAGGGGGCAGGGTTTGGAGGATGTGGTTGGTGGTGGGGGCTGGTATAGGCAGGGGTGGAGGGCTGGTGGCACTGGGTTTGAGAGTGGCCCAGCATGTTCTGGTCCATGTATTGGGAGGAGCCTGGTGCTGGGGTACCACTAGTTTCCATACGCCCCACCATTTCCTGGTCATACTGTGCTAACTGTGCTGAGTCATCCCATTTCTGCTGGAGGTGGCCCTCACTCATATACTGGGCTGAGTAATTCCCAGGGCCCATGTGGTTACCATAACCCCCAGGACCCTGTAGATGCTGACTTGGGTTTGGTGGGGGAACTTTGTTTCCTCTATAAGATTTCTTTTGCGAAGAGGCTGAGCCCCCATTTCCACTCCCATTCCCTCCACCATTGCCTGCGTAACCAGGGTAGGCTTGCTGGCTGTAACAGTCCTTGGGTCCGCCTCCAGTTCCCTGTCCTCCCGCTGGAGGCATGCTTGTGGGGTTTGCCAGTGAATGTGCCTCATAACCTGACCTGGTGAGCCCTGGGCCAGGGCCTGGATGTGGACCGGGGCCTGGGTGTGGGTGCTGGGGATGGGGATGATGCGGGTGTTGCCGGTAGGTCTCCAGGCGGGAAAATTCATGGGGCTCCTGCTGGTAGCAGGGTTGGTTGCTGTGGTAACCACCGCTGCGCTCACGGAAGGACTGCATAACTCTCTCCGTCTGTAGCCAGAGCAGGGAGGGGGAGGTGAGGTGAGATGGGAAAGGGGGGAAGGGGGGTTAGGGGCTATGAAGGCAAAGAGAGATGGGGAGGGGGAGAAAAGTGAGAGAAATCATGGGGGTTAGTGCATTTGAGCCTGGATTTTCTTCCATTCTGCATTTTAGCCTTTTATATTCAGAGTCCAATTTTATTTTAACATTCACCCGGAATCAAAGTAATGCTCTCCCCCTCTCTGAAAACCACTGAAGATGTTATTTTTCACACTCAGTCACACAAACACTAAAACACACAGGTGTACACATCCTGTGTATTTTAGACTGTCAAAACACTTATACTTGCGTTCTCTTGTCCAGATTTGAAGAAATTATGCATATGTGTGTGTATGGTATATGTGTGTGTGAGTGTGTGTGCGTGCATACTTGTGTGTGTGTGTGTGTGTGTGTGTGTGTGTGAGATTGTGTGTTCATGTGCGAATGTGTTTATATGTGTGCGTGTGTGTGTGTGTTTGTGTGTATAAAATGGTCCCTCAATGGTGCAGGCTCCTGGTTCTGTTTCAGCCTCTCAAGATGGAGGGGCAGACTTGTGATGCAGTCTCTGGCACAGTGATTGACATGTCTGGGAGAAAAAAGGGAGAAAGTGTGTGTGTGTGTGTGTGTGTGTGTTAATATATACGATGCATGATTGAGGTCAGGTAACTGTGAAAGACTGTGGGCCGCAGCAATAAGGTTACATCTGAAGAGCATGTTGTTTTGGGTTGTAACTCTGAATCTGAACTGAACTCAATCACAAAGCCACTGTGGCTTTTTAAAATAGATTTCCAGCTGATTTTGTATGATGCATTATACATAATTGTTTTGTATCAAATATGATCCCCAGACTTAGCCCCTTTTTTTCTAACCACCCTAAGATATTACAATTTATTACCTAAACAAACAAGGTTAAAGTGATATTTTCTGGTTTGTCTTTGATGCAGTGTTTCATAAATGGTTCAGCTGAGCCCTCCTTTTCTTCTTTCTCCTCCTCTTTTCTTGCACAGATGCAAACTCCAATTCCTCCAAGGGGAAGCGGGAAGTGTTGCAGTGTGTGTTTGTGTGCATACTTTCAGTACACCAGTAGGGGTGTCATAGAAAGTGTTTGTGTACTTTGTGTTTGTTGTTTATTCCAGTTTGTGAGTGCACGTGGCATGTTTGTCTGTAATATTTGGCCTTCCTATGCTTGTGTGTGTGTGTGTGTGAGAGAGAGAGAGTGTTTGTGGAAGTGAGTGTTTGTTTATGCATTCATACAAAAGAGAAAGAAAAGGAGGAGGGGTGGGGAGTGCTCTTGCTCTATAAAAGGAACAGAGTCACCTGGAGACAGAGCACTAAGGCTTGTGTGTGTGTGTGTGTGCATGCATGTGTGTGTGTGTGTGTGTGTGTGTGTCAGCCAGTTCCAGCACAATATCCCGGCATTCAACCCGCCTCAGGGACAGTGGTGCATCCCACCAGACGCACAGTAGCATTATTCATCTCTGAAACACAGAGTTTTGCGTGTTTGTCTGTGTGTGTGTGAGTGCGTGAGTGTGCGTGCAAAGAGGCAAAGCAGTGTGTGAGTATTGCGTGCATTCATTCTTGAATGTGCATGCCTGAATGTGGGTTTGTGAGTGAGTGTTGGTCTGGTTTTGTTTATGTATGAGGGTCCACAGCTTTTGGCAGGCCCTAAATAAACACACAAACATAGACAAACACACACACACACACACACACACACACACATACACACACACACACACACACACACACACACACACACACACACACA
>JAPQLA010000009.1:12500182-12510392 GCA_029822935.1 Naso vlamingii
TGGTGTTACCCCAGAAGTTAGCTGTAATAAAACTATTTATTTCTCTGAGTTTAAACATTGTTGGAAACATTTGGCATAAATTAAGCACAAAATATATGACAAAGCTTATGTCATTTTCAGGCATTTTATTGTTGAAATGGCACATATTGCAAGTCTAAGGAAAGGATCTGAGTGTTTCTTCCACCAGTGCAGAGGATATTGGATATTGAGGGAAGCCAAAGCCAAAGAATACACTGAGAGCCTCGGGCCTGCACGTGTGCCAGATTTGCTGCAGCCAGGTCAAGAGGACGGTGCCCCCATGAGTAATCTTTAAACTTGACGTTGCTGCACAGCGAGTCTAAAACCTCTGAGAGATTGCAAATGACTGAACTATGTTTAATGCGGTGACCTTGAACCCATAAGCCACAATCCTTGAGGGGACTGACCTCAATTCCTCCGCTTGGTGCTGCACGTTTATAAAATTTTTGCTCCTAATTGAAAACTACAAAAAGTAATCCCTCGTGAAAAACCACCGGGAAACGTTCAGCTGATTGTTTCTCTGGATCGTATCTGTGCTGACATGCAATCAAACGTGACTCCAACTTCAACAAGACGCTCTTTTGATTCTCTTAAAGGCCATCTGTCTCCGTATCCCTGAGCGAACACATGCATCTCTGCTGATCTGAATCTGTATCTCTTGCTTTTGTTCTCGTCACAAACGAATCCACGTCCCTGCTGTTGTTTCTTAAGCTCCAGGCCTCACCCACCACCATCATCACCAGCCTCCCCCCTTCCCTATTAAATGCTGTGATGATAAATCCAGTCTGCTCTCACCTGTGCCACTGCATGCTACTGTGCATATGATTTATGAGTCTCGCTGAAGGCTGAACAAAAGGCCACAGAGAGACAGACACAGAGGAGGGAGAGCGAGGGGAGCACTTGTGTGCAGAAAACGCTGAACACAGAAACTTTCTAATGCTGCCTCTGTTTTGCAATTTTAGCCAGACAGATAAGTGGTAAGTGTGTGTGCGCCAATTACACTGGCTTTTCTTTTCAGCAGACAGACAGTTTTTATAGGTGTGTCTAGGCGCAGATTTATGGTTTATATATAATAAACACAGGGGACCAAAAACGCACACAAACTAGTAAAGTGTAGGCTGACAAGTGTAGCGTGAATCACTGCGAGCTGCCTGTGAGAAATGGAGGGACTGAAAACAATGAGACAGCAGAGACAGCCTCAATAAGAAGTGCAATGACTCTTTTTGAGCACACAAACAACACACAGATAACAGCAGTGGAGGATATTTTGGTGTTCACTGTCCAGATTGTATTCAGTCCCAACACTGTTTCATATTGTGGTCGTGATTATTTATCACAGTTATTTGTCTCACGTATTTTCACACTGAGAAAACATCTCTCACACAAAGGAGATTTAGCCGAGATGGCACCAGTATAATTAGCGCTGGGAAAACTACAATAAAGTACATTTTTAGTAAATCATTGACAGTGGAGGAAAACAAACAAGCCTCACAGCAGACCTGTATTTTACAAAGAGCACAGAGCAGTCCAGTAAATTGCAGAAGTGACAACTTTAAATGCATTTTTGCACCTTAATATAATTTTATTTTCATCGTTTTTCAGGGCAGAATTGGTCAAAGCAGCAATGTGATGTTTTAATGCTCAAGTTCAGGCTCTTTTGCACAGAATTTGCACCTATTCATCCTCCAGTTTAAAAGCAAAGTGTCTCCAAATGGCAGACGATAATTGATATTTAGAAATGAAAGCAATTTTAAGAGAAAATTTCCTCTTGCATGTGATTTTTCCAGTTTTCCTGCCGTTAAGTTTGCCTGACAGATACGTGAGGTATTTTAGGCATGTGGGATCTTTCTTCTCTCTGCATTTGTCATCCATCCATCTGTGCATGCTCTCATTTAGAGGCTGTGATTGGTCAGGTGAAATGAAGCGCTGCACATCCTGCAGTGGGACTTTTATGGGATTATTGATGATGAAGTCATTTAGCAGACGTGAAACACACACACACATTAACTGACATGCTCTCTCACACGCCGACACACCCACATTATTTGATGGAGATAGATTGTTAGAGTCGTTATCAGGCTCCCGAGAGAAAAGGCAGCTGAAGTCAGATTTATAAACATGCGCACATAAGCAGAAATACAGATAAAGGGCCAGATGTGTGTGTGTGTGTGTGTGTGTTTGTTTACGGCCTCCTCTTTACACACATACACACACAGTCATTCTCTGGAAACAGGAACCCACATATGGTGATTCATAGCATACTCAGACAGGTCAGCTGCTCACACGTCACTCGATGGTTCGACCAGTTTGGGTTTCTAGAGGCTGATACTGCTATGAAGACTGAATACAGTTTTATTTCTAATACAAACACTTTCTGTTACCTGACAGAGTTTAATCTGGCCAGGTGGGAAAGGCCTCTGAAGTTTCATCATATCACAGGATTCACAGGATATACATAAATATTCCTGTCATCACAATATTTTTAGGTGAGCTAGTTGTTAAAATTAGCATGACCATCAGTTAACCAGTCCTATGAATAAAAATGAAAGAAAAAATAACATTTCATTTGCCAGCTCTTCTCAAGTTTAGGTGACTAATACTTAACTGACAACAAATAATCAATAATGGACCTATACTCACACATTTACAATACATTCTACCAGCTCCATCACTTCACACACACACACACACACACCCTCCTCAGTAACGCAGCTCTCGCTG
Organism: Naso vlamingii; assembly: GCA_029822935.1. Taxonomy (NCBI): domain Eukaryota; kingdom Metazoa; phylum Chordata; class Actinopteri; order Acanthuriformes; family Acanthuridae; genus Naso; species Naso vlamingii. Next base: position 12,502,922 of record JAPQLA010000009.1, read on the forward strand.
ACTGACTCACCCACGCTGGTGATCCTCTGCGTGACCAGGTCCTTCAGCAGGGCGTCCAGCACAGGACTGTGTCTGGAGTACAGCTCATAGCGGTTGATGCCGATGTGGAAACGTAACCAGTTGGGGTATGACTCCTCCGTCACTTCTCCTGTGGGAGAGAACTCCTCCTCATCCTCGTTCGCCTCCTCATTGTGCCTGAAAAACAGGGAAAGAAGAAGAGGAGACGTTTGATGAGAAGTTGTGGTGCAAGCAGATTCCTACCCTGATTATATTCAGTCTGTGTAATTGATAGCCTGCAGTGTTTAACACATGGACTTGTTAGCCTCCTGTTAAGAGGTTAAATGCAGTGTTGGTATTAGGCTGTTCAAGATAATAAAAATTTCACTAGCAGGATGGTAACTCATAAGTTGCACGCATGAAATGTTAAGATGGCATGACAATAGGAGAGACTGGGTGGGTGCAGCTGATGTATGAATGCACATTACACTGGAGGCAGAGAAGAGATGGAAACTGACTGAATGGATGGATGAACCTGTCTAATGGTTGGACAGACAGAGAAACAGACAGACAGATAGACAGATGGATAGATATTAGGATGTCTCATGATTTGTAGGCTGGCATGGACATCAGGAAAAACATTTGAAAGCATCAAATCTAATTCAGTACTTCAATGTTCATGCTTAAGTTTCTTTAGCAAGAGCAATGGAGGCCGAACAGGCTATCAGTTACTTCTGGTCCCTTACTTGCATCCCATCCATCACAGCAGCCTGACTGTCCCACTTGTAACCCCTTTAGGTTGAACAAAAGCCCATCAGCTTACCAGCCTTGGTTCCCTGCTGCTTTGGGATAAAACCTGATGTCAGTGTTGACGTTAAACAAAGTGTCATCATCCGTGAGGGGAGGAAGGTCAACCTTGTATAAAGGATGCTCAAACAGAGCGGACAGCCGGGAGACACCGTGGGCAAGGACGGTTCGACCCCCGCTGCCGTCTCCGATGAGCGGCTTGTGGTCCTCCGCCTTCCCCGCCGACGGTCGACTCGTCCGCTTGAGGGACTCCGCTCTGTCCGCGGCTGCTGTGATCTTCTCCAGCGAGTGCGACGTGAGGTTGGAGCTCGGCTCGTTGCTGAAATCCTGCAGGATTCTCAGCGTGTGCTTGTTAGGCCAGCCCGCTTCCGCCGCCGACCTGGCGCGCTGCTTCGCCCAGCCCTGCGACTCTCCGCCCGGGTGGTGAGCGCACTGACAGCCGCCGTCCCCGCTGTCCGCTCCCGCCGCTCGCTTCTCCAGCTTCGGTAACAAGTCTATCATGATGTGCATGGTGCAAGCCACCAAAAAAACCATGAGTATCAGCACTCTGAATTTACGAAACAATATCATCTTTAAATGTTCTTCTTGACACAGATTAAGCTTTAAGCGCAGCGCACCTCACGGCACCGACATTGATGTCCAACAGTGTTATGTGATGACAAAGCAGCGATGTTAGTTTGAAGATTTACTGTGATCACTGCACACATAATGCGTGTCAGCCTAAGTTGACAACTCCATCATGTGCTCAGCCTTCATTTGTCTGATTTATTTATTTTATAGTCTCAAATCTTTATTCCCAGACAGGTGGACGCTCCGACACATTGTGAGCACCGGATACTTCACTGGCAGCAGCTCAAGAGGTGCTCTTCACTCATTGCCTTGTTGAATAGGAATGCCTGTTCAGTGCCAGTAGGTTGGTTAAATAAATTGTTAAAAAAAGAGAGAGGTAACAGGAGGAAGACAAGCACCTCTAGTCTTCCTCAATGCTGCTTCCTTGTGTTGCTGCCGGCTCGGAGTGAGATGTCAAAACGTGTCATAACTGTCTTCTGAAGGGAAAAAAGTAACAGAAGAGATTAATTTAGTCCTCAAAATCACACACAGTCTTCCTCAAATTTGGGATCATTAAAGAGGAGGAAGAAAGGTCCATAAAAATAACAGGTGATCCGCTCAGATGCGCGGACACAGTCCCGCTTCTCCACCAGAGCTGCTGCGAGCCCTCGTTGAAGTCAAATCAGAGACTGGCTGGCAGGTGCAGGGCTCCTGGTTGTCATTTGTCCCCCTCAACACTGCCTTGTCTCCCTTCCAAGTGTTCATCCAGGGTGGCTGTGTTAAATATTATGATCCAAGCCCTCTGAGCCCAGCCTCGGTGGCGTCATGAAGGAAGAGATTGGCTGCGTCCGCACATACAAGCAGCACTAGTGACATGAAAGGCGAGCTTCAGGGAGGGAAAGCTGTGGAGTGAAACCCTTTGAGGCTGCAACTCCCCTGTACGCAGCCAGAGGGCGTTGGCACAACCTGAAACATGGGCTGGCTGGCTGGCTGGCAGACACATGATCTGAAGGACAATGTGCATGTATACCATTCTTCAAAGTACATAATAAGACAGCGTGTGTGGGGGTCTGATGGGTCCTTGAGGATGAGTGAAGGGGTCACCACCAGCAAGCGAGAAATCACTGATACATTTATGAGAGGCAAACAGACGACTGACAGATAAACGTCACTCTGCAGGGCAGATATTATTATAGAACCAGACACAAAAAATCTTGTCATAGGCCACTTAGGTAACTTGTTTTAAAGCAGTTGGTATTAAGCTATTATATTGATGATTTTCATGTTAACTGATCATTTGTTAAACATGTATGTCTACAAAATAGTGTAAAATGCCTTTTGCAACTTCACAGACCCAAATGGGAGGCTATTAAGTCTACATCTTCACAAAAGAAAAGCTGCTAATTATCACATTGAGAGGTTTACATGAGAAATGAACATTCGTAGCAGCAGACAACAAATTGCTTTTTAAAGATGCAGTGGCGTCTAAGCGGAGAATGAAGTCACACGACCTTTACATGAGTGATAATCTGAGCTTCTCTTTTCTTTCCTTTGGTAGCTGGAACACCCAGTGTGCATGCGAGTCCCCTCCAGTTCTTCCTGTGTCGATTCAACATGTAGACCTTTTTTCATCTACATGACACTAGTTCTGCTCCAGTTCGTGCACCTGATTTTGAACCACCCAGAGCTTTTTTTTTTTGAAAAAAAGGTTCAGAACCAAAAAAGTTGGTTTCCAGCCAGAACCAAAAACAAACTTGACAACATGTAGCAGCACATTTATTTAACCAGAAGCAGTGGTGTGCTGAACGCCCTGTTGTGTGACGCAAGTGTTGCAGCTATCCATTGGATCCTTTGTGCACATATCTTTTTAATACAGTGGGGTTTATACACAGGTTGCAGCTGACTGGGCAACACTCCTGACACACCCACCATACAGGAGAAAACGCACCTCAAAGCTGTTGCAGCTTGTCAAGGAAACAGGTCGTTCAATCTTAAATGATAGCAAAATGGTGCCCACCGCGTTGAGATTGAACGTACCCCTGGTTTTCCTCGGGAACTGAAGTGGGCGTGTCACATGCTACAGGTACCTGTGCATTGAGGAACACCTTTTGTTGATGACTTCTCCTTGATCACCGTATTTTCGCTCAAAACTGGTGAAAACGCAGGCTGGTCCTCTCAATAGCACCAAGGTTCCAAGAATCCTGAACAGATCCAGTTTAAGCACCAGAGCCACTTTGGTGTTAAAACACTGTTGCTGGCCCGGTCACAAACTGTCTCCTGTTAGAGCTAAACTGTTACATTAAAAAAAAAAAAAAAATTCTAAGCATTTGAGGCGTGAAATAGGCAATGCAGTTTCAAGATCTTGATCCATATTTGATAACATTAGCTTAGCAGCTTAATCCAAGTTTGACACCTGTGGAGGTGGTTGAGTCACACTAAGAGAGAAGCAAGTGTTAGTTTAAAATCAAAGAGGGCAGCTGCTGAAGAGGTTAGCAAAAATGCTGCTAGTTTTAGCAGAAAGGGGAGTATGTAATTGCTAAGAATATATTCCAGCGAACTAACTCCAAAATAAGGACTGCAAGGGGCCCCATTGAATTAAGTCCAATATGCGTCAGGTATTACAGTTTTTTAGCTCTGGTTTGTTCTCCACCAGCAACTAAACTAAACACATCAGGTCAGGAATGCAGTCAAGAGCATGCTGGTGGTTTTCTTTGACATACAGGTTTGTGCACCCCTAATTCACCCCCCAGGATCAGAATATTTACGCTGAGTACTATTGTAACGTTCTGAGATGTCTGAGGGAAAACATCCAGTGCTACCTGACCTGTGGAGAGACGTTAGCTCGACTCTCCAACTTAACAATGTGCTTGCTTGGAGAGAATTGTTTTTTTTTTTCGCCCGCAGCCACACAGTTGTAGATCAGTTCCTCCTCCTCACGGGATTAGACTCCCTGTAACTTCTTTCTGTTCCCCAATATGAAGTTTGGTCTTTGGGTCTCTGACCATGGATCCAAATTTCAGGACCACTGAAATCACAAAGGTGCACATACCAGTGCTCACAAAAACACACAGTTCAGGTGTTGACGGTGATCAAAAGAAACTTGGAGCACTTAGAAAAGTTACAGCACGCACACTCTTTGAGTTTTTGATTGCACGTCATGTCTGCTTCTTTAACTTGCAGAATATATGCTCGCTTTTCCCCACGAGGCACAGTTGGCTTCTCTTTGCTTGTTTGTAATAAATGACTGTTGACAGTTTTATTTGGGGGTTTGATGAGAGCTCATAAAACACACTGTATATGATCTACTGTATGCAAAGCCTGTTATTCCTAAGTGGTTTTGGCACAAAAGTGGATCTCACAGAGTTGTTTGATTCTGTTAGTATAAAGAATATGTTGAAAGTTTATTTAGGAAGACATTGATCTATAATCTGGTGCTGATTTTACATCAAAACTTGATTAATGTGGTCCTGATCAAACAGTTTCTAATCAGGTGATTTATCATCCACAAACATTAATCCTCTTCTGCGGACGTTTGCAGTCAAAACACACTCACCTGCCTTCTCAGAGGCTATTTTCTTCCATTCACTGATAAAGTGAAGCACACCTTTCATTTTAAACTGTAGGAGGGCGAAACACTTGCAGCAAGTACTGCAGCCGGCACTTATAGCTTGGCTGGACTGCGTTTTGCTGAGACTTTACAGGATTAAATGGATAACATCTGAAGTGCCATGGAGTTCATTCAAGCTGCCAAACATAGGCCTTATGACCGCCAGACAAACATATACTTACACACTCAGACAGTCTATTTAACCAATTTGTCACAAAGCAGACAGGGGACAGAATGTTAGACGGGATGCAACAGAATCGCAAAGTCATAAAAGAACAAATTATACATATTTTTTTGGCTCGTGTGTGTGTTGTGCGAGGCTCACCAAGTGGGGCCGGCTGGAAGAGCTTCACTTGGCTTGTGCCCCTCCTCCCAGAGGCACTGAGTTGGAGTTCATGCCACTGCCAGATTTGTGCATCTAAATAAAACAGGATCTTAAAGCTAACAAGCAAACAAATTGTTCTCCCAAAGGCGAGCCTGCTGTCCCGATTCATCTCGGGCTCCACGCAAAACCAATTGGCTTTCGCAGACATGTTGGAATCCACTGATGCTAAAAAGGTATTCTGTGAATTATGTAATTTGCTTCAGCTTGAAGATTAAAAATAAAAGGTTAACCACATATGAGAGATTCTATTGTGGGAGCAGTCTGAGTCTATAAAAAATGCTACAGTTGCTTTTGGCACACACATCAGTGTGCGCTGCCAGCAAGCACAGGCCTAACCTATATCAGCTGATGAAGCATATTTATAATTACTAGAAGCAGCTGCAGATGTCTGCGCTCCAGACCAGTGATTTCTACTCATGACACAGAACTTGATGATTTAAAAACACGGTTACTAAATAGAGCTTTTATTTTTACAATTTTTTTCTAAACAGTGACTGTTAAAAAAGAGAGCAGAAAAGAACAAAATGGTATCATTCTTGCTCTTGACGTCAAAGCAATAAAATATTCTTCTCAGAAAGAAAAATTAAGATAATCAGACTGCGATATAATTTGTCTAAACGAATGTGGAATTATAAAGTCCAGAGGGAAACAAACAAAAGATGAAATATGCATCTAATTTGTCCAGAGGACCTGAAAACAAAAACGATGTTTCTCTTTTGCTTTAAATTGAAGTCAAGTCATGAAGTCGAATTCATTTAGAGGTAGAAACTGCTCCAGAAGGAGTCGTAACTATTTTGACATTTTCTAAAATACCAGGAAAGGAATGAAAACAACAAGCTGGTCTTTTCTGGGAAGGTTAAATGAGGCTTCTCCCCCCCAAAATTTAATAATATTCTCGTTCAAATCTAGCTAATTGCTTAAAAAACCTTGTGGTAAAGTTAGCAAATGCACTGTAGATGTCAAATATATCAGCAGCAACCCTAAGTGTAGTAGTGAAAAAATACTTTTATGAAATAAACCAAAGTCATTCTGCATTTGAAAGCTGAGACTCATTCCATTTTGATCACTCTTGGGTATTAGAGAATTATTAATCTGCAAGGAAAGAAGAAGTAAAGAAACAAGAGTAAAACTAAGGATAAAAAAGAACAAAACAACAAATACTCTGGATTCAGGTCTGACTTGGCCCATTGAAACCAACTGAGAAATATTTTTTTGTCTGTCTGTATGTCTGAATGTTTGACTCGAGGGCTCGTCTGTTCCTCAAGTTGGGTGCAGACTTTCAAAAGTTCAAACTCACCAAAGTCTGCTCAGTCTGCAAGAACCAAGGTTATATAACAATGCAGACTGGTAAACTTTGTCACCTGATTACAGCACCAATTACTTTGAAATCCACTGAATCAAACAGTCATCATCTCTCCCTGGGGAGCATTGATAAAAAATATATATCCATTTTCATGGCTGCGTCCCGTAAAAGGCCATAAGCTCGGTCACGTCAAGCCCTGTTAGGCAGTTTTATGAGCCTGATGATTTGTTAACAGCTAATTTCAAGCTGTGGGAAGAATGGCTGCGCAAATGTCACAAGTATAGAAGCTCTAATTGGAGAATAATGTGACTGAGTAATAGCAATAAAAATGTTGTTTTGACAAATGGCTTGTCAGTGGGCAACGTCGGTATGTTAAAAGAGAGGAGGGTGTGGCTGTCAGTGTGAGGGAGGGTATTGAGTAATGACACATTTATTTTGTATAACAGTGGACTTCTCTGGGGACATGTGAGGGACATGGTGTGAAAAGGCCCATCACTGAATGTAGGTGTGGATTGTTTGTCTTCATGTGAAAAATCTCTGCGGGAGTCAATATTTAATGGTGCTAATTGTTACACTTAAGGATCAATTTTCGCAAAATTTCTTGAAACTACAAGTTTTATTCCATTAATTTCCATTCTATTCCTTTCAGGTAGGATCTGACCGCTTAAAATTATCTGACCTAATCTTAAAGGGTCATACCAGTCTATTTTCGACTTCTCACCATTAGCAGAGACCCTATCTTCTACAAATGTTGTTGAAAGTCAACCACGTGTGTACTTTAGTAGATCTAGATAGAGAGAGAGAGAGAGAGAGAGAGAGAGAG
>JAPQLA010000009.1:12569746-12580036 GCA_029822935.1 Naso vlamingii
CAGTAAGCAGTACCGCTTTTGTCCACAAGCACCGCTATAATCAAGACAAGATGAAAGGCCTTGGAGAGGCTTTAACAGGGAAACAAAACAAACAAACAAACTAAAAAACAAGAAACATTATGCTATACAGCCTACTTAGCCATGGTAGCAATTTACCAAATTTGAGCAAGCCGAAGTGCAAAATGCTCCACCTCTGAAATGCTTTCAGACGAATGGAGATAAGTACAAATTCAAGTCTTACGTGACGTCACAGAGCTTTCCCCACTGAAATCAAAGTTTCACACAGCTCTGTGCTTTTCAACAGTTGCTGGAAAATCGTTTCTCAGCAAAAATCCTTGAATTAGTTGTTAGTTTTTATTTACTGTTTGTGGGTCAAACTACAGGAACCTCACGGAAAGTAAACATGTTGTGTTTGTCCTTTATATTTTCCTCTGGCCTGCAGCGTCTGAAAACAATACAAGGTGTCATGTAGGATACAGTTGTCTGCACACACTGTTGAGCAGGCCGCAGGCTGTGCTCCGCAAAACTGCCACCCTCTCTACCCCAATTATCCTCTCAGTGAAGCGGAAAGGTCAAAATCCCAGTGGGGTCTCAGAGTGGGTGAAAGGAAGCCCTGCATGTCAATGGAAGGTCAGGTTTATGCGGCACTTGTTTTAGGCTAAACCCCTGATGTTATCTGACCTTTAACCTTCTGTCATCATCACTTGGTCTAAAACATTGAAATGGATAGTGACAGCACTGAGAAATGAAGATCCGGATTGGATGAATGAATCTCTTACATCTGGTTTTTCGCTATAAAGTTGAGGATGTTGGACAACTTGGTCCTTGCATCATTTTACATTGTTACAAAAATCACCAGAACCTGCTACATTCCACACAAATATACTGAGTCATTTCTCCTTGTGAGATCATAGATTACAGAAAGGCAGAGTCTCGCTTTCATCAAACTGCTTGTTAGAGTTTAAAGAGTTAAAGATGTGCAACATGATGGCATGCTGGGTTGTCGTTGTATAATGGCTCTGATAACTGTGATATACTAGGGAAAAAAAAACTAATATCCTGTAAATAATGCGGAGCCCCTTCAATCATTACTTTTCTTTGTTTGCTTTGTCATAATAGGCGACATTACTGCATGTTAATGATGCTTGCTACCAGCCAAAAATGTTATTTTTTATTTTTGCAACCATTTGCACCATTATGGTTACAGACTCTCTGTTAACTTCCCTACACTTGTGTTTTAGCTGTAATTTATTTGCCAAAAAAGGTGCAAAACATGCAATCGACAAAATTAAGATTAATTTCACTCATAGCATAATGACTTTGTTTTTGAAATTTTCACAAAGATGGCAATGATTAAATATTTGGGAATTCTTAAGACCATAATATTAATGTAATAAAAATTTTTAATTCATGACAGCCCAAACTCAATTCAACTTAGAACAAACTTTCTCCACTGCATTTACTTTCAAAAGAAAGTTAATCTACAAAAACCAAATATGTGTGTTGCGAACTGAAAATGGAAGAGTGATTAAATTACAGTGGGGAATAAATTTCCCTAAACTTGCAGATCTTAAATTTCTAGAATGATGAAAATGACCCATTTATTGTAGAAGCAACCTGCTGATCTTCAGGCAAAGCACAACATTGCAGCAACTTGACCACATCTTCCACATTCAGTAAAGGTGCACTAATGTTTGATGGTTTCATTGCAAATGAGAGTTCTGATCCCCTGAGGAAATCATGACAGTTTCTCTGGAAACTCCCTCTGCTCTGCACAGCAAAGACATCTTGGTGCCCCAAACTGACGTGTCCTCAATGTGTCCTTGGGCACCGGGAGCTTCCTCATTAGGGCGCATCCCGCTGCATTGACACATTCTTTGAGAATACAGTGAAAGTTCTGGAACATTCAGATAAGGATTCTAATTTTGCGAGCCAGTGCACTTTGTGTCGACCACTAATGGCTAATGGAGTAAATAATTATAAAGCTACCCTCCGATAAATCTCACTAGTTTCTCTCTCTGCCTCTCTTGCTGAGCTGAAGTGAAGGCTAAGAGCATGTAGGTCTGTTTTGCTATAATTATATAAACTCTTGCTTAATGCTAATCCATAGACTATTTTGGAGAGTCATTCAGTCTATCATCACTGGGAGCAAAACCAATACCTGTGTTTGCAATCCAGAGTGTACTCTGGATCATTTTCAGAATGCACGGGACCTTGAAATACACTTTAGGGCCTAAATTAATATTTTAAAACATGATTAATGCTGTAATAAAAACAACTGATCCAAAACAACTATGAAGGTATTAAGGCTTGTAGTCTTATTTTAATTAAAGCTGCAATATTTAACTATATAGGCCAACTTTGTAAAAGTTTTAAAGAGGCAAACCCGCAGAGAACTCAACTCTGCTGCACCTCCAAAAGATCCAAATCAACAAAAAAGTGGACTGCTCTCATAACATCAAGACACTCCTCAGGAAGTGACAGAGCAAACTTTTCTTTCTGGGGGGGAAAACTAAGATCCTTCTATGTGTGCAGCAGGCCCACCAAGACCTTCTGTCAGTGAGTGTGGGTGGTGGCATCAAAGCTGGAAAGGCCAAAAGGCCCAACAAGATGGTAAGAGAGGTCAGCTCTGCAGTCGAGCTGGAAGGTCTGGAGTCAGGAGAGGATGAAGGACAGATCAAAACCATCCTCATAATCCCTCTCAGTCCCGTTACAATAAGCTGCAGCGGGCGACGGGATCATCCTAGGAGGCCACGCCCTTATTTACCTGCTGCTATGCAACAGTGGTGGAAATCACAGATGGCAACAGCATTTGCACCATTTACCAAATATTATATTACATTTACTTAATTCTGTTTCTATTGTATTTCTTGGGGAATTAAAGAAAAAAAATTGCTCCCTTGAAAAATGTGTTTGCCCCATTTGAGTTTGATTTGTAGCTTGCTATATATATATATATACAAATTCTCATTACTAGGCCTGTAGATGCTTGAAGGTAAGGACAATACATACTGAACATAAATAACCAGTAAAGGAAAGAAATAGAAAATGATATTCAGCCTCTGAGTTTTCTTTCTCGTGTGAGCACCGCTTCAAATCGATGTGCAAGAGGTCAGAAATTTCTCTCCTGGAAGATGATTATGTCTGAAAGAGAAAAAGTCTTTTTTTACCGTACAGTGTAATCATTTGCTACTTTACACAAAGACGTATGGTGATTACAATGCATTCCTCCATTTTCCTCCTTCACTCTGAAAGATTAAGGGCAATCATGTTTTTTCAGTGCATGCACTCATATAGTAAATTATCAAATTATGCTGTTTAAGAGAAGCATCACTAATGTGACCAACCATAATCAACACACATTATACAGACAATAATATTCAGAATTGGTGGGTTGAATGCAGTCTTCCTCTCCCTTCTCATAGACTGCTCACTGTCTTTGAGCATCACATCAATTTGTCATCATGATTTTCAGCCATATTAGCTTCATATCAACCCCTTCCTCTGCGCTGCCAAACAGAGCTGTGGGAGGCCGAGTTCAGCCCTGAAATGTTGAGGAAGTACAGGTATTGAACCGCTTCTGGGAGGCTCAGAAAGAGATGTGAGTCATCAGCCTCGGCTCAGTGGCCAAGCTGCCCGCAGTCAACCAGGATCACTTTCCCTCCATCAGCAGGATGTTAAGAGTCAGAGCCTTGAGTGGTCTGCAAAGTGCAGCCTGTAAGAAGGGGCAGCGGTGCAGTTTAACAGTGCATGGTATGGGGTAAAATTTGTCATTTTCTCTGGAGGTATAACTATCCGGATTTGTCTGGTTGGGTTTGAGTGAAAAACAGGCTGGCATCAACTTGCTGTACTTGAAAGTTTGCTGTTGTCAGTAATGGATCAGCGATTTCAATTGTCATTATGCAGACAAAGCATAATGACGATAATGCACTGATGGCACTGTTTGCTCTAATGCACTTCTAACACGTAATAGAGTGAGTTTAAGGTCCTTTCATCTTCTTGGGGGTGCAAAAAGCAGAGAACACAAGTATTAATAGTGTTTAGTTTAGAAAACAAAGCAGCAGCCTTTTTAGAATTCTGCCATTTTAAAAATGACGTGTGAACGGGAGTGTAAGTGCTTGTTTGTCCCCAACGGAGGCGATCTTTCCAGGGTTAACATCAGCCCTCCTCAACCCTGCAGAGGATAAGCAATCATAGAGGGTTGATGTATGTATGTATATATGTATGTATGTATGTATGTAACATATAACAAACTGGACTTAGTGGTTAAACGTGCTTAGGCATGCTATGGATTGCCTAGTGTGAATGCACCCGAAGTAATTAAATAACAGACCCCCCCTCTGCTGGACAAACTGTGCTATTACACCATTTTAAATCACTGGTCCAAGCCTTTTTTCCAAACATAAAAAAACAGTTTTAATTTCGGCACATATCAGTAAAAATATAAGGGATATAGGGATAGGCCAATAGCGGCCGAGAATATCGACAAAACAATATTTCTATCGGGCTCTAGTGGGTTTATCTTAGCTTCTATCTTGACATGGAAATATCAGAATTCTTGTGTAACCGCTGGTGCTAAATCCTGTATCTATCCTACATTTTTGGCTAAACTATCCTCTTGAATGCGCCACAGAGTGTGTGTATACACCCCACTTCCCAACAACTTTTTCATCAAAGCACAAAACTGCACAGATCGACTCAGCTTACAGGAGTCAAGTGGGGTCTATATTTCAAAGGGGGAACTGTGTTGTAGCTGAGGCAATAACAAACAAGCTCTCTCCCCCTGAAGATCTGCCAACAAGTTGCACATCCGTCAGCAGGTTTCTTCAGGGCTACTGTTGCAGCAATGCAACACTTTACAGTCTGATTTACTTTATTATGGTAATGACAAAAGTTGTCTACTCTGGGAGGGGGACACACTTGCCAAGTATTTACGTAATCAAGCAGATATCACTAGAAAGGATCAGAGACGACTTGAAGTGGGAGAACAATAGTCTTCAAAGAGAAGGTGGGAGAGAAGAAACACTGCAGCCTAACTTGCTCTGCCTTCAAGCAGGAGAAAAAAGCAGAGCAGTGGGGAGGGATTATCAATTCATTGCGCTGGAATGCTGGTGTTTATCACTCCTTGGTGTGTTACTCCAACCTGGAGCTAAAAGTTTGCTTGTTTGGCACTGAGCGGAATAGATTATTAGTGCAGAACTTCACATGTACATACAGTCAGTGAGAGATGGAATCTGTTCGGCAATGGTGGAAAGTTTATGGCAGTAAATAATATCCTGCTGGTTGATAAACAGGTTGACTGGCATTACAGATGGATTCAAACACTGTGGAAACAAAGAAAGCATCAGGTTGGATTTTAACTTGTTGTTCTTCTGTAATATATTAAAGCTGAAATGATTAATTGATCAGTTTACAGAGGCAATCGTATTTTCATATTTGCTCTATCATTTTAGTCATTTTCAAGCAAAAATCCTGAAATTTTGCTTGCTTGCACTTCTTGCATGTGGAGATTTTCTTCTCTGTTTTATATCTTTGCAAACATTTTTGAGATTTGACTATTAATCGGGCAAATTCCTAACCAGAGGGATTTTTGACGTTTTATAACTCACGCAACTCAGCAGTTAATCAAATGATCAGCACATTTATCTAAGATGACAACAACCATTTTGATTATACTTTTTTTTATACATTTATACTTTTAATTTAAGTTATTAGTATTTAAGTCTGAAAAACAGACAAACCTGTACAGTAAAAAAGCATAAAATGTTTTTCACCTTGAGCACCATGAACCATCATTTCTATGATGATGTTGACTGCCCTTGGCACAGCCGCTGGAAATGAGCATCCTTTATTCGATATTTCTTATACCAAGAAAATCAACAGAGGTCAAAAGGTCATCTCAGTGTTGTTCAACCACACACACACGAAAACACACAGCCCACTCACTTATAGATTCCATCTTGTTTATAGTCCGCTCCCGTATTTGATAAAAGCAGACCTGAATTCATGCTCGCAAAACATTAAATAAATAAATAAAGTCAATGATATAATACATTTTTGGTAGCAGGGGTCTCCATGTGCATATTTGCATAGTTTCAATAAAATGTGCCAGGTTTGCTAAATTATTATTCTGAAATGCTTAAAAAAATAAAATAAAATAAAAAGTTTATTAAAAATAAAAAAGTTTGATGGCTTCATGTGCATTTGAGCCGCCTTTTCTTTCTCCTCCCTCGGAAACATTTTCTTGACTCCCGGTGGGAAAATATGCAGTTTTCCAGGGATGTTTTTTTAATGCAATCCACCCGGAGAGCACCAACATTTATTCTGACACGACTGGTGTTTTCTGATTATTAATTCATAGGATGGATCAGCGAATGCATTTGTTTATAGGTGAGGATGAGCATGAGTGTACATAGCGTGCATACAAACATGCATGAGTGACATTTAACAGTGTTGACAGTTTGTAGACTGCATCAATTCATAACTCAGAGAGTGAGCAATTACTGAAAAGGGAGAGGCGTTTTCGGTCTCCCCAAAGCATCCCATACTTTTCTTTTTAATTTTAACACTTTCACCCGAACAAACTGAAACTGGCTGACATTTTTGCAGGTGTTTCAGTCTTGGGCTTCAACAGTGCCGCTGACAAATTTGCATATTGTGAAGAGTTCACAGCAACTTATAGACAGGATAAATTCAGGACATGAAACTGCACCCAGTCAAGTATAAATTAATGCTTTAGACAGAAGCCTCTCTCTGCCTGAAGAAAAATATCAGCTGAGGTGGCAAATATTTGAATATGTTTGTTTCAGCTAGTTTGCAGGATGAGATGATGGGGATTTATACTCAACTAAGATGAAGGAAGAGCTAAAATGGCATTGATGATCTCAGTTCTTTTTTCATTAATTTGGCCAACATCGTAAAACTACAGACACTATTGGTTAATATTATTTACCCCAGTATTTTATTATGAGGTGGCAGCTGAGCTTATACAAATCAGATGTGTGCTTCAGCTTTGCAAAAAGAGAGAAGGCGAAAGATAAAGTAGACCGACCTTCTCATGAAACCCACAGAGAGGCTTATTGGAATCATTGATCATTGTGAGGTACCCTAATTGCTAAGGATAATAAAGAATTGATTGAGGCAGTCAAGAGAGAAAACACATCTACTGCATGCCTGCATTTGCTCTATGTGTGTGTCAGAGCACATGCATGCATGAAACTGATGGAATTGTAGCAAACACAAAAAGATTTAAGCATGTTATAAATAAGAAATATCACTTTTACTCATATAAAAATACACTTTCATGTAGAAAAAGAGAGAAAAGCAATTCTGTAAGTGAATAAACTAGCACAATGGAGTTCCATCAGAAAAATTTGTAAGGGTTGTGAAAAGGTACAAGCTACATATTCTATAAATCAAGTCCTGCAGCTTCCTGTTTCTTCTTTGCTGATCCCAGTTTGAGGTCGGCATCATCCTGTCAAAGACTCAACACACATAAAGTTTGTAGTCTGTTTGATGTGTTCTAGTGTTAACTGAACAGTATGGGACAGTTGTGCCCGGTTACCTGCACAGTCCAGATCATCCAGTTGTCTTCAAGGTTGTCTCCTTTCATTTCTCCTGTGCGCACACGTCCTCATCAGTCGACCATCTCAGAGTTTCATAAGCGCCGGCTGTCAGCCAGATGGCCGCACATTAAACATTTCCAGCTGACCACCCTCAAGTAACGTCACTGTCAATTTTGGGGGAATTTGGTCACTTTTTCTTTGAATCGATAAAAGATTTTAATCACCAGATGTCTGGATCTTGAGTTAAGAGAAACAAGTTGCAAAGTTTCCTCATATGTTAAAGCTACTGCTGAAGTTTTTCACTCAGTGTTCGTGCAAGTACATTTTAGGCGATAAGCTCAAAAAAATAAAAAATGAAAAATGAAAAATAAAAAAATTCTGTCACTGCTTCAGAATTGTCATAATGTTGTAATTTAATGACTGACTGACTGAACTTCAGCGGCGGTCTGCTCTCTCTATTTGAGCAACTGGAACAGCGACACAAGTCATGACAGTCAAAAAACAACATTAGTGCTGCGTGGATAGGACAACAAAGGGAGATTTAACTAGCTAACTTACAGTTAAAAAGATTTGTACAGTTTTATATTGCAAAGTATTCCTCATTGATGTTCATTGACAACAGAGGCCAGAGTTAACACCTGCAAAGCAACATTAATGTGGGTTGATTTTCCTTTCAGAGCGCCGGGAAAATCGAAACCACACTGATGTTTTTATTATTTCTTTTTGTTAAATCAAAAACAGTCATTGAACAAAAAAATATTCTGAGGGTCATTTACACATGCATCTGTCCTCCGCTGTCTCTGTGTTAAAGTTTCACACACACAAGGACAGCTTAAAGATGTGTTCAAATGCACCTCTTAAGGTCACACATTGATATTGTATTGTACGCATAAGCTTACAAGAGAGCTTATAAGAGACACTTTACATTGCCATCAGAAGAAGCTGCTGGTGAGTTTGTATAAAATTATTAAAAAAGAAACTTGCTCACTTTAAAATATTACTAATGTCATCTATTCTA
The DNA here is from genome assembly GCA_029822935.1 of Naso vlamingii. NCBI lineage: Eukaryota > Metazoa > Chordata > Actinopteri > Acanthuriformes > Acanthuridae > Naso > Naso vlamingii. The sequence goes on from JAPQLA010000009.1 coordinate 12,578,330, forward strand.
CATTATTCTATTCATTATATTTTGCCTTTGTTTTATTAAGTAATAATAAATTTGTATTTTTGGGATCCTCATCAAATATATTATTTTAACTCATCAATATATACTGGGGTCTCTGAAACATACAGTGGACAATCCTCCTTCTGCAGGTACAGTTGCAAGCATGTGTAAAGCTCGACAGATTAAAATTAAACGGCAACTAATAACAGGACCTCTTTCCAAATGATGTGCTATAATGTAATGCATGGGAGATGATGGGGCCCAGGCAGATGGCAGCACGCTGCAGCCACTCATAGGACAATAAATACAAATACCTGAGACAGTGTGCTCTATGGTGGCCTTATGAATATTTCAGTGCTTACAAGAAAGTGGCTGTGTGTTGAAGAGCACCAAAGGTCACTGAGAGTCACACTGGAGCAGAGAGCCATCCATGTAGAGAGCTGCTCCTTAGAGATGGAGAGGTGGAGGGGAAGAAAGGAAATCTGTAAATGCAATTCTCCGCCTGCGTGATGCTCTATAAACTTACCAGAGAACATGAGCATTTTCAGACACTGAACTTTGGACTCAGTTCACACCTGTGACCCCACTAATGCACTAGAAAAGGGAATTTTAGATGCATCCACTATGTACAGCGCAACATATTGCAGAAAAAAAAATCTGCTTTCAGAAATTAAAAACACTCACTGTTGAAAAGTCAAATGTTTATGAGCAATACTGGATGCACTGCATTGTTACAGTCAAGTCTTTCTTGTGTTTTAGAATAGAATAGAATAGAATGCCTTTATTGTCACTATACACATGTACAATGAGATATAGAGCAGCTCCTCCAGTGCAAACATATATATACACAATATAAAAATAAAATAATGCTCAAGTCATTACCTCCACCTACACTGAAGCTGGATACACACTACAAGATAATGGGGCTGATTTTGGCCCCGATTCTCTTCTTCCGACCAAAGTCAGCAAAGGCCCGATTGTCTGATGGTTCTAAAGATTATCTTGCCAGATTTTTCTTTTTTTTTTAAAGATATTTTTGGGGGCTTTTTGTGCCTTTATTAGGACAGGACAGCTGAAGAGTGGACAGGAAACAGGCGGGAGAGAGGGGGAATGACATGCAGAATCGAACCTGAGTCCGCTGCGATGAGGACATAGCCTCTGTATATGGGGCACCTGCTCTACCGACTGAGCCACCGGGCGTCCCATCTTGCCAGATTTTCCTGTGGTGTAGGTGTGTTAAGAGTGATTTTACCCTCCCCAGTCTGCTCAGAAGATGACGGGGGCACTCTTCTGAGCAGTCCGGATTTGAAATCCTAAATATTAAACATGTTCAATATTTACAATTAGAAATCCTGCTGTGTAGGAGGAACACCGAGGACAGCCGAGCATGCACTCTGTGGATTGTCACATGGAATTGAAGCCAATCAGGAAGCAAGCTGATTGAAGATGGAAGCAGAACAAACAAAGCCATGATGACGATGATAAACATGTTATGTATAAGAACGTATGAACGTAAGCGAGATGGACCTCAAAAAATGAAGATCAACCTTGTTGACAACACAGGTGTTTATACAGCATGTCCAGTAAAACATACCACAATCGAAATGACAAGGAAAGGAGTTGGACAGAAAACGTTAACCCCTTGACGCCTGAATTTATATGCAATTATGTTAAAAAATTAATTATTTGTGTTTTTGCTTTCAAGCAGAG
>JAPQLA010000009.1:12580995-12591023 GCA_029822935.1 Naso vlamingii
GGAAAACAAATCATCATCTCCTGTATCCAAGTCCTTGGTTTTGCTGATTCATCCGACCATCCTGACCTTCTCCACATGCAGACTTTGTGGCTCTATAACACCGTATGCCGCTTCCAATGCTGCAGACACCAGTTCAATTTCCTGTGGGTCACTAAAGGACTTTGTCACTTAAGCAAACAAATGCAGATTTTGGCCCATTGCTAAAACTTCTGATCCTTTTGGCTTTCTTGTAGGGATTATCGATGTGGGAATCTTTCAACTATAAACCACTGTAGGAAACACTGGAGTCATCAACCACTATGTAAATCACCAGATCTTTTGTGCATGCTCACGAGTAAAGAAGAAGTGTAGTTCCTTGTGAAAAGCTGTTTGAGATTCAAGTTAATACATCAGTAAGCAAAAGACAAGCCCCTGACATGGATCCTTCAGTGCCTCCGAGATTAAGAGACACTGTCACCAAGAGGCACAGGAAGATTCCTATTGATCCAGTGCAGGTACAGAGAGTTGCTCTGTTGCCCTCACCGGCTTGTCCTCCAAAGCATAAGTGACTACAAGATAAATCAATTTGCCATCATAGGGAACCTTCAACTCTCTGTGCCCCTTCAGCTCCTTCCATCAGACTCCCACCACTTCCACTCTTGCATGATTTATAGAGATCCTTCCACTATGGGGCATTGGAGGTTAAAAACAACAGAGGCGCAGTGTGTCCCCTTGATAGACTTATCGTGATAAAGTAGCTTTACCTTGATTTAACCATTTTCTTTTCATCCGAGGCCATAAGTTTCTGACTATCTGACAACCCAGCGCAGCCTTTGCCGCCAATCTGAAGACAGTGGACGGTTCGTAGATGGAGAGGAAAATTATGAAAATATTTTCAGAGGCAGCGATGCAAGGCCACTCGAATTAGGGTGCTAATGTAGCGTTGCCCATAAGTGCGAAATGGCATTGAGGCAGCGGCTCTGCCAGCAGCGTTGCCATTAGGGCTCATTTTCCACTCTTAATGGCACAGGCACCTTGTTTAATAAGCATGGATTACAGGTCATAAAGGGCAATGGAGCACGGAGAGCCACACAGGCTAAGAGGAGGATAGAGGGAGGGAGGAGAGAGGTAGGGAGAGTCAGAGGAGAGGAGGGAGATAAAGAGGGGAGAAGAGCATCCTGTGAGAAAAAGAGATACAGTAAATAAAGCAAAAATGGAAAATGACAAGGGCAAAGGAGGAGAAGAGAGTGGGTTGGAGATGAGAAGGTAAAGTTTAGGAAAAGATGGGCGTCTGGCAACTTACAAAACATCAAATGTACTCTCAGGCCAGTGTATGTCAAAACCCATGCACCTCTGGTGATTTTCACAATTTATTTTAACCACTTATGAATGCAAGTGTCTAAAGGATCTGAAAATTTAGCAAACTTGTGCCCTCAAAGGATCCTCCAATTTTTTTCTTCTCTTTTTTTTTTTTTGCAAAGTCTGTTTAATATTGTTGTCAGGAATTGTACAGTCAGAAACAGAGTCTCACGGCCTACTGATAAGAGTTTTAGTTCATTGCAGCAAGCTGGACCTTCCTGCTGGTCTTCACCTTAAGATCCAAAGTGCCAGTAATCCAACTTCTGCCTCTGCCTTTCAAATTACTCGAATAATCAGGATGAAGATGTGTTTCTTGTTCCCAACTTGAGTCATAGGAAATAGAAATTAAGTATAAGCCTTCTATTCTCTCACTTTTTTAGTCAGCATTTTCTTCCCCTTTTGCTATACCTCAGGGTTCAGCACCGCTCAAGACGATTGTGATTAGTTTAAACAAATACAAACAAGACAGGGTGTGTTGTCGTCCATCGCCCCCCAATGATTTTTAATATGACTTAAGCAGGGAGGTGAGTGCAGAGGAACAACACAAAACGGTTCAAACAGGAGGATAATGCAGACTGCACTCGCTGTATCCAGGCAGTAAAAAAGACTTTCTGAATCCAATCGGCAATGAGCAAACACAATACTTGTAATCACACAAGAGTCTTCAGAGTCCAAAACACAAGGAAACCATTGACTCACACAAACTGGGTGAACAGGGAAACGCCAATCAGTCACAGGAGCAGGCGGAAAGTGATCTAAACTCGTAATCAGAGGTGTTACCAGGGGATCGATGATCAGAGTGAGTACTGAGGTGTTACCGGGGGATCGATGATCAGAGTGAGTCAAAAACAGGCAGAGTGCAGAGGAGTCTTTTTTTTTTTTTTTTTCAGAAAGCAAATGGCAAACTAGCAAGTACTAACAGAACAAAGGAGGCTTAAATAGTGGCAGAGACCATGAACATCAGGTGTGAGCAGGTTGACCTAATTGCAGTTTGAGCAGAGTGGCAGGTGTGTGTAATTGTCCTGATTGTGGCAGTTCACAGTGGAGTGGAGGGGGTGTCAGAGTCTGTGAATGATCTGAAGAGTGCCACAATGGATGCAGGCATGACAGAGGCGGACTTTCTCCAGCACTGGCACGATGCTAATGTAGTGTGGAGAGAGGTCTGGCTAAATGAGACTAGTTCTCTATTAGAGAGTTTGCCAAGTGTGTTTTCCAGCCCAAGAGACTATTGGTTTCCATTTATTTCAGTGCCTTGCCATGAAAAGTCTATTCTGACTTACAGACCAGTTACAGTCTTACCCACTCAGCTGTAAAAATCTATATCTTATATATCTTTTTACATATGTTAATGAATATTTGCAAGGGTCTGGCACATTTACAGAAACATCTATTAATAAGTATTGTCCCTGTAATTTAATAAAAATCAGTAAATATTGTTTGGTAACTGATTGTCTGGTCCTCCTTCAAGTGTAATTGAAACTTTTGATTGCACAGTGCTGCTTTAAATTAGTCAGTTGTGCCTGTTCTGATAGTAGAAAACAATCTCTTTGACCTGACATTACTTGTCTATTCTGAGCCTGTCAGTCATCCAAGAAAAAATAATAATAAGTTGATAGAATTCATTTTAAGCCTCTTGGTATTATCATACAAAATAAGGAAAATGTGACTGTGGTTTCTTTAAATTGCATCCCAATGCTGTTTTGTGGGAAAATACAGTAGGCATTAGAGTGTAAATTACTTTGTGAAGTTTCTCACATTTCCCCACTGGCTGAGGATTATGCTGCGTTGAGAAATTCAGAGAGGATCACTGATGTCGTGGATGAACATCTGAGACGAGCCTGCTCCCTCCTTCTCATCTGCTTTTCTGTTCTTACTCTCCAAGGCACTGATGGATTCTTTTTAAAAGGATAAGCAATTTTGCAGCAGCAAATTTGAAAGAAAAACGAAAATCGAGTTTAAGTTTGCTCAAGACAAATGCAGTTTTTCTGTGTTTGGAGTATTTGCAGGGAAAGGGATGTTTGCACTGACGTTAACCATTAGAGCACAAGTCACATAATCGAGTCAACACTTAAGTTTAGTGGGAACATTTAAATCTGTGATTCCAAACATGCCTTTGCACACGAACACTCACCACACATGCCTCACTTCTCATCTGGCTCATCTTTCAACCCTCCGGCTCCGAGCCAATTAGTTCACACCAGAGGATATTAATTTCATCCATGGCACAGTGGGAAATCATAGACACTGCTATTATTCACTCGTCATGCCTTAATGTTAACCCCACGCCGGGATCATTAAGAATTCATCATGTTATTCAGGGGTTTTCTGCAACCTGTTGATGAACATGGAATCCAATAACCGCTGTTACCCAAAACACTCAGGTGGTCGAGTCACACAGTGATGGATTAGATGTGTTGTTGGAGGAGATGCTGAGATGATGGACTTTGGAAGGGGGGTGCATTGAACTTTTCTGCCCCCTAAATCTCATCAAGGTTTGTACAGGAGTCAGTTAAAGGTGAACCTGTTTTGCATGACATGGCATACATGGGTATTTGACGCTGACATTTCCCCCTTCTTGGTTCTCAAAAACATTCCTGTCCACAGTCCACACAGCACCTTTTTAAATAAATCTCCAATTCAAAGTGCAAAAACACAACTGAAGCACGGTCACAAGCATGCTAAACCAACAGGCAGCGAAATAACCCTAACCTTAAAGCTTTCATGGACAGTCAAAAGCCTGAAAAAATACTAATATCAGTGGGCCTATGCTAAATGCAACAAGATTGACCAGTTCTTATGCAGAAACCTGCAGCTTCTGCAGTGGTGACTGTGTTCTGAGACCTAGATTATGCACTGAGTACTGACCTCCATAGGTGTAAATACATGAAAAATCCTGTTAGCGAGGTTAGCAGTATAGGGTTACATGTAAACAAAAAACAAAACAGTACACAATCTCTAAGAATGAAGTCATTTTATTGTACCTGTAAATGAGTATACAACGAAATTTCATTTGGTGATTCTCAGCCAGAAGCATCACACAGAACAGATAAGAACATAAGACGAGATAAAAACCAAGACAACAAGGGATAGATATAAGCCTCAAGTACATAGCTAGCAGACATGGCAAACACAGAGTAATAAAACATTGTTAAACTGAGAGTACTGCACCGCTGTGTCTATGTGCGTCGCCACCTTCCTGATAGAGATGGGATTTATGGCTCTTTGAGGGAAGCCGGATCTTGGTGAGCCGTTCCTTTCAAAGAGCCATTCAAAAAAACTGGCTCATTTGACTGATTTTTATATTTACTAAGTTTTAAGAAGCTAGCCTGGCGGTAACTCATTTTATCTTGGAAATAATCATTGGGGGGTATGATGGGGTGAGATTTGGAACAAAATAATACAAAATTAGATATCCCGCCAATATCTGAGTTTGAATTATTCAGAAATATTGATTATAACCTCATTTGCATATCTACTGAGCACCGTGCACTGAGCTGCGCTCCTCTGTCTGGAGTTTTCAAAATGATCCACTTACAGCCCTTTAAAACTGCCTTGTGAACGAAAGGACGAAATACATTGAAAATCTGCAGTATGTTATGATAAGTAACTGTGCATGAATGCATGTGGCAGGCGATTGTAGGTTTAGTTCAATAATGCACTTGTGTTCTAATCATTTTGTCCAAAATTTTTTAAATGTCAAAGTAATCCATTTTTACCAGACATCTTGCATCCTTAAATACAGCTGCACTCCGTCTATCACATCTCATCAGCTTGTACATGAATTGTATAACTAAGATTCATCTGACTAATATATAAATACACGGTCAGTCAGACCCTGCCTTTCCCGTTTCTCTCTTTAGCTTTCACTACCATAATGAGGCAAAGCAACGTGCATGTGCAATCACGTAGAGAAAAAGGTGGGTGTTTGTGACAGAAAACTGTTTTATCTCAAATTCTCAACTCGGTCAAGACACTACTTTAGAGATCATGCTTGGAGATTGTAGGTGTTCACACCTTTCTGTTCCCTCCTTATGAAAATTCCATGATAACTTTTTTCGTGAGAAAATGAAAAAAAAAAGTGTCAGATATAATACTGAGGTGTTTTAGTGATATGTAATTTTACAACTTTTTCTCTGTTCGTTAGCGCACGAGTTAAACAAACAGGTTTGTGCTCTACTGCTTTGCAAATTACAGAAATAGCACAGCCTCCTACACAAGCACAGACGGAGAAGAACAAGACTAAGATCCTGCACTCATGCTAGCAGTTCTGTGCTGTACGTTGTTACAGCAGATCGTGGAGCACTAACATACTTACATTGACATTGTTAACATGCCGATGTTTAGCAGATACAATGTTTACCATGTTCACCATGGATATTAATCATGTTGGTATGCTAACATTTGCTAATCATCACTAAACAGACTTCAGCTCAGGTTGATGGGAATATCTTTAGGCCTGGAGAATGAAAGCATTATGTGGGAAGTGATGGGATCACAAAACTAATAAAGATTATCCTTTGAAAAACAAGAATGTTTGTATCAAATTAAATGTTAATATATCCAATAGTTGTTGAAATATATTTTACTCCAAACCACTAATGTCAACATTATGCTAGAACAAAAGGAAAAGTTAAGCTCTATACCAAAGTCATTAGACTGAATTAACCAGAGACCATGAATGTTTGTACTAAATTTTGTGCCAATTCAGTCTGGAGATGAGGAGATAATTCAGTTTGAAACAAAGTATTAGACTGATTAACCAACAGCTAAGTTCTGCTTACATGGCAAAAGAAAGAAAGAAAGAAAGAAAGAAAATGTGTATAATAACATTTAACTTTCTCATTATCACCTGACTATCATTATAATTCTAACAAAATTCTAAATTATAATATTTAATAAAACCATATAAGTGAGTCACATGTCTTAATCAGGCTCAGTCTATCGTCCAAACTGCACAATCAAAATGACTGCAACACTCTATCGCATAAAAATTCCCATAAACTACGGATGTCCACAGTCAATTTTCTTTTTCTGATCTCACATATCTCTCCATATAATCAGTTTCGTGGCATATAATTTACATAATGGAATGTGTATTTCAAAACACACATTTTATTGTTTTAGAAAATAATGTCAAAGCACACATATGGTTGTTTACTGCACCTGAGGTTAATTCACCATATCCTGCAGGAGGCTACGGAGAGTGTGCTGTTACAGTGTGATATTTGCAATAGGATTGTTTGTGAGAGAGAAAACGTGGTGTGTGTCTGTGTGAATGTGTGTGGATATAAGAGACACAGAAACTCAACGAAACGCTACCTGCAGAATGTTGAAGTGAGCAACTGATACACATTTTGGCATATTGCTACTGCTTTTGAAGTGCCTTTGCTATCCTTCAAAAGAATCCTACCTGTGCACTTATAAGATGCGAGAAACGAACCCCCAGGAGCATCTGTCATTGCATTATGCTGACACCTTTCACAAAAGACAGTAAAAACAGTTACTAAGTGGACCCCCGCAGTGTTTGACATGTTTGTGAGGGATAACAGCCGACTCTCACAATCTGTTCTCTCACCTCCGCTCGCAAGGAGGCAAGATCAAATTAGTTAATCCTGACTAGAAACTTTTTTTTCCCACTTTTAGCATATTCAGCAAAAGTTTTGATCGATGCTGTTTGATAGCCTGTCTTATACCCTAATCCCGGTACCACTTCACATCAGATGAAAGCAATGATGTTTTGCTGTGAATCAGCATTTAGGCACCTACACAACCTTGGGATGGCTGAGAACCTTTAACCTTCAGAACTCTTCCATCGCCTAAATAAATCAGCAGCAAAGTTTGTCGTAGTTATTACAGTTATTAATGAAGGTCACACTTATATTTTTCATTTTAAGTGTTTTAAGAGTCGTTTACTCAGGACTAATTTCTGAATGAGTGCTGGTAACAACCATCTAGGAAGGCTATAATGGAAACCTTCTGGAAAAGGATAGGCACTTTAGAAAATACTTAGCAGGTGATTGGATAAACCATCTGTCTGTCAAGGTCTATCATGGACAACAGGGTCCGTTGGTAAATCAAACTTTTTCCGATGTCAGTCGGTCAACAACAACAACAAAAAAACATCTATTCCATCAAGAGAAGCCCTCAGTGTCATTCTTTGCTCTTCTTTCAATGAAGAAATACTCCCTCGTTCTGATAGAACTAATGCTATAGCAGTATCAATGCAAACTACGTCACCCCTAAACCTGCTTGTAGCTCATGGCAGCACTTCCTCAGAGGAAGCTGATTGGTCCTGTGACCAGTCGAACAGCCAGAAATGGTTAGCTTTGAGTCTAGCAAGATGAATTTCTGTGATATCTTGATCTCCCGAGTCCAGCTGCCGTGCAAGGTTAGGCTGTCACTGATCCACCTTCAAACGTGTTAGCCAGTTAGCCTGTTGAACTTGTTGCTGGCACGTTGTGCAGCTAATGTGGTGATGAACATTAATTTGCGTTAATGCATTAATAATGCGGTAGCGCAAACCTGTTATATATTAATTTACTTGACAGACATGCCCCAAGAGTTGCAATATAGCTATGCATGAGAAAGAATTTATTGGCTTAGCCATGTTTTTAGGCTACCAGGCAGACTGCACTCAGGGCCCTGTGGTGATTTAATAAACCTGAAGAAAAAGTGCAGATATCATTTGAAATAGCTTGGTTGAAAAGTATGTAAAATTTCAGTCTATGGTTGACTACAGTCCAAAAACTCAGGAGCAGAATCTTTCTTAGGTGATTGTGAATCACTACTCTCAATAACTCCTGTTTTTGACGGTATTTTTCAGTTACTGTCCTTTGGGTTTTTGACACAATATCAGATGAAGACGTAACACAGGTCACTGCAGAATTTGCTCAAGGCTGGAACTCTCATTCTTAACTCTATTCTGGAAAGAGAGGAACATACCAACTGCTATTACAAGTAAATTTCCTGGCATTATGGATGACGCTTACGGCAACAAACTACAAGAGGCTATAATAATATTAAGGAAAGGGGAACAGAGTTTGAGTGAAACATGAAAGGAAAAGTGTGTGTGTGTGTGTGTGTGTAATATATCACGATCCTCCTCTCCCAAGCAGGGCATATTATAATCAGCTGGGAGCCTGGGGATTCGAGAAGTGAACAACATGTGCAGAAACAGAGCTGGTGGGTCTGGATTAGCCTCCGTCAGACAGATGGAAGAAAAAGGATTCCCTTGTGGGTTAGATATATAGAACAACAAAGTTGCACAACCTGTGTTATGATCTTACTTTCTATCTAATATCTATGTTCTCTGAGTTCTTGTGTGTCGCTGTGATTGTGTGTCTTTCCACATCTGTGTGTGTAAAACTGAGACAGATGCAAGCTAGCATGGCTGAAACAGGAAGTCTAGTTAAATGCCTTGGCCTTGGGAAGAAGTCTGCAGGGATCATTGGGCTGTCAATCTTCCAGGACCCCAGGGATCAGCTGGTGCCCAGGAGGCTTCACTCACAAGTTGTAGGGAAAAAGGCTTTGATGAAGCTCCTTTATTATGAGCAACAATCAACTTGGAGCCAACAGGAACAGACTGTTAAGAAGTGCAAAGATGGCTTTTTATTGGTGAAAGTGACATAAATGTCCACTAAATCCTATTATGCAATTAATTAAAGAAAATGTGTCTGCAGGGGTTTAGAGTCTATCAGAAAGTTCTGTTTCTCATTTGTGTCGACACAAAAGTGCAGAGGGCTATTTGTCTGGTTTAATGGACATTGTTTGGCCTTTCAGGCCAGTCACTGTAAAAAGTGCACACATTGTACGTTTCTGCAAATCATGACCAAGTTAAAGGGGTTATATTATGCTTTTTTGTCTCTTTCAACCTATAAATGATGTTACAAAGTTGGATCACCGTTTTAAATGATGCCAAAGTATCAAACAATGATGTAAGGGTATGTAGCAGTAATCCCTGTGGACTGTTTCTAATGGCTCTGAACGCTCTGTTCTCATCAGTTTTTTGAAATCTCAGACCTCTGTGTGTCACAGTGTGCTGAGCTTCTCCATAGGTTTATCTTTGAGTGTTTGAACTAGCCAATCAGAGCAGAGCAAGCCTTCAGAGGCAGGGCAGGAGCTAAAACAGAGTGTCTCAGACAGAGGCAAAAACAGGGCTGCTGTAGTCAGCTGTATGAGAAAACAGATGAGTTTTTGGAGCATCAAAGCATGTGGACCCGCTTTAGTAATAACCAAGAATAAAATATGAATCTAAAAAATGAGAATAATATGGCCTCTTTAAATCTGCACATTTCATACATAACGTTGCAAAGTTTTAACAATAAGTGACATGGTTCAGGTTAAATGTCAGCCCACATGAGCTGACTTTTCTCATTAGGATGGTGGTGGTGTGTCACCGAGGTGAGTTAGCTTCCAAGCAGAAGACCAGTGTTCAAGATTACATTAAGGTGACAGTTTCAACCAGGTAATTTTAGGGGCAATTTACATGGCGCAAGTTTTAGCATCAAGTAAGGGTAAACTTTTGTGGCGGTTCGGCCTTCATTTTGCATGACAACTGTGTGCTTGCACCCCTGAAACAGCAAACTTTAGATTCCCTGTCCCAGAGTGCAACAGGAAGTGAAAACTTTGGCACTTTCTATGGTATGCCATTACAAAGTTACACCGCTGACTACTGGCCTGGCATGCATACT
>JAPQLA010000009.1:12973502-12985650 GCA_029822935.1 Naso vlamingii
CCTTTTATTGATGTTATTGATGTTTGTTGAGGTCATTTCAGCTTTGCACAACAATAGTCATCCTCTTTCACACAATAAAATGTGTAAAACCTTGTCAGCAGTCGGTGCAAGGCCGTGATTTTAACTGTGTTGTGAATATTTGTAGGATAATACATGTGAATTCATTGTAATGCAAAAAGACGCTACATTCGTTCTGATTTTTGTCACTTCATTTCCCTCATGAGTAACTGAGGGACTGGGAAGCTGATCATCGTCCTGACTAAATTTCTCTTAATTTTTGTGTTTTTTTTAGTGAGGGGACATATTGATTTGGGCTCCACACACACTTCGCTTTGATATCAGGCTCAATTTACAAAGACACTTTTGTTTTCCTTGCTCAAAAAAGTTTTAAATCAAAGCTTCAGTCCCATTTTTATTATTCTATTGGTTTATTTTGAAATTAAGAATGATTCTATTAAACATATTTTTTATGAAAACCTCTGAGATTGAGAAAAGTACGTTGTTGCTGATGACAAGTTACAGCTGCTGACAAATACATTTATAAACACCTTCATCTGTTTAATTACATTATAAGATGTTACAATGAAAGATGTTTATATAGTGCTTAGAAGTGCTGAGTCTGTATGTGTGCACTAAATCCTATATCCTGCATATGTAATGTAATTGTTAATTGGGATTTTCATCTCAATGATCAACACTCGGGCATGTCTGTTCTTGTCTGTCACTAGAGGGCAGTGCATACACTGTAAAACTGTTAAACTTTTGACCTACTTTCAGTGAGTAATTCTGTACTGTAACTTAATCCCTGCAGTGCAAACTGTAAAAACTCACCAACCAGAGCAGATATCTTTCCTTCTGTCTGATGCTTCAGAGAGGTCTCATGAACTGTTCACCGTTACTCTCAGTACTTGTCATGTGACCTCTCAGAACAATAGTTTTTAAGAGAGAAAACATTGTTTGCATCGATCTGTTTTTGTTTTTTGTTTTTTTTTCTCAAGGTGTTAAGATAATCCATCTTGTTATTTATTATTATTTATTATTGTTAAGTAGGGACCCGTTCAGGTTTGAGCTGCCAGTCTCCCATTACGAAGTAATTTAAATAAGCTGTTAAGTTGATCGCAGTAGCGCAGTGGTCAAGCATCTTGACACGGAAGCAGATGTATTGCTCTAACTCTTCCTCTTTCCTCTAGAAGTTCCTCATGTATAATTTGAACTGCATAACACTGTCATTGTCAGCATGTCTGCTGTTTGGTTGAAGCTCATTACCATCATTTGTCACTTCTGCTCAGCCTTGAGCGACCCAGGTAAGACTCATTACATGAATGATGACCAAGAATGAAGCAAAAAATGTTTTGTATTTAGAGAGGTGAAATCTGGGATGACTGTGGTACCTTTTGTCTCTGCCTCTCTATGATCAAACCTAATATTATAATATTAGGGCCATAATAATAGCCCTAATATTATACAAAATATTGAATTGTACACTCCTAGTTATTAACACACAATCTGTTTGAAGATTGTATTTTCAGGGGGGTGGGAACTTGTTGTTTCCCTAATTGTGCTTTATACCTTTACTCCACAACAATTCAGAGGAAAATGTATTTTTTTAATCTACTACTTCTTTAACAGCATAAGTTATTAGTTACTTCTTCAGTTTTCTGCAGAACAGCCTAAGTACATTTACTTTTGATACTTGCAGCTGCACTATCTGTATTTTAACTCAAGTTGGATTCTGAATGTAGGACTTGTATTGTCCTTGTAGTGGAGTACTTTTACATCGTTGTAAAGTACTTTTTGGTTGGTTGTGGGTGATTTAATGACATCTAGTGATCAGGATGTAGACTGCAGCCTGAATATCCAGACTAAATATCCCTCCATTCACCCATCCATTTCCAAGCATATGGGGTAACCTACAGTAAACTCTTTAGAGTCGATGTTTGGTTTGTCCAATCCGGGAAACATGGCAGACTCCATGGAAGAGGACATGCGCCTTCTGTAGATATGAAAGGTTCATTTAAGATACCGAAAGCAGAATGATTCTTATTTTCAGGGGATTTTACACGAAAGAAAACATACTTATGAATATCATGTTGCATATCTGACATATTCCACAAATAAATCCCCCAAAATGCTACAAACTGGATCTTTAAGTCAAAGATCTTCTTCTCTATCTTCAATCATCAGGCATGTTTGTTGTTCTTTCTTTTGTCACTGCACATCACAAACTTTTTACACTTCACTAGTGTATGTGAGCTTAAAAAATGTAAAAATCTCCCCTGATGCTTTAGTGGAGAATAAAGTTAGTTTAATGTCCATTTTCAAATTCAGCACAAGCAGCTTGACTTTAGAAAAAAGTTGTTATTTTTCTCTGCATCCGAGCTCGCCCACATCAGGCACAATGTAGGTCACGTGCTGCTGTATGTAATGATGTAGGTTAAAAGATACACATTTCCTGCCGAAAGTCTAGAACGCAGGTGACGCTCGTACGATAGTCTAGGATGTCTGCCAAGTGGTTGAAGCTCTTAACCTTCTTTTGTCTCTCCTGCACAGCACTGACTGGTAAGACTGCTCTCAAGAATGAAACAAATGTGTGTTGTAGTAATCAATGCAAGGCCAGATGAATTTATAAAGCTTTCTGAACTGTCTAGTGAGAGTAAAATGACTGACTGTGCAAATATTTGTGTCTACTTTTGTCAGGTGATGTGATATGGAAAGACAGTGGAGAAGCCGTCACCATCCGGTGCAGCTCGCCCAATAAAAAAGAAGATAGCCTTAATTTGGTGACAGGTTTCAAAGACGACAGAGTTTTGTTCAAAGAGAAAAACTCGAAGCAAGAAATCATCGCTGAAAAGTTCAAAGGCAGGCTTCAGGTAAATGGAGAAATCACCAGCTTGCATATTCTCATCAAAAACTTGACCTCTGACGACACTGGACCGTACTGGTGCCATTACTCAAGGTTTGACGAAAGGACCCAAAACATGATCGAAACAAATGGCTCAGGATCTGTGCTCCTGGTGGTGAAAGGTGAGCCTTATTGATGAAACATATATGTGAAGGAACAAAGAAGTAGATTGGTAAACTATTTCATTAAAATATGCAGGAGCTGGTCAGGGTGTATCTGCTCAGTGCCCATGTTCTGCAGCCCCCGCAGGTGAGCCTTATCAATTTATGTGTTATCTTACAAAACCAGTCGTTTTTACAATTATTACAACATTGTCACTCCACAAGCAGCAACAGATGAGTTGTATTGTATTATGCCAGGGATTTCATGAAGATAACATGACGATAACAAGATTCTGTATATATAATTTTCTGCACTTGCACACATAAAAACAATATTTTCCCTCCTAGTTCAACAAAGAGCATATTTTTACAAAATAATGCAAAGTCTCTGACACAAACTAACCCTATAGAAAATACATTTCAGCTTTCTACCCACTTCACTGCAAGCAAAACTGTTTGTGACTTCACAATGTGACCTACTTGAGAGGTAAATAAAAGGGTTTCACACACATTCTGCACTTTCCTGCACCATTTCAGAGAAACAGAAACTTCTGTGTTGATGAAGGTGCGAGGGCCACATTTTTCATCTCTACAAAAGAAAAGTGTAGTAGGAAACTGGACGAAGTTCACTCAAAATGAAAAATGACTTCAGCAACAGAAAAAATACCCCCTTCCCCCAAAAATTCCCATGCCACAGAGAAAATCATTATAGTTATGAGAAAAATGAAAATCTTTACGTTGTGAGTGAGCTGTGCATTTCAACAGGTCTAGAAACAGTGAAGGAGTGCGAGCCAGCAGACAAGAACCTGATCGTGGTGTCTGTTGTGATCTCTGCTGCTGTGCTGCTCGGCATCATCACAGGCATCTTCATATGGATTATCAAGGTACATATGTGTGTGTGTGCCTGTTTTCTAGGTGTCAGTATGCATGTCTTTACTTGATTGAACTTTGCAATGACTCACAAACACTGATGGAAACTCAGGGACTGTTTCCATGTTCATATTATTCTAACAAGAGAAAGTTTCTGTCAGTCTCAGCTGTACTCTGTGGCGAAAACGCACGGTAAACTCATTTGTGGGGTTTATTCTTTCACTTTGAAAAGCTGAGGTTTTCATTGTCAGTGAAGTCAATGAGGTCAATGTCTTTCACACGTTGACAAAAAAACCTGTTGTACGCCAATGATAATGGTTGCTGCATGAGTGAACGTAAATCTGCATTCGTTAACTATATTTTATATATATATATATATATATATATATATATATATATATATATATATATATATATTTTTCTGTCTCATTGTCTTACACACAGTTGTAGTTGTTAGTTGTAGATTCGCTCGGGTTCGCCTAGATAAAACTCTAATGTCGTCTAATACAACAGTCCTTTAATCCTTGTTAATATTTATTTACACCTGCATACATACTTACACATGTATACAAGTATCTGAAATATACAAAGAAAAATATAACATAAACCAAACCAAAATGTCTGTTAGATCACGAGTAGACAGAGGAGGAGAATGATAATTCTTAGATTAGATGGAATAACCATCTGTGTTGTGGTAAATTTGTCACTCTAAATTGTTATATTTCAAAAATAAACTATGACTGAAAATATAAAGTAGCGCAACGTGAAAAAAAAAAAGTGTGGGATGTGTATGACCCTAAATCTAACGTGTTGACACCAATGCCTGTTATCTCCAGACCAAACTGGTGTGCGGCACAGTGAAACCACAACGTGCCCCCACAAATGATGTTTATGAAGACATGCGGGGAACGTTGAGACGCTGAAGGCGTCAGTCTGCAAGCAACCAACATGAAACTTCATCTTTGCACCAGTGATGGGCGAGTGATGCATGTGAAGCAATGTAGCAAAGTCAACAAGTTCTCTGAAACACTGTGACATTTCTTCAGGCCTTGTGTATGACTGAGTGTGTGTCAATGACAGACAATAAGGACAAAAAGGTCTGAGATCAACTTCAAGGTACAACACAGGAACAACTGAAGTCGTGAGTGAAGGTTTGACAAAATGTGTGAAAAAACAAACATTTAACAGGAACAGAGAAGCAGAAATGTCAATTTGTCTTTATATGAAAAAGATAAAAAAAAGGAAATAATACTAGATTGTACCTTGACATGGCCCTGATACATGTTCCCAATATAAATATGTCCTCTTTTATTTCTTTCATATCTTATTTTTGCATTTTTGCAGATGATTCAGTGCTATATGCTTAAGGCAGGGTTAAAGGAGATTTCTGATATTTTTTATACCTGAGCACCTTTTAAATGCTTTGATGTGCACATGACTGGTATCTACTTAGGGACCTTTTGATATTTATGGGAAGGATACACTGGAGGAAAATAAGGGAGGGTCATGCTCTTTTAATTTGGGTCCCGGGGAGGGTCATACAAATTTGAATCGATCAAATTTTGAATAGTTTTCTCCCCATAATTCATAAAAGTATAGTGAGTTCCTTCAATGACTCCCCTCTTGGCCAAACTGTTTGGTATGACCCGGGGTGTCATTTCTCTTTGGCTGTCCCGTCTGTCGCTCTTTAAGTTTGGCCTACCCAGATAGTGGGCGTGTACAGTATCTAGAGAATCAGTGGCTCTCTACTGGTATTATGCTGCATTCAGTCAAAAAAAAAGGTTGTTTTAAAAAATCCGGATGTGTTGGGGCACCCAGTGGCTCAGTCGGTAGAGCGGGCGCCCCATGAACGGGGGCTATGTCCTCACGCAGCGGACCCGGGTTCGATTCCTCCTGTGGTCCTTTGCTGCGTGTCATTCCCCCTCTCTCTCCCCTGTTTCCTGTCCACTCTTCAGCTGTCCTGTATATAAAGGCACAAAAGCCCAAAAAAATATCTTAAAAAAAAAAAAAAAATCTGGATGTGGGAGGCAGGGGGACAGCCACAGCAGCTGCAAAAATTAATATTACCCTCTCCCGGCTCATATTCATCACATTCGGAGCAACGCAACAATCATCACACCCTGCTTGTCCTTCATTACGATTATCATTGCTTTCCTGCCAAAGCTTTGTGCTAGTGCTCATGCTGCTGTGAGCCAAACTCGGATGGATAGATGGCAACATCAAGCATTTGAAATGAATATCTGTCATCCACATACACAGCAGTGGGTCACATTTATGAGTATTATGGATGGTTGAGATATGAAGGCGATAATACAGGAAAGTTACATTTTATTGACATTATTTGCAGAGCTGCTATATATTGCGATTATAAAAATGTGTACGCAAACCAAAACCGTTAAAGAACAGAGATCAAATTGAACAAAAAATATTATTATGACACTCTTTCACCAGCGAAAAGCATTTTTTCCCCAAGGGGAGGGTCGAGAGAAAATATATTTTAGTTGAAGGAATAGTCTTTTATTTCAGAGCATTCAAAAATCCTGCAGTGACCCCTCATTTTAAATAATGTACAGTGCCTTATCATTTCATAATTGTTCCAGTATTTAGCCCTAGGAGAAAAGTGCAACATGGCTGTAAATGTATGTCTTTGGGGCAACCTCAGCATCTTTAATTCATCCACTGAAAAGTTTTTTTATGCCTCTGATAGGCTGCAGTTGTTATTTAAAGTGTCTGGCAACATTATTAAATAGATCCGTCCAGAGACTGATGTTTTTATTAATGAATTCAGACCCTTTTACCTCTGGAAAAATTACTCAACTTTTGGTGAGTACCAGTCATTTGCACACAGAAACATTTAGGAGTAAGGTTCACGTTACCAGAACTCCCCTTTTATTTGAATGCCATGATAGATACTGTGTATTGTAAAAATAACTTGTAGTTGTTGTCTACATCAATAAAACTGTTTGTTGGATTTGTAGATGTGTCTGAAATTATTAACACCATGATTTACTTGTTCTTTGATAGTGGTGAAACATCTTAATGGGTGTAATTTAATTTCAGAGTATCAGTACCAAGTGGTTTTTGTTTCCCTGCCACCAAACCACAACACAGACAATAAAAGATAAAGGGAATGAAACGATATAAAATCAGTTTTTCAATTTTTATATTTTACAAACAAATGTGACCAAAACAAAACAAAACAAAACAAAAACAAAACGGGTGAACCAGATCACAGGAAAGTTTTTTTTTGTTTGTTTTTGAAAAAAATCCGAGTAGAAAAACTCCAAACTTTTAACTTTCAGTAAACCATTCTAATCTCATCTCTTTCCTTCACACCTTGCTGACAGCTGTAAAGTAGCACTGGAACTATGTGGACAACCGAAAAAGTGAGTAGGTGATGACATGAGTCAGTAGTAAGCCTAATTCCTGTCAACAAAGAGGCCATGCAGGTTAAACTTATGCTAAATTTGTAGTTATCTTGCACTGTGGTTCAGTTTTTTGCTTTTTTTTTAACTACCACATACCCCCAGCTGTCACTGTGGTTTTTAAAAGGAAATTTTAATGGCTGACACTTGACACACTTTTTGTTAGAGGAGAAGTTTAATTTTTGGACGATATTTATGATCATATGCAATGATGTACAGCTTTATTATGAAAAACGTTGCTGTCACATGAGCTGGAGCTCATTGCTGACGTCACCGCTGGCTGCAAACAATGGCGGTGAAGAGGCATTTTAAGTGCTTTGACAATCCGTGACAGAGATGAGACAACCACCAAACGTTTAGTGCTGTCCTCTCATGTGCCGTCACTTAAACACAAAGTTAAAAGCGACTAATAAACTGTAAACGGCTGTTTGTTTGTTTCCTGAAGGAGCTGAAAGAGCTCCTTCCGGGTTAAAAGCTGTTATCCAACACCGTGTTTTAGTGTCGGTACATGAGAGGACACAACTAAACATTCTGCAATTGTCTCATCTTTTAAAATGACCTCTTTTTTTTTGACAGATTGTGGACTTAAAATGCCCCTTCAACGCCATTGTTGTCAGCTAGCATTGACAATAGGTTATGAGTTCCAGCTCTCGTGACTGCACCTTTTTTTTTACAATAATGCTGTAAAACATTGTATACGATAGTAAATGTCCTTATTATAAGGCTTAATTTGCAAAAAAACAAACTTCTCCTTTAATTACAGCGTAGGATAAGTCATATGTCTTTTTTCTCAGCAAGTCCCTCTCAATGTCGAAACCACACAAGAAGAAGCAACCTTTTGGAAAAACAGTGCATTAATTTATTACCAGTGCCAAGTAGAGCCTAGTGCACGTCTTCACTAATGCAAACACTGCGTCTTCAAACACAGTAAATCAGGGAACAGTTCAAACAATTTAAGTCAAGACAAGTTGCATCCAACCTCAGGGCCCAGAGACACCCAGAGTGTGAGTCAACATTCAAACCTCTGAGGAAAAAAAAATCGTGTTGGAGCAGGACGCTGCAAAAAGACAAGAGCTTGTTTACTTGAGCAAGCGTCCGTGTGGTCACAAGCTGTGACTTTTAGTTTCCTTAACCAAGCATAAAGATTAACCCCAGTGTGAAATGCGCGTTTACATCTATATGTAGAGAGGGTTTCAGGTTGAAGGAGTGTGGGTATGTAGTTGTGTGTGTCTGTGTATGTGTGTATTTGTGGCAAGAGAGACCACTGAGACCCTCTCATGAGAGGTCCAGCAACGAGTGGAAATTGTGCTCTGAGGTGTACGGCAGCGTACAAGCGGAAATTGAGACCCCTCTTACAGGAAAGCAACATTCAGAGCAAGAAGGCAAAGACTGTCTTCACCACAAGGCCAAGGCTGAGCCGAGGCTGATTGTCTTCACTTAAATGTCCCCTTTGTGCCGAAAAAGCTCCTGACTGTGCAACTGCAGCAGTTTCCATGCTTGTCAGAACTTGAAACAGGAAACAACAAATGATAAGGTATGTAAGAAGAAGAGGCACAAACACACTGTGTGACACTAAGAGATAATTTACCACCAAACGGTGCTGAGATGCGCATTCACAAAAAAAGAGGAAATGCTTTTCTTAGTGTGAAGTAAAAAAAATTCACAATCGGTTCTACCATCTAGAGGCCTTAGTATCAGGGTTTATAATACACACACGGACACACACACACGTGTGCAGACACACAGGTGCTGTTGATCAAGAACAAAGTAATGACACACTTTTCTGTTCTTCCCCCCCGTGTTTTTGAGCTGAGCAGTATTTGTCATCAGTTGTTTTCAGTAACAGAGGTTAGAGCGGAAACTATGACATTCAGCAAGTGCTTTTAGAGTTGTATGTAGGTGTGAACATGAAATAAAAAGGGGTTTTGATTCAAAGTTCTTGCTGCAAATCATGTTTTCCATGCAAGCTGCTTGACGTTTATCAGTTTGGGAGATCAGCTTATGTTTATATCTCTTAAACCAACAGATGATTTCTGGTTAAAACCTGTAGCCAGCACCTGGGGACCTAAATCAGGTATTTTATAACAGTAACAGGATGTGGTTATAGCCTTTTAACAATATGGGTTAAAGGCTTGCACAGCATCTATTGGGTACATCATTTATTTTTGATCATCACAATTATGTTATTTTATTTTACGCATTATGTTACTTTTAAAAGTAAGGTTCCAATGTAACCCCAAAATACACAACCTTTAAACAGATTTTAAAACTCAAGGACTGAGGATGATGTGTGTAGCTTTACTGAAATAAAGTGTTTTTCATGAATCAAATTACAGAATGCATGATGGCTTTGCTTCTTTGACCGCCAACATTATGCTTGGCAAATGGTGGCGGTGCGGTTTCTGATGTCGTGATTGTGCTGATGCAGCTCATGCTCTTCCTCCTACAGATCTTCACTGAAACTAGGCCAAACTATCTCCACTCAACACTGGGCTCAATTCTCTGCAGCTCAAATTCAACAAATGTTTGGGGCCTTCCCTCTGCTCCAGAGATCTGACACCGTGTCAGACCACAGAGTCCATGATGGTGGGCGATGCTGCATGGAAACTTGCGGAGCTGTTGCACAAGATCCAATAAGCGCTCAGTTGTTTTGGCAGCATCATAATAAAAAACCCCACAACTTTAAATGATGTTTGGCTGATATTTTTTACTTCTTCAAAAACAATGGAAAACAAAAACTGTAGTACAAAAGCTTTGATACCCAAGAACATTAACAGCAGTCAGGAGCTTGTCTCACACTGCGGGACAGCACTGCGTGATGCCCTGAACAGCTCCTCTTCAGTATACTTCAGATTTCCGTTGTGGTTTGACATTTTAATCTGACAACTTAGTGATTTTACATCCTAGTGTCCTGCAGTTATGTGGCCGCCTCTTGCAGCCACCACTGTTTTAAACTGTGAACCTCTAAATCACAACACAATGAGGCTGGCTGCGGCTCGCAGACAGAGATACGTGTCTCCAGGTGTTCTGATGCAGAACATCCCAGGTTTGAAATTTTACATAACAAAAAGCAAAACGTCATATCCTGTACGGCTGGAGGAGGCGAATTTCCGTTTCCGACTTCCTTCTCCGTGTGCCGCTCCCTGTTTACAGTCCGACATGGAGTTGGAGTTGAGAGACCACATCTACCAGCAGATCTTTTCACAAGCGGCCAGTTTACACGCTGATAACAGTTAACATCCCGCCGTTAATTACACTGACTATAAAAGACTGCAACCGGAAACCAGGGCTTACCTTGTCTACCGACTCTACATTCAGTGAATGCAGAGTCTGTTTATAGAGACTAATTTGCACTAAAACGTCAAGATTAAGACCTGAATCAATCAAAAAACACTACTAAATACTACTTAGCTGAAAAAAGGTGGTTTAGGGGTTAAGTTACTCTTTAAAAAAAAAAAACATGATAAAACCATAAAATGCCTCCACACTGCTCGTTCAAAGTCATCCACGTGTCCTGAAGCTTTGACATGCCACGCAAAATGTCACTGACGCCATTGTGAAAAGGTTATTCCATTCCTTTTCACCATGCCCTGTACCTCAACATAACCATTTTTCTTTTGTTATACTGACATTATTTTTAGTTAAATTTTTCTATTGATTAAGCTGGATTGGTTGAGTGAATACTTTGATCATTTGTGTTTGGTTTGTTTTTGTTTACAGTTTGGGAGGTGTTAGAAAGGCCAGCCCAGTATAGTTTCAATTTCTAAGCGTGGAAAGTAGGTCACTGCTCATCAGTGCAGGGGAACCAGGTGTATCTGATCAGGTTTGCTATCAGCAAGGGTCTGGGCATGTTTGAAGTGGGGGAAAACTGTTCGGTAGGAAATGCAACTTTGCGCATCTTTAAGTAATCTGTGTGCAGTATATGCTGTGTTTTCAGCAGCAGCAGTAAGATCCACTTTATGTAATGTTTTGTTGCTGTGTATGCTCATCTAGAGCTCCGGTCCTCTTTGCTCACCCCTCACCTGAGCAGGTGGTACGATCCAGGGAGCTGAGGTGAGGAGAAGATAGAAAATGCCACTTCTTTTGTTCATTGAGAGAGAGGAGGACAGCTTGCTGTGAGGCTGTAGTTTTTTCGTTTGTTCAGTTATTATGACTTAAGTTATTTTTGTTGTATTCTTTTGCCTCTGTTTCCTTAATTTTTTGTTAATAAATCACTTTTTTGAGCACTTAACTTCAGCTTGTCGACCTGCAGTTTGGGGTTTTTAAAACATCCCTTTTTGTAAAGAAAAATCCAGTGTCCGCTCACCAGTTATTGGGTGGCAGCACTACAGTCATGTATGATGGAAGACACACACACACACACACACACACACACACACACACAGTCTGAAGCTTGCACAGCAGTGCAAAGTGGGACCAAGTACAGCTTGCATATCTGAAGGATCAATTAAAGGGTAAGTCTGGTGTCTGCTGCTCCTAACACAAGTCTGTGTGTACCATGTTAGGAGCTAAAGGCTGCAGTGAACAGTGCGGCTAAAAACATCAGTCCCTTCAGAAAAATGCAGTTTTTTTGTGATTGTTGTGGGCAAAAATCCTTGATTATGCGGTGGCTTTTCCTAAAAAATGTGATGGAATATGCAGGGTTTATATGCAATTATATGCGGTGACATTGCGGGAATTTGCAAAACTTGCAAAAAGTAGCGAAAACTGTGGGAGCTGGCAAAAAATGCGATTTGATGAAAAAAGAAAAAAAAAAGTGATTTCCCCCAACATCCTGTTCTAACTTGGCTACTACCTAAATGTAAAAGAGTCATTTATGACTTCCTATGATAAGCAAGCGTACTACATCA
>JAPQLA010000009.1:13108377-13121599 GCA_029822935.1 Naso vlamingii
TGTGTGTGTGTGTGTGTATTTTTTCCTGAGCCACAGTAAACCAAGTTCTAATTCAATTTTAAAGTGGTAAAGGTCTATTTGTTCTTCATAAATATAATCTTTGTGAGAATGATTATGTTGAAAATTCTTTTTAGGGCACTTGGCACTTTTTCGTTGTCTGGGAAGGAACACAAATTTTGATATAAATATGTGTCTGAGCATGGTCCAACCCTTCTGATGCTATTCGAGCGCAGTTCTGTCTCCATGGTGATGGGATGTTTATCCAGTCCTCCTCTCTTTCTCCTCCTCCCTCTCATCAACGTTCTCCTTCTCTGCATCGAGTGTTGCTGACCATCCACACAGTATTTCCTGTATTTGGAGGAGGAGCTATATGGAGCTAGTTGGCTGGGCGCCTCAGTGGGCCTGACCTGGCACTGTTAGAAAGACTGAGAGAGAAGGAAAGAAAGAAAGCAGGAGAGAGCGAGCATGGCAGAGGTCCAGTACTGTGGGCTGAAGTGACTCATGACTTACGGTAAAAGCTGCTGTTTCTCTCCGCCCCTCTCTGGCAGACCTGCTCTGCTCTGCTTTTGCTCTCTGTGCGTCTTTGAACCGATTCATTACATTAGGACAGACGAACAGGGGGAGCCTCCAGACTGAAAGACAGATAGGAGTCTGGTGGGAGGTTTTTCAAATATAAGTCTGCAGGTACTGCGTGCTCAGCTCAAGTTTTGTCGTCGACCCTTCACTCCATCTCCCTTGACAGTTCTCTCATGCAACCCTTGAGCCAAATAATGTATCAGTTTAAAACTTCACAGCTCAGTTTCTAATTTGTAAAAACATGCATCAGTGTGATTTAACACACATGCAGAGCACCACAGGTAAACCCAGCTCCATCATGCTCATTGTCTCCCTCCCTGCTTTTATTTCTTGCTGATGGCTAACAGTAGAAGCACACTAGTAGCATTCATTCCCTTCCCTCTCCCTCTTCTCTCCATCCGCTGACTCCCCCTCGCCTCACCCCATCTTTCATTACCCAGTCACATGTTAGCTCTCTTGAAAAGTAGGGCTTATAAATGTGGTCTTTGTGTACACACGTGTATATATTTGCCTGTATGTAAACCCATACGTTCTCTTCCTCTGCAGACCTGGCTGTGTGTGTTACTGCCCAACCTGACCCATACTGTAGTAATCTGCTGTAAAGGGCAAACTGCCGCACCCACTGGTTTGTGTTAATGTTCAGGAGTTCAGATTTGTGTTAATGTTCAGGAGTTCAGATTTTATATCAGTGTAAATAGGTATCCTTAAAGGACCATACCAGTCTTATTTTTGACTTCTCACCATTAGCAGAGATTGGCCCTATCTTGTACTAGAGGGGAGCTGATATGATATTCAGTATCGGTCTCGATCCGATATTGACCAAATTTACTGGATCGGATATCGGAGAGGGAAAAATGTATAATCCGATCCGATTTATTGACCTAAACTCTCCCATAAATGCTTAATTAAGCAATGCTGACATGCTGTAAAGAGATATGTCAGCGCAGTGTAGACTAGCAGCATGTGTGACATGACTAATGTAAATGGCTAGGTTAAGCAAAGTGCTTCAATACAGATGTATAATCGATAGCCTTGTTGTTAAGAGATGGGAAAAGGCTTTATCAGATCGATATTGGTATTGGCAGATACTCAGTGTTGTCTTATTGGTATTGGACATGAAAAAGTGGTATTGAGCCATTCCTGTCTTCTACAAATGTTGTTAAAATTCAACCTAGTGTATACTTAAGTACATCTCAGAATGTATTTTCAAGCCTCACTGACTCCCATTCATGTTGAAAAAGGGTAAAGAAACACTATAGGACATGTGAAAGTTGTTAGTTATTGGTAATTTACTCTTCTAAAGAGAATATCTGCATTTATTTGGTCAAAATTTATTTTTTAAATTTCTTAATTTGTTTGGCCATTGTTGACAAAGGACAATAACGTACTAACAGACATCAGTCTGTATCTGGCAACAAGGAACTCAGCAGCTGAGTTTGACTATAAACTACTCAAAGAGTTAGCCTGTTGTCCTGTTACGTGTTAGCACTTAAGATTTATAGCTACACCTCTTTTCATTTGTCTGACGCACCCTGGTTAAAACCCATAAAGTAACAATCAAGGTTTTATATACCCGTAGGCATTGCACTCACTTAGCACAACAGAGGTCTACACCAACAAAAAACATCTCGATGTAAACAGGCCTTGTCAAGAGAGAACAGTGCAACTAATGTGCTAATAGCTTGTCTGGTGGAGAACAGAGAGAGTGTATGCTTGCTAGACTTGATGTGCTCTTTAACTCTGCTGATGATGCTGTAAAAGAGCCTTGGGAATCCCCTCAAAGAGGACTGGGACGTCTTGTGATGTGATTAAGTATCAGCTCTCTGTTAACCGCAAATGTTCGGTGCTCGCTCTGACTTTTTCGGTCTGTTCTGTCTCGCTCGGTGTCACTGCTCCTCTCGGTCTCTGTGCCATGCCGTGTTCTCTAATGCACCAGCCTTCACTTCCTCCACCTCCGCTACACCAACACCACAGCTCACACTTACCCACATTGGCCCTGGGGCAGCAAGGATTACTCAGGCTGCACATGCTATATGCATGTCTGTCGATCTTCCCTTTATAATAGCTTTCTCCAAGTGTTGGCTTTTGCATGGCTAACAATCCATATCCAAGGGCCCTTTCATGTAGAGGAGGCGTGAGAGAGCAAGCTATTTTAAGACTGGCATACTGGAGAAAGCCCTTGACCTGGTTTATCCTTTAGAGGAGGTGGAGAAAGGGGATACTCACAGGCAAACATGACAACCAGATGTCTCGTTTATGTGCTTTTGAGAAGACAGTTTTGTCCCTCTATTAGTCTTTTCCCCTCAGATAACATTGAGTTAATAACAAAGCATTTGCAGCAAAGCAACAGTGAAAAAAGAATGCAAACGGAGCAGAATTTCTTGCAAATATATTTCTGTAAGTTTCTGCCATTAGGCAGCTGTTGTTTGTTCCAACGTGAATACATTTCATTCCAACATTCAGCAAACTACCTGTAACCTAACGAGTGTTATGTGTGTGCTTGGCCTACATGAACTCCCCTGGTTCTGTGTATGGCTGATGGCCATACACAAACAGACAAAACACAACTCAGTAATAAATATATAGCTTTGCTTGTGAAATTGAGACTTACTAACAGCCTATATCCTTTTTATAGACGTAGTATATGTAACAAATTCATGTAAGAACAGTTTTAGTGCTGCAGTCATCAGTACATCTAAAACCAAATTTTACATTCGGTCTTCTCTGTTGTCTCCTTAAAGAAGACTGTGCCATTTATTTGTTGATGTGATCCATTTTTCATGCTTCTTCTCAAATAGCTATGTACTGTTTTCAGAGCAAAAAACACAAACTGGGATTGTGATCATGAAGCACTAGGAGGTGTGTGTTTATGTGTGTATGTCGGTCACAGAACTCGTTCATCTGGCAGGCAGCATGCATTGTCAGCTCTGTACCATCCCTTCTCTTTGCCCCTCGGGGACTTCATTAAGCCCGGATCAGTCCAGCTGAGGCCCACACAGTTATCCTAGATTACTTCCTCCGTCCATCTCTCCACATCCATCTCTGCACTTTCTCATCTGTCTTTGTATTTCATGCCTCCCATGCTCCATGTCATTTATTTCACATTTAGCCCCACTTCATACCAAGAGATACTGAGATATACTGTATGTCTTACATGCCATTTTGGTCCATATCATCCAGCCCTACCCATTTTCCCTACACCCACCTAATATGAGATACAATATGTAAAAAGGTCAGTAAAAAGCATGACTAAATGGTTTGTCTGCTTATGTAAAAATTGAGAAACATTCAGGAAGTAGTGCGTATGTTTCTCTGTTTGCCAGTTTGTTTGCATCCACACAGTAGATGTAGTGTCTGCACTGTGTATGTCATCACACAAAGGAGCAAGTAGCCATGCAGTAGCATTGCATGACCTCACTGCACATTAGGTCCTAACGGTGGAGAGGACCAGTGGGCCGAACCTTAGCCATAAAGGGTCTCTGTTCTCGACCAAACATTGACTTATTGTGTTGTTGCGTGGGCGCGGGGATCATTTGTAAACAATACCAGCCTTGATCCAGGGGACTGCTGCTCTTTTTTTTTTTCTTTTGCCAAGCTCTCAGTCCCTGTCATTCTCCTTCCTTTGTGCCTTCTTTTAATTGTCATGCGTGTCCTCCTCTCTTGTCTCTGTATGCAACCTCTTTCCCCCAGATCACAGGTTCATCATCCCACACTCTGACCACATCCGTATGAGTTTGCTCAGTTTATGTCCTTGCCTTGTGCCCAGAGAGCAGCGCCATGTATTGCCAATTTTCTGTCTAAATATTTTGGCTGCTACCTGCCTGTAATCACAGCATATCAGATAGTATTCATACATTTTTAAAAAAACAGACATTTGTCATCATGTATGATTTGATGATATTTCTGTTCATAAACAAGTACGTGAGTGACAAATTGTCATTCCAGCACGGGGGTGCAGCAGGCCCTTGCGGGGTTTCCACTTGCTCTCTGCCTGCCACTGCTATTCAGTGCCCACAATGGCTTTCCATTGTGGGCAGCAGTGCTAATTGCAGATGGAGTGGTCTTGGCTAAATATTTAGTGACAAATTTGAAAGGTTGAAAGATATGGGGGTGGAGGGTTAGAGGAGTCCCCGTTTTGTTTTATTTTACCTCATGCCTCGTGAGTGCATAATGAAAGTCTCAAAGCTTATCGTTCAGCTCGTCCAAGCCCCCTCCACAGCAATACTGCCCCCATCTCTGAAACGCTCCCATCCCCTCCCCCAACAAGCCTTCTTTCAGTGCTTTTCCAGAGAGGGAGACAATCCTCCGTCAGGATAGGAATAGCGCACGATATAAATAAAGCCAGAGGGAGGCAATAGATAGGAGAGGAGAGACCCAGCCAAAGCAGTGTTGGTGGGAGGGACCGAGCATGAGGGGTGAGGAAGGAAAGGAGGGGGGGTTGTCTCATGCCGCGCAAGAGCTGTGCAACTTCTTGGCAGCATTTCAGAAACGAGCCTCAGAAGCTTGGCGAGCCGAGCAGACATATTGAGACAAGGATGGTCGCTGCGTCGCACAAAATCTAGCTCTTTACAGGATGGTTGGGAGGCACCTCTCCACAGGTATTTCACTACTGTGTTTCACATCTCTCCTTCTTTCCCCTTCTGTCTCTCCGTTTGGTCTCTCTTCTCTGTCTCTTCTCTGTTGTTTTGGTGGCTTGCATTTAAATACTGTGTGGATAAGCACTTTTAAATATTAAAGCCGCAGCGACAGTGCAGTGCAGGCGTGCATTTTTTAATTTCTTATGTTTTGTTTTGTTGTGAATGAGATGTGCATGCTTTTTAAGCAGCAATGTTGGAGATACAGACGGTAGCTCAGAGCCTTTTTGGCTGTAGTTCAGGACTGAGAAAATGGCGGTGCTGCACTCCTCGGTAGAGTGACGCTACAGAACGACAGAGCTGTGTGTGTCAGAAACACAGTGCCCTCTTTTTTTTCCCTCCTTCTCTCTTACTAACTCCCCTCTTTCCTATAGTTGCAAACGTTGAAGTAAGCTTGAAAACAGGGGGTGGTACACAAATGCTGTCACTTACTTTGTAGTTATGACACAGTCAGACTTTGCATACAAACTAAGCATGCATGTGAATGCACATGTAAACAACAAGCCGCTGCAGCATGAAGGACAGCAGAAATAAGGGAAGAGATGGCACAGGTTGATCAGTGTAGCTATCATGACCTGGGCTGGGCTTAGTTAGTGCTAACACGATTCATATGCACACCGAAATTCCACAAGAATCTAAGAGAAATAAGCATAAGCGTTACACTATGTTGTCAGAGCAGTTGTGCAGGCAGAGGGATGCTGATATGTTGGTGAGGAGACAGGCTGCCCTACGGCTAGTGCAAAGTAATTGTGCTTCCTGTCAAGCAGAGGTCATAACTGCAGTAGTTAATAGGTCAAAAGTTAAGGGTGACTCAGCTGCATGGTCCCTGTCAGAAAAAAAAAAGTCCCTGTCAAAAGCATGCATGTTTTAATGACTTCTTAGGCTTTCGTATATTAGCGTTGCACGCACCTACAGTGAAATCAAAGTGTTCGATTTTTATTTTAGGGTAGCATTTTCAAATACCAAAACAGGAGGTTTGACTTTGATACCCCTGAACATTTTGTACAATATCTACATTGATGCTAATAAAATAACTTTAGTAATGTCTGAATTCCCACCAGATTGAGAAATAAAAATATGTAGAGGTTTCTTTAAGCTGTGTTTTGGTTTTGAGAGTTCAGATACAGCAAATGAACTTTTGAAGGCAAGTCAGATAATAAGGCGAGCCAATTAAGCAGGTGGGACAGGAGATCTGTCGTTGCATTGTTGATATTAGTTATATCATGGAGAGCATCAGCCCTGTCTTGAGTCATTGCATATTTGGGAACATGTACGAAACTAAGTGTGACCAATGAAAATATACCTTATCCAAATGGGGTGAATAAATGCTGAATTTATTTGCTAATTAAAGCTCCCTCTTCTGTCACATTAGTCACTCTCCTCTGTGCGTTTGCATTTTCAGTGTGGGTGGTATTTATTGTAATTAATAAAGCATCTTGTGAAGTATATGTACACATAAGTAGACACCTTACCATGTTGCTATGGTATTTCACCCTTACTAAGCATACTGTATGTGGGTGTGATGACGTACATAACCAAGAGCTCTCTTCTCTTATCCTTTTTGCTCATGCTCATCTCTTGTTGTTTTTCTTTCCTCCCATGCAGAACTGCCCCCACAGAGCAGCCAAGGAACCCAGTATGATAATCCCCTTTGGGGACACCTGCCAGTCAACAGGAGTGCCACAAGTGTTACATCTTCCACCAATCTCAGTGGCTGGGATCAACTGATCATTGACCAGAAGGACACAGAGGCTTGGCCTTCTATTACCCTCAGCCAGAGCCAGGCCCCTCCAGGAGGATGCCCTTTGGACACTGACCCTGGTCACCTGACCAGCAGCAGCAGCAGCAGCAGTAGTACTAGTAGTAGTTGTAGTACAGTGAGTATGGCCACAGGGGCCAATAGCCAGACAGGCCACTTCCCCGCCAACCATCTTAGCAGCAAGGCCAACAGTGGGCCCAGCCCTGCCAATCATACTGGAACCAGCATGCTCTCTAGCCAGGTTGCAGCCAATCGCAGCTGGGGCTCTGGGCCTGGACCTTCCCACTGCCCCCCTCAGTCTTCACTGGGAAGTGAAGGAAAGAGTGAAAGCCCAGCAGGGGGAGGAGGCAGCAGGGGCTGGGGCTCCACTTCATCATCCTCCACCAACAACTTTAACTTGAACCTAAACCCTAATGCCAACCCCTCTGCCTGGCCCATGTTGGGGCATGATGGGGGTGGCACAGGGGGAGGCAGCTCAGGGGGAGCCAACACCATTTCACCTCCTCAACCCTCACCTAACCTCTGTAATCCACCTGGCCCCCCACCAGCCCAGACCAGCACCTGTACCGGAGCCAACACTAACAGCAACCCCTCGGGGATTGGCAGCGCCTGGGGTAGCATAATGGCCTCTGACACATCAGAGCCACACCCCTCCCCGTCCACGAATGTGTCTTTCAGTTCAGAACCTCAGAACCTTAAAACTGATGGACCAAATCACACTAAACAGGAACCTCCAAGCCCCATCCGTAACTTGCCTGGCTGGGGTAGTGCACCTGTAGGCTTGGGTTCCATGGGCCAGCCTCCACCAGGGGGCCCACAGGTCAATGGAGAAGATGGAAGTTCAGTATGGGGTAACAGTGGCGATTCAAAGGCACCTTCGTCTAAGGAGGCACCTGGCTGGGACTCTGGCTGGGGCCATGGAGGAGGTGGGGCAGGAAACTCTGGAAGCTGGGGTGAGCAGTCTGGTGGAGGCTGGGGGAAGCAGCACACTGACGAAGGCCAGGGAGGCTGGGATGCCCCTAGCTCTCCTCCCCAGGATCCACAGGCTAGTCCTTGGAGCAGAGCTGTGAGCACAGCTGGTGCCAGTGAAGGAAGCAGTGACAGCATGGAAGGACATCCCCGGCAAAGAGACCGCTCATCCAGAGATAATCCAGCTCCTCTGCTGCCTGCCCAGGATCTGGACCCCAGGGTGTTGTGTAACACTGGCTGGGGACAGACCCCTGTCCGCCAGCACACCTCCTGGGACATGGATGATACTAAACTTAATAATGATGTAGGTACTGAATCATGGGGCTCTGGCCCAACCACTCCAAGTGACACCCAAGGTCCTTCCAACACTAACATGGGCCTTTCTCAGAGGACTGACCCTGGGAGCAAAAATGATGTGCCTGGTTCTCAGGGAGCTTCAGGTTGGGGTGGAAGCATAGCTGCCACTAACACGCCTAGCTCTGGTTGGGGAGAGCCATCAAACAACCTTAAGCCCCCAGGAGGCCCTGGTGGATGGGGAAACCCTTCAACAAGTGGCCCTACCACCAGTATATCTAAGAACGGGGGTCAGTCCTGGGGAGAAGAGAAGTCAACTGGATGGGATGATTCTCACATCAAGGCAACATCCCAGAGCTGGGGAGAGCAACCCAAAGCGTCCCATAGCTGGGGTAATAGTGGAGGAAGCAATAACGCAGGGGACTGGAGGGAACCAGAAGAGAACAAAAAGAGTCCCACCAACCCTGGGTGGGAGGGAGAAACAGGAGGCTGGAAGGAAAAACCACGAGGCTGGGGAATGCCTTCTTCAGGACCAGGGATATCAGGAGGTGGAGGAAATGGGGGCTGGGGAGAGCCAGTTTGCCAGCGTCCCAGTGGCCCTCCCCAAAGCTGGGGGAGCAAGCCTCAGGATGGGCCAAGTGGTAGTAGTGGAGGAGGGAGCATTGGATCTTGGGGTGGCTCAGGCTCAGTGAAGCAGGGTGGAAGCTGGGGTGGAAGTAAACAGGAGTCCTCAACTGAGCCTACAGGCTGGGAAGAGCCCTCCCCACCTTCAATCCGACGTAAGATGGAGATAGATGATGGGACCTCAGCTTGGGGTGACCCTGGTTCCTACAATAAGGCAGTCAACCTGTGGGACAGGAATAATCCAGGAATGTCCCAGACTAAAGTTACGGCTGGAGGCAGTAACCCCCCAGGCCCCAACAACAACCATCCCCCCTCACACAATCACCCCTATCATGGGCCTCCTGCACCTTTACAAAACACCAACCAAAACTCCCAAAACCCAGGGCCCTCAAGCGGACCCATGGATCCTGTTGTCCAGCACCAGCCTGGGCCATCTCACAACAGGGGTCCCCTGATAGCTCAAGGTAAGACAACATAATACTCTGACGTTGCAATGTGTATTCATAGCCCAAACTTCTTCTGTTTAGTTGCTGGACAGATTCAGTGGCTTATATTACAGATAAATTGCATTTAAACACAGATTAATTATACTGGTCAATGTTCTGACATTAAAGTTGAGTTGGTTTCAGATATTAACAATGCAACTCAAAGTAAATTAGATTAATTTTATGTTTCTCCTCATGTCTTTCTTTTTCACTGTTCAAAGTAAAGGTGTCAAACATGAAAGTTGGTTGTTGGTTGGCTAGCACAGTGCACTAAGCCTCAATCTGTTGATCCACTTAAAGGTAAAATCTTGACCTAGTTTGCCCTCTGTGGATTTACATCTAATCAACTATCCAAATGAGTTAAGCATTGCCAGCTCTGTCCCTTCATCGGGCTCCTCACATTTCACAACATTAGACAAATCTGTGTGGGTAACCCTGGCAACCTCTCCTGGGTACCCAAAGGAAGCACAAGAATGCTGTTTACAAAGTGTCTTGTGAAAATAGAGATTCACAACAAACAGTTTGAGACGGATCGGAAGTGTGTGATTATATGGGAGCCACCATCTGTCAGTAGTTGCAGGGAGGAGGTGGAGCAAGACCAGGAGCTTTGAGGGGGGCAGACGCCCCCTGCTGTCCATCACTTAACCCTGCATGCAGACTCCTCATTGGATTAACTTTCCTCAAATAAAACCTAGTTGTATTTCCTACTACTGACACAGTGGTTTTTTGAGCATATAGTGGGTTCAAACAGAGAGGGATAACTCCTAAATACTGTTCACAACAGAAAGCAGTGAGTGTGTAAAAAAAAAACCTTGAGTTTGATTTGTCCCAGTATGCAATGTTTTAGATCAGTTCAGAGCCTCTGCAAGTCATACCAAAAGGTTAAATATAATTTTGGAGCAGCCTTCAGGACATGACCTCTCCCTGGAGAGAGAAAGAGAGAGAGAGAGAGCTAAGCAGAGCCTGGCACTGCCACAGGCCCAGAGACAGTACTGTCTCTGTCATGCCAAGAGGGACCAGGCTGTGCCAAATCTTAAATGGGCATCTTCTCCCTCTGTCAACCATCCTGCTAAGCCAAACCCAGGTTTCTGCCATCCTGCACGAGTGG
This sequence comes from Naso vlamingii, assembly GCA_029822935.1. Lineage (NCBI taxonomy): Eukaryota > Metazoa > Chordata > Actinopteri > Acanthuriformes > Acanthuridae > Naso > Naso vlamingii. Next base: position 13,118,827 of record JAPQLA010000009.1, read on the forward strand.
CACTTTTCGCTCCAACAGAAGGATAAACAGGGTGATAATGTTTGCCGGAGGCACAGTTAGATTTATGGCTCAGTTTATTGTAGCAAATAAGAAACAAATAAGAAAAAATTAACAAACAGAACACAAGTGGCATATTTTTGTAGGTCTGACAGTTAAATGCTATAAAGTTTAAGTTATACAAATATTCAAATTATTAAAATAAAAAACTGAATCTTACTTAAAAATGTGGAATATGCTTCACACACAAACTGCTATACTTTTGTGTTAGGAATACAGCAGTCAACTCAACAAAGCACCGTAAGGTCTTCATGTAAAAATGACATGTATAAGTGCAGCAAATTTCGTATGTCTCTACAATCCTGATAAAGAATATGACCATATGACCAAAATAGACTCATTTGTTTCTTTTTCCTTGTAGTTTTAATTGGTAATGTAATTATTTTGGGTTACCTTAATATATCTTTCTGTCTTTGTATGAGGAAAAAACTGAGGAAAATGACACAAAATGCTGGCATTAATACTAAATATTTTAGATGTTGGATTTTTTTTTATTGCTAAGTCCTTGTCTTATTGCATCCTGCAGGTTGGGGAGAGATACCCAGCTCCCATACTAAATCTGAGAGCTCTTGGGGGGAACCTTCACCTTCTCCAGTCAGCGTGGACAATGGGACGTCTGCCTGGGGCAAACCTACTGGGAGCTGTGGAGGCTGGGGAGACAGCAACCCAGAGAGCTACGGCAGGGGCAACCCAGCGATGACATCTGCATCTTGCAAACCTGGTAAATAGTTTTAGCCTCTATGTTTTTTTTAATTAGATTTTACCAAGTGTATATTCCTTGAAGGAATAAAGATTCCACGTCATGTGTGCTTCACTGCTGAAAAAAGTTTAGAAATTGCTGAATCGAATATAGGATATTAATACTTAAAGGGGAAACAAGAGCATTGGAAATTTTAACCAGAAATCCACACTGACCTCTAGTGGCTTTATAGTATTTTGTAGTGTTCAAATTACTTAGATGTAGTACATTTTAATAACTGAACACTTACAGGCAAAAGGAGAATTAGCTGGATACTTAACTTTAAACAGCTGGAATTGGGTTAAATCTTTCAAATGAAAAACTAGGTTATATAGATGTTTTTTTTAGTTTTCTTTAGGTGTGAAGATTAAGTAAAATATATCCTTATTTGGTTGAGAATTACCTTACTTATTACTATGAATTAGGTACAATTAGTAATGTGTGATTTTATGTACTTTATATTTTATTTTCATTATACAGAGGAGGAGTTAGTAACCTTAAAAAATTAAGACAAACATCAGAAAGGTATCACATAAGAGATTTGTCACAGTATTTGTCCACAACTGTGCATGCTTTACTGTACATGCTCTCTTGTGGTGTGTTTTCCAGCCCCCAAACCTATGCAAGACGGATGGGGAGGTGGAGGTGAAGAGCTGAACTTGTCGGGGGGTCAGTGGGATGCTGATGAAGGAGACATGTGGAACAGCGCTGCCTCCCAGGAGAGCAACTCCTCCTGTAACTCATGGGGCAATGCATCTAAAAAGGTCCCACAGAAGGTGTGAAGCATGACTAATTACACACAAAGTTGTCCTTTGAAAACTATTTGATATGATCGTTATGTAAAAAGTTTATTAAAATTAATCTGGGAATACTAACTTTCTATCATCATCTCTTTCAGGGAAAGGTCCCAGGGAAGCAAGAAGATGCCTGGATCATGAATCGTCTTATCAAACAGTTGACAGACATGGGCTTCCCTGTAAGTTTAAGTGACACTAAACTGTTGCACTACTGTTTAACAAGTTTAGGAAGGAAGCATTTTATAATTATTTATTTATTTTTTTACCTTTGATCAACGATAGTTACAGTAGAGTTAAGTCAGGAAACTGAAATAGGCACAAAAGGCGTTGAAAATATTACAGGGCACTCCCCACAGCCCACACAACCCCAGGGACCGCCCCTCGTCTACTAACAGCTCAAGGGCTGGGTGCGAGCACATAAAGTTAAGTTTTAGAGATTGTTGTTTGGCTGCACATTCTAGTAAAAGGCAAAAAATGGGCCTACCTGCAGCCTAGACCAGCATCACTGCTTCAGGCATCCTCTCGTTCCTGGCCAGCTCCAGCCGTAGTTTGAAGGCGAGTGTCTTCCTTTCGGACTCCTTCATCAGTTCATTTGTTAACAGAAAACACGCAGACAGTAACTTACAGGCGAAAGGGGATTCCTCTTTAACAGTCTCTTCTCTCGAGGAAACTCTCACAACTAGTCCACTTAATCCGTAATGTTTAGTTGCTGCTTAATGCGCATTTGGAGCTTATGTGTATTACTGATGCTTTCTGGTTTATTCTTCAGAGGGATCCAGCAGAGGAGGCTCTGAAGAGCAACAACATGAACCTGGATCAGGCCATGAGTGCCCTGCTGGAGAAAAAGACAGAGCTGGACAAGCGGGGAATGGGGATAACTGGCCACGACTACAACAACGGGCTCATCAACAAGCCCATGAGCTGCCCTCGGCCTCCGCTTCTTTCCAAAGACCCCTCGGCTGACCCTCGCTTGCCCTTCATGGATAAGGTGTGCCATTTGTTCACGTAAAAATATACTTTGCATTAATAATTTTCAATTTTAATGTTGATGTAGGAAATGTTAAACTGGTGTGAATGATATCACTGGTAAAAGTAGTTGTTTACAAGCGGTTCCACTTTAATTTAAGACAGTTGTAAGTGCTTACTTCTTTTTGCTTCATATCCAAGGCAAGCTGCACTT
>JAPQLA010000009.1:13230167-13240595 GCA_029822935.1 Naso vlamingii
GTTGAGGCCAGACTACACAATGTCACCCTAATAATAGCCCGCCCGGGAGGATGTAGGGCGTCGGGTGGGCTCGGAAACGACCAGTAAGCATTGGGTGTGACAATCAATTGTTTCATCTCGCATAGTGTGTCATAATGAACCAATGAAAGAAAGACAAGCATGTTTGATTTTTTTTTTTTTTTAACCTCCCAAAACAGCTTGTCAGTAGTAGTAGTAGTCAGTGGCGAGCGGTTCCTTGCCGGTGACGTCACGCATGTCGTGAACTGCAAATGATGACTGATCGGGGAGCAACGTGTGGTCTGTCATTTCTCTCAGCCACGACATGGCAAGAATTCACCATAATCGCCTAATCTGACACAGTGAACATTTCAACAGACAAAAATATCTTGTAGTCTGACCACAGCCTAAGTTACAGTGGGGACTTTTCTTCAAAGCAGTCTACCGCTGATAAACTGAAACTAGCGAAAAAGGTCCAGTCGGTTACCTCACAGTGTTCCCTGTACAGCAGCTGAAAGCTTTTTATGTGCTCCAGCTCAATGCCCTCTGGCAGAGACTTTCCCTGGAGGTCGATGTCTGGGAACTCGGGGAGAGCTCTGGATGCATCTAGAACACATGGAACAGGAACACTGTATGTTCAAGAGAAATTCATTAATTACAAGAGGTAACCACTTCTAACTGTAGAAAATATTCCATTCTGCCTTGTATGTAAATTGTTTTTTTTTTCACAATAATATCATGCAACTCAAACCTTTTTTAAGGCAGATCCTTAACTGATGTTCATACCTCTAGGAATTGCTCACTGTTCACTGAACTCACCCAGGAACTGCTGGTACTGCTGAACCTGGGTGCTGATGTCCACCTGTCCTGACCCCTGCTGCTGTTGCTGCTGTTGTCCCGCCCCTGCCGCTGTGCCATTGGTCATCCCCTCAACTTTATGAACAGGCTTCAACCTGACAAAAGAGGGATGAAGTGCATAAGAAAACGTAGCATAACATTCAGATCTACCAGATATGATGAACAATAATGTGACATGAAATGATGACTCTATCTTAATATATAGCAGAAGTCTGAAAACACGAAGGCATTAAAGCGGCATATACTGTGAGAATCAAAGGGACATAACTGCACGAAGGAAATACAATACCTATACTCAGATGGAAAATTGAAAATTCTATTTTATAATATTTAGGAAAAATGACTGCAGTGATATATTGATAAACAATAGATTTATGAGTGTGTGTAGGGACTAGAGATACAGGTCCAAAATTCATACCCATACCCAGAGAAACCTACGGAGCCCGGAGTGGCCATAAAGAGAGAGAAAAAAATATATATTGAGGCCACGATATACTATATTGAGTGCTCAAAATAGTATTTTGTGCAAACAAGATATAACTCGTTAACACATTTCAATTAATTTGTGGGAACAAGATAGAATTCAATCCCACGTTTTGGTTGATTTGTGCGCATGAATTATGCAATTCATTCCCACATTTTAATTAATTTGTGGCCTCAAGATACAATTCGTTCCCTCATTTTAATTACCTTCCAACTGACCAGCTATAAAGTCGATAGCATCATCCAAGTCAGAATATTGCCGAAGATACAATCCACAAGCTCTCAATATCCTCCTTAACTGCCTTTTACCAACAATAATCCCATGCAAAGCAAGTGTTGACAAAATGTCTTGATAACTCATCCCCAAGCTAAAGTAAGTCGTAATTAAAGCGTCTCTATCTGTATCTATCAACAAGCAGGTGGCGACTGGAATGAATGGTCTGTTGTGCTGGCTCCCTTTATATAAACTTATCTCGTGCGCACGAATTAATTAAAGTGAGGGAACGAATTGTATCTTGAAGCCACAAATTAATTAAAATGTGGGAATGAATTGCATAATTCGTGCTCACAAATGAACCAAAATGTGGAAGTGAATTCTCTCTCGTTCCCACAAATGAATTCAAATGTGGTAACGGGTTACATCTCGTTCACATGAAATACTATTTTGAGCACTCAATATAGTAAAACGTGGCACCGTTTTGGCAATTGATGGCTATTAACAAGTTACTGTTAATTTACAAGTTGCCAAAATAAAACTGTGTTTCTTACCTAATGTAGCCTAACATTAGTAGCCTTCTCCCCTGTGCCTGACCTGATAACCAGATAATCATCCATCCCCCTTGCCAAGAAAGTTGATTAAATACATCCATACAGGTTTTCTGTTATTCCTCTCTCGCTGACTGAGACGGCCTGCGGGCTAATCCGCTCATTATTTCAGCTTCAAAGTCCACTTGCTGTCACAGTGACGGATGACAAACGCGACTTGTTTAGAGTTTTGTTTGCAGTTATTGCCTCTAACATCATTCCTTAGCCAACCTCAAAAAAAAAAAAAAAATCCTGTCACTCAATTTGTGCTATGCACTGCAGACCCCCCACCCACACACACCAGCACTTACGAGCAGTGGCAGTGTTGTGTGATCACAGCCGTTTTCAGGTCCACTCAGTTATTGGACACAATGTTAAACAGACCCGGGACCTGCTGCATTAGAACAGGACTTGACCCGCCCCTGACTGACCGGGTGGGGTCTCATGTCCTCTCATGAAGACCAAAGGTAGGGACATTCATGTGTGTACCTCTGTTTCTGGGAGAAGGGCTGCTGCCTCATCGCCAGATGTTGCTGATCTTCCATCAAACGGAGAAGAGAAGATCCAGCCTTGATTCTCAGCCCATAGTAGTGGTACTTTGAGTTACCCCTGTCAGAAACAGATTAAAAAATGTGTTTTTTTTAAAAACATCAAAATGAACCTGTGCTTGGGAAGCTGTCATAACAAATCTGTGGGAAAAGAATATAACAGGAAGCGAAAGGGGAAGGTATATGTCGACTATATGATTCAATGGTTACTTCCCCAAAGCTGGTGACACACCACAGTCTCAACACAGACTGATCTGAAAAATACACACTTTGATTTCATTAAATACAGCCAAACATACCATATGGTTTAACTCGTCCTGTATTACTTAACATTTCTAAAAAACAATCTCACTTGCTCAACCTTCTTTGCCAAACTCACTCACCCACACACATGCTGTCTGTCTTCATCTCTACCCACACATCTTCCTACACTGGGCCAACATTTTGCAATGCTCCACGGAGCTGTATAGATTATAGATCTCCTTTAGAAAGCTTTGCATGGGTGTTCACTAATTAAGATCTATATGCATGTGAATCATACAGTGTGTATGAAGAGAATGTCTGTGCTGCTGGTGTGTGTCACTGTGGCAAGGAGACTGTGGGAGAAAGTGTGCTCCTCTCTCTCTCTCTCTCTTCCCGCACCTGCTCGCTTCATGCTGTCATGTTGTTATCTAACATGTCTGATTTGTTACTGTCAGCAAAAATGATCAGCATTGTCATCAGTGTCTGTATACTTAGTATGTTTTAACTGTTCAGACTGTGACTGGTGTGCTGTCCTGACCAGGTCTTGTAAAATAGCTTTCAGTCTCAAGGGGTTTCTGGGTTAAATAAGGGTTAAATTTAAAAAAATTAAAAAGCACATAATCGAGGGCATCATCTATACAAACCTTTCATTTTATAACAGAAAAGTTTGAATGAAAGGGGTTTAAAGGGTTCGCTGTACGTGTACCTTCGTCATGTCTTCTGTAACAGAGCTTTGGTGTCTGGTGACCGGTCTTACCGCGTGCCCAGGCGTCGTGTGCGTAGCCCCATGAACACAGATCGAATGAGTTTCCCAAATGAGGCAGCATTGACAGGCTCCAGTTTCTGCTCCTGGCAGTGCAGCAGATAGTGGCAGTAGAGGGTGGAACGTGGCAGACTCACTCCTTCAGCTGTCTCATAGTTGTCCAGCAACCACTGTACCTGACACGCAGGCAGTGAAAAAAGAAAATGGCTGAAGCAGTTAGCAAAGCCAGTAGATTCAAACAGGAAAACACGTCAACACTTGTGCACACAAATGTATGCACGCTTATTTGTAAACATATTACCCACAATTTTCAACTAAATATACAGCACATGCACACACATTTTTCTTATTAAACACAAACAAAATCCATTCATATTTACAGTTTGTTGGTCATCTGGAAATGAAAACACAAATACATTTGTTTGCGTGCCGTGGCATACAACTTTGGTATGCAATGAATTCATGACCTGGAATATGGGATGTTTGCCAAACATAGCTTGGTTACCATTATTATATGGGGTTCAATATGATGAATTTGGGATGGACGATAAAGTGTTGGGACATTCCAGGCAAATTAAAAATGCCTCCATTAACATGCACTGTAATGATATGAAAATGATGAGGTCATGGTTTTAGTTGCTGCTGTTGTTGTTGTTGGGGTTTTTTCTTTTGTTCTTCAAGGAAATCACAGTTAAAAATATTGTATGTACCAGTTTCATTGTAAAACACTATTACTCAAAGTATAATAATACTCAAAGTATTAACATTTACTGTTCTTAATACAAATCCCAGGATTTTTAATTGTGCTTTCCACTGGAGAAAACTATGACATCATCAGTGTGCGCCACCAAAGGGTTGTGTGGATGAGAACAGAAACAAGCAGAAATTCTCGCGCTTGGCGCCTCTGCATACCTTCTTGTCTGCCGACGGCACGCTACTCTCCTCGCCCTCTGTAATACTCACAGTGGCTGGAGAGGCGCGGGCGGTGTGTGAGTAGTTCTGACTGTTGCCAGCTGCTCCTCCGCTGCTGCTGCCCAGCATGTAACCCCCCTGGATCACATAGCTGCCTGCTGCGCCCCCGTTGGTGCCTGCCCCTTCCCCTGCCCCATTGGTGGTGCCGCCTGTGGTCACCACTGTGGCCCCTCCCGCTGCTGCACTGGCGGGCTGGGCCACAAACATGGACACACCCCCTGTTGTGCCAGCAGTCACTGAGACAGTAAGCGGTGTGCCGGGAGTGGAGGCCTGTGAGCCTGAGGTTGGCTGACCTTCATAATACTGGGCAGCTGTGGTCTGGGTGTACAGGGGTGTTTCAGTATAAGGGAAGGTGCCGGAACGTCTGAATGAAACACATGAAAAGACGTGTTAGGAACAAAGTTAGCAGCTGGGAAAAAAATGTCTGGATGTGTATTAGAGACAGTTTTATTCTAACATGGTGCTGGTGGTGTAGTTGGTGTCTGTTCCTTCCACATACTGCACTTGATTGGTGTACACATGTTGCACTGGCACTGAGGTGAGCTGCTGCTGGACCTAAGGAGTGGGCACACACACATATATATAAACACAAAATTCCAATAAATCCTTTCCCATCAATTAGACCGTATCGACTGCATACATATTTCATGTAGAGTTTCTACATGGCATATACTCATACATTTTTTAGCTACGGGTAGAACTTCCCTTAACTCTAAAGCAGAAATCTCCCTCGTGTCCCTGACCTACTTGAAAAGAGGCAGTTGCAGGCTGCAGTTGCTGCTGCTCAGGGCCTGAACTTGTGACTGCAGGGTGAGAATCTATCTCTGTCTCCGCACACACAGACAGCAAGCACAGTGACTGGTTATACTGAAGAAGGTCCAAGGGGACGCAGAGTGGCTTGCTGTAGCTCTCTTGCATGCTGTCTCCTGATGCCAAGAACAGGCACTCTGGCTGTTCTATCTCATGAAGCAGCTGGCATTCTTCTAGATTGTTATCCCTGACTAACGCTGCCATGTCGATGCCAGGGAGGAGCTGAAACCCGGCAAAAGCAGGTTCAACCAAATATATTATTAGTTGACTGATACGAAGGCAACATGTGAGGAGGTTGGAAAATCTGAATGATTGATGCTCCTTAGCAGAAGATGTGATGACCTGATTGTTTGTATTACACAATACAATGCGTGTTTGACTTACCTCCGGGCTGATGTGAACAGGCTGTAGACTGGTGACACTGAGCTGAGTGCCTGGCTCAGTCTTGGCTATCTGAGCGGTGGCCTGCACCACAGACCTCTGCTGGGATAAAGATGCTGCTTGGTTTTAAAAGCCAAGGAAACATTTATTTAATGTTGTGGTTGTGTGCGTATTTTACCTGTTGAGCCGTCTGTACCTGCTGAACAACCTGCGTGGGAACCCCTGTCTGCACCACAGCTGGAGGGGGGCTGGAGTCTGACACACTATCACTTGAGTGAAGGGACCCCTCTGAATGACAAATGTGCAATTTCAAATACATAAAAAAGTTGGTGACATTATATTACTATAATGAAGTTGTTTGTCTGCTGCCATTTTATATGTGCACCACTCATCTATTCCATCACTCAGTCATTGAAGGGGTCATATTATGCTTTTCTGTCTCTTTCAACCTATAAATGACGTTACAAAGTCGGACTGCCATTTTAAATGATGGCAAAGTATCAAATAATGCAGCAAGTGTATGCGGCAGCATTCCCTGTGGGCTGTTTCTAATGGCTCTGAATGCTCCGTTCTCATAAGTTTTTTAAATTTCAGACCACTAGTGCGTCACAGTGTGCTGAGCTTCTCTATAGGTTCATCTGGGAGGTGTGTGTTTGAACTGGCCAATCAGGGCATAGTAAGCCTTAAGGCGCGGGGCAGGAGCTATAATAGAGCGTCTGAGACAGAGGCAAAAATCCTGGTAAAAAAAACAGGGCTGCTGCAGTCGGTTGCATGAGAAAACAGATGAGTTTTTACAGCATCAAAGCATGTAAACCTGCTCTGGTAGAAATAAGAAATAAAATATGAACCCAAAAAATGAGCATGATATGGGTAAATTAAAGTGTAAAATTCAGTTATAAAAGATACAGTTACAGGACTAGGGATTTGGTGGCAAACCGACATAACTATTATTGAGATATATCAAAACAGATCTAGCTTCTGCAAAACTGAATTCTGTGGAACCCTGAAAAATCTCAACTGTCATGAAGAACATCCATACGTCTGTCCCACGTCTTCCATTTAAGACCATAATGTTTAGATTTGATAAGGACTATCTGACTCTTACAAACTCCCTTCATAAAACACAAGTCTTTAAGCAAGTAACCACTAAAATATGGATGGGTTAAACCCTGATCTATATATGTATAATTGCAAAGGCCTAAACTGGCCCGGTCCACATTACTACCACTGGCATATTTTGTAATTGCATGTGATCTTTAGTATTTACCTGTGACTGTGACAACAATGTACTGAGGAGTGCTTTGAGCATTTCCAGACTGTGTGGGGGAGCCCTGGATCTCTGCAGTGACATACTGTGTCTGAGCTGGCTGGGCCTGTGCCGTAGACTGAGCTTGACTGCCAGCTGCAGGCTTCTGGGCAGTGATGGTGGAGCCTTGATCAGTGGGAGTGGTCTGGCCTGTGGGCGTGACAACAGTGGGAGTGACCACAGTAGTCTGAATCTCAGCCAGAAACTGAGGAGCTGATGGAGGAGTGGAGCTGGCGTCAGGTTGCCCTGGTGTGACAGTAACACCAGCCCCCTGGGGTTGGGCTGCCGGCTGGATCTCACCTACGTAGCCTGAGGTGGCCATTACAAGAGCTGGGTATCACCCTAGGAAAAAACAAACAAGTTACTGGTTATGCATTACTGGCATATATCATGGTTGCTCTGAGACTGTCTAACTGGAATTCATCTCAGAACTATTTGTTTCCAGATTCTATTCAGTTAGACTATCCAAATGATGCCATAATACAAGCATTCAGAGACAGGGCAAGGGATAAAGATCCACTGAGAGTTAGAGGAAGTAACCAAACAAAATGTAATGAAACAAAGCTTAAAGTTAATTACTACCTTTCAAATTATGACTTTTATTAGAGAGAAATTTATTATTTTTTAGAAAAGGGATTCCTACTTGTAAAATGGCACGGGCAACTTGAAAGTGGGGTAAGTGGTGTCCGCTGCATGATCGCCTCAAAATAATTTCTAATCATATTAATCCATGAACAACAATTCATGTCCTGGAAAGGTACGGAACAGTTCTAAGGGTGCATTCTCATTTGCTGCCTTAATGCAAATTAATGAGTAGGAGGGCAGTTGTGAAAGTACTACTGTGGTTGATTTGTTGGTGGCAGCAAATATGAAGATGTGGGGGAGGAGCCTTGACTGGAACAAGCACTTCAGTGTCTCATAACCTGTAATGTGATCACACATCCTACAGTCACTCACCAATACAGTAATGCCTATTGCACAAGTTGGAAAATCCCCTACCACAAGGTAGTTGTTATGCTTTCCCTCATACATAATTACCAAGACAATAAATGTACACTTTGTTCTTTTTCCACTCATTTGTGACATAAAAATGGTAATAATAGAGAAAAATTCGGGCTTTCATAAACTTGAACCTAATGAAAAAGATAATACAAATAGAACGGTTTATTGCAATGTAAATCTGTGTTTTTGAACCCACATTAAGGTTTTTAGTCTTTTGGTTCATGTTCAGTTAGGGACAAACAATCTTAACTCCAAGGCTAACGAGAAACAGAGTCATACTGTGTAGCACATCAGCGAACAAACGTGTTAAACTGAACTCGGACCTGCAGAGCACCTGCAAAGCACCCGCCTTTGCCACGCCCATTCCACGTTAAATGTCTGCCACCTGCCGCAGCTTCTTCAACTTTCCGTTATTAAGAACGATTTTTCAGTTGGTTGAGATCGCTCTAAGTTAGCTTCACTGCTGCCCAACACCTACCCAAAACATGTTAAAATAGTTACACTTTGACGACCCTAATTTGCTCTCCCTTTTAGGAACGTTTTGTACTGAGGGAAGTGCTTTCACTCAGGCGAGAGCCTGTCAAATAAACATAATGTGTAAACCGCAATAGAACGACTGTAAAATACTGCTATCAAAGACGAATAAACGTTGCTGGTTACTCATTCCGCTAGGTGCAAGCAGTAACGAGCACGCGCCTGTCGTGACAGCTCTGATGCTAACTGCCTAGCAAGGTAACACGGGCAGCAAGCTAACTGGTCTCTACAACAACCGCCATTTTGTACCTTTTGCATTTGACATCGCCATAACAACGGCCTGCTTGAGTATGCATCTGTGACTGCGTCGCCATGGCAGGTTCAACTCACTGTCACTGGAAAGCGCAACGGGCGCAAACATTTAAGAAACGGACTCGAACGATTATCAGTACGACGGCTAGCTTGCAGGCTAACCCCAGCTAACACTGGAAGGCAGTTGCCTGTTATGGCCACTGAAACAAGGGAAAATAGCAGTAGCACATTCAGTAGGAGCATAATTTGACATAAAATAGTTCCTAAATGTAAAGAGCTTCACCTCTGGTTCCACGTGTGTATTTCCCACCGCCGAAATATCTTCTTTTATATTTATGGCGGATTCAGTTGTTGTTGTTGTTGATTCTCGTTGCTGGGCTCTTGTCGCCAGGGCTACCGTGGCTATGGCGCTTCGTCCTCACCAGGGCAACTGTTGCTACCCACCAGCTCCCTTCCCCCCCTTCATTGCTCTGATTGGCTGAGTGCTGCCAAATTATCTTAAAGTCACAGGGACAGCAATTTTTTACTACAAAGCCTTCCACGCCCATTTGTGGAGTCAGCGGCACACTCATGTCCATCATAGACATCAGTTTGTTTGGTTTTTTTGCAAGGCGGATGCATTGCGAATGAAAGTAATATGTTCATACTAGTGCTTGTTAAAATTACGTTGTTACTTAGTAACTTGATAGTGTCATAGTTAGTCATGTGATGTATATGTTTGTATACTGAGGATATGTTTTAAGAGGACACGAACATCTTGCCTATACAAGACAATGTAGCTTCAGTACCATACATCTAATTATATGTATTTTTAAAAAGTGTGAACAGCCCAGAAACCTGATACTATCATTCTGGATGGTCTGTTGGCAATTTTTTTGTACCTTAGATAACATTTTCTAATTTTGTAGTTATATAGACATACAGCGGAAAATACAAGACCTGCTGTTTACTTAAATACTAATGTAGTTTGTAAATAATGGCAAAATTACTCCTTAGAACAAATTAAACGGCAAGACGACATCAAATGTATCACTTATTATGCAACACACATTTATGCAAATGTATTAACTATTATATGTTTTTTGTATCACTCCTGTGACCTCCGTATGTCACCCCTGTGACATTGTTAATGAATGTCAGTGTGGGTGCCCTCCTAAAATGTCAGTTTGTTTGCTTGTTATCGTCACACTCATTACAAATTCATAATTCCCATTGTAACTCCCTAAACGAGCGACCTTTGACTATGATAGATAAAAATGTGTTTTATGTTTGTCTGACTCATAATAAGATTTCCATGTTATCTGTCTTTGAAAATGTCAGTGGTTCTATCTCAGTTCTCCCAGTTCACCTTTTGGCAAAGTGACGACAGAACAGGCGATTTTCAAGGGAAGGGGACAATTATATATATATATATATATATATATATATATATATATATATATATATATATATATATATATATAAACACACACACA
>JAPQLA010000009.1:13240879-13257009 GCA_029822935.1 Naso vlamingii
ATATATATATATATATATATATATATATATATATATATATATATATATATATATATACACACACACACATATATATAGATATAGACATAGATATGGAAGTAATAGCTGCAGGGTCTTGTGCAAAAATGGCAAAAAAAAATCACACTAGTCACATAGCCTGTGATGGTTGGGGAATTTATTGCAAGATATGTAATTTGTCCTGAAAGGTTAATTTCATGTGTTCAATGTTTTTTTTTTTAATATCCAAAAAAGGGTGGAGACCAGGCACTCAAAGCACAAAAATGTAAAAATGAGGAGGGAAATACTCAAAAAGTCTTTATTATAATGGCTAAATCAATGGAACTTAAGATATTGGTCTATATTTTTTTTATTTGTTTAATTTATGAAGCTTATAACATCAACAATCTATGGTATTAGAAGGGAACACGAGACTGGGATATGCAATATAGCAAAGGAAATTGCCATGCCTATGGGAGAATAATAAAGGAGGCAGAGCTTTAATGGACTAATATGCTCTGTTCCATTTTTGCCTTTGATGGATGTTATTAATGACAATGTGCTCCTCATATTTACGTTTACCATGGCCCATGGCCATAGAATGTTACAAAATAAAAGTGGGATCAGATGAAATCATAAAACTTAGGGACATTAAAAGTGACAAAAGTGCTTCCCATGCTGAAACACAATTAGATCATCAAGGCCTCTGACATATTTGTTAATTATGCCACCTTTGGTCCGCTTTTTGTCTCCATAAAGGTCTCTGCCTATCTGCTTTTCTAATCTGTTCTTCTCTCGGAAAAGGCCTGCATGCGCAGTATGCATGTCTCCCTTGCAGGGCTCCAAACCCCTTTATAAACCACGCCTGGGTCACCTAAAGTCATTGCTTCAGCAAACAGTGAGACAGAAAGCTACGTGCTGCTCAACGTAAAGAATCGTCCTGTCATTTTAACCACTTCTATTTAGCATTATTTCTTTGAGGTACCATGTGGAAAGCTGTGGTGCTGGCTGTGTGTCTGCTGGTGGCTGGGGTTCAGCCCATGGATGACCCAACATACGGGGTCAAGCTTTGTGGCCGGGAGTTCATCCGGGCAGTCATCTTCACTTGTGGAGGCTCACGATGGAAACGGTCAATCAGGAGTGAAGGTAAGAGGCGAAAGGCGCTACGCTGACACATTACTGTCCTTCCATCATTGTTAGAGTTTCATCTGGTGACTCTGTGGGTGTTTTAATGTGGTGACTAAAGCATATCCGTTCAGTGCATGAGATCAAATTTTCCTCCGCCTGTCTAACGACATGGTAATTTGAGATTTCTCTTGATATCTGAGATGATCTCTTCCTTCATCATGCTAACTCTTTTAATGACACCACAGATCATTGACATGACTATTCTCTAACGCGTCACTGGCCCACTTTATTGCATCAGATTTTTCAGAGGACCCATTCAGCTCCCATCAGGAGGAGTCCTCAGAGGGCTTGAGTCACAACTCTGTGGTTGAGAGTCTCCTCCAAAGGAACAGAGATCTAAGTTTCCCACCTAGAGACAACCAGGAAGGAGTGTTCAGCAGGTCGGCCCGTTCTTTCATCACTGAGGAAATCCTGGAGGCCCTTCGTAAGGCTGACCGCAAGGGCCGGGATGTGGTGGTCGGCCTGTCCAACGCCTGCTGCAAGTGGGGCTGCAGCAAGAGTGAGATCAGCTCACTTTGCTGAGAGTCCGCCCTCACCGTCTGAGTGAAAACACCGGCAGACAGTGGATATTTAATTACACAAACAGACACACAAATGTACAAACACTTGCCTCTTTTTTCCACTTCTCATGAATCTCAGATCATTTTGTATTTAGTGTCTTTCAGTAAACCCAGACATGAATTGTTTGAATTGTTGTTGTCGTTTTGGTATCTAAGATGTGTATGGTAAGGGCTGCCATGTTTTCAAAAATGTTGATTTATATTTCTGTTAAAAAAGAAAAAATTGCTTTGTAATGAACAGCCTTAAATCATTCATTTTATACCAAGCGGTTTTTTTTTCATTCACAACCACTATCATACACACTGTAATAACCTTTTTTTGTGTTAAGCTGAATTGCAGTAGCAGCGAAATAAGTCAAAATGTCTAATCTTGTTTGTAAATCTAAAGTTGACTGCTGGTATTTTGCATTTGTTTGATAACATAAAGACTGCTAAATGAGTTAAAGATTAAGAACCATAATAAAAATTGTGCTAAAAGAATCTTATCATTGCCTTTTTGAGAACATGTTGATCCCTTGTCTTTCGCTAATTGTCAAGCTTAAAAAATAGTCGAATTTTATCTAAAACGTGCAGCACCAGTCCAGCTACATTTGCATTTGATGCATGCATCCGCATACTTCTCTGAGACGATGACATCTCAATAAAAAATTGAGGAAGCATTCAGATCAAAGGACTAATGCAATGACTGATTATAGGCTACTTATTATTAGTAGAAGCTCTACATGTAAAACTGGATAAAAGTATTACCCGTACACATTGTACAATACACCAAAAGTAAAAGATTCTGCGCAAAAAATAGGCTATCCTTGTAGTAACTAGTATAAAAAATATTAAAGACCATTAATTCAATGTGATGCATCAATCTGTATCCAGTGCTTTTGTGTTTGAATTTGTTGACATTTAGCTAGTTATCAGTTAGTTCACACAGTTATGCATTTCAGTCCATTAGTGGCTCCGAACACGAAAAAAATGAGGTAAAACAAAGAAGCCATTTCTTTTACACTTTTTTCTTGAAAAACATTGCTTTTGTAAAATTACAGATTGTCCAGTATAATCTCTTTGAGGATGAAAAGATTATTCAGGTGAAACTTTCTAAGGATTTTAGCTGGGAAACCACTTTCTGGTGGAACTAAACAACTCAAAGACAAATGTAAACTCAAAAAAGGGATCCCAGACTGGACTTATTTATCAGGAGTAAGAAGCCAAAAAGCCTGGCAACCGAAGGTTTAACCTTCCACAGTGCATTGTTTTTCATAAGAGCGTCACATCTTTGATGTAAAATTTTGTCTGAAAAGCAACTACAGTTGTCAAAGAACTGCAATGCAGTAGAAACTGTCAGGCTTGTACTTTCTGATTTGTGGAGGAGTAGAGGTAGATAAAATGGAGACGCTCGAGCATTTTAAAGGATAACCCACCAGTTTCAGACTGTGCATAAAGTTTCAGGTCCTCACAACCACTGAGTGGGTCTAACTGTTCTATCATGTGAAAGTTTTCTTTTTCTAAAATCACAAACGGTTTCCTTGTGATACAAACATGTGTGAAGATAATCCTATAAAACGTCCCGCGCACGGTTTAGGACCTGCGGCAGGGCAAGAGTTTACTGTAAATGCAGAAGCACCATTCCTCCGTCTCTATTTGTTTTGTGGTTTTTTGGTTTTTCTTTTCTTTGAAAGTGACAAAATTGTCTGACAAAAAATGTACGTGCGCGCGTGCTCTGACGTCAAAAAATGGGCGGGGCAACGTCTTTCACCGGGCAGCCACAACTTCATGACCAACTTTCTTTGTAAACAGTCTTTAACATCGTATGACAGGAGAAACAGTGTGTCTCATAATGAGGTAAAAAAAAAAATAATCATGTTTTTTTTGTTGTTGTTGTTGTTGATAGTTAGCTTAAAGAACAGAACCGCTCGCGGCAAGGTAATGACATAAAACAAAAACAATATTTACATACGAACTCCGAGTATAAATACTTTTTCATATTTAGAGGTGTGTTGCATTTTGATAGGTGTCAGTGTTTTCGTGTAACAGCTAACGTTATGTAGCATTTCGGTAATTAGTCAGTTTACATTTAAGTTTATCTAACGGAAATGGGTTTTTTTTGTTTTCCTGGAAGATAGACTGTTGGCACGTAAAGTTGGCCGGTTAACAATAATCCTAGCTGCAGTGTAGGCTACCATGGTTATTACGTTGCAGCAGATTCGGTGTAACATCATTTAACGGGTCAAAAAATATGCCAAGAAGGTGCTTGAACTCAAAGAAAAGTAACTTTTACAGGCTATAGCTTCCTTGGTTGATGCATTTTTGTGTGTGTGTTTCCTGTAGGCACGAGAGGCCTGGGTGCAAATGTAATGGACACATTTAAGACCAGGTGGCTTCTGTACATCGTGCTCGCCAACCTGCAAAATTATTTTGCTCTCGCAGGTATTCTTTGTTTAAAGCTTGTGCTCTTTAGTAACGTTACTGTATGAGTTCAGATTATCTGTTTGTCCTTCGTCTGTGTTTGTTATGAACTTCACGCTCGGTCACAGTTTTACTTCACTGCGCATGATGAGGGAAATGCTGCCAGTCGAATGGAGTTTCTCGTCTGCAATTGCTGTGTGTTGCGGAGAGGAAGTGGCTGTGACAAGGAAAGGGTGTGGTTATGAACGCCGACGCAAGTGTTCGTTTTCTGATTACGTGGAGAGTGGCACTTCCCTGCATCGTGCTGTCTCTGTGCAGTAAACTGATGACGGTGTGTGATGGCTTACGAGAAGTGGGTCTTGTGATGAATAGTAAAAAAAGAAATGTTGAGTGTGTTTGTTGGGATGGGAAATAGGCCTACACACGCTTTTCTCTTCAGTCTCTCTCTTTATTTCGTTGCTTTTAGAACATTTCAATTGACATTTAAATCTCACTGAAACATGAAAATAAACGAACATTTGATTTGCTCAATTTTACTGCTTAGATTTGACAGTAAATCGCTGCTGGATGTTTTTTCCAGCTCCATATTTGATTTCAGTATGAAGCCCTGTAAGCTTTAAGAGCTTTCAGAGGCAAACAACGCAGCCTATAATGTGTACTTTGATACGTTTATGCCAAGAATATGCACCTGTTTCTATTTAAGTGGTTTATTCATTGGTAATAATTTTTTTTTGTGGCCTAAAAATGGTTATTCTGGAAGTTTGCCGCCGTGGCAAGTGACTTATTTTACATTTTATGTCGTACAGTTTGTGCTTCACTGCTTTGTTGAATGCATCTGCATTGCTCCAGACAGTAAAGCAGACATTTAAAAAGCTCTTTATACAAGGTGTCAGGTGGTGGTGCTTAAAAATTAAATTAATTATTATTATTAATTAATTATGTGGTCTTCAGGTGTCATGATTATAGGGCATATTACTGTATTTCTAGTTTATTTGGTGCACCTGCCTTCAACAGCCTTCATGAAGGTTACAAGTTTCAATTTTAAATGTTTTTGTTACAAGATAATGTCTAATTTTTTCTCTCATATTCTTTTTTATTAGTTTCTCCAGGTCCTCCTGCTCCTCCCTCTCCTAAATGCTTTATCCCCATTGATGAGAATGATTTTTCAGATATTATTTGCACTTGGGATTCAAGCCAGGGATCTCAGATCAATTACAGCCTGCACTGGAAGCCTGCAAGCAGCGAGTAAGCACAACCA
Organism: Naso vlamingii; assembly: GCA_029822935.1. NCBI lineage: Eukaryota > Metazoa > Chordata > Actinopteri > Acanthuriformes > Acanthuridae > Naso > Naso vlamingii. The sequence goes on from JAPQLA010000009.1 coordinate 13,246,283, forward strand.
GAAAAACTCCTTGTCTTAGTTATCCGACAACTGTAGAGTTTAATGACAATAATTGTTTCATTTCGGGAGAAGTCTTCTGAGTTTGGTTGTTCCTCTTGTCTTGTTTTGTCTTCCAGGGAAGAGGATGTAATCACTGGGAGCAGTTTAAATGGGGTTATCCATCGTGACTTTTCCAAACCTACACTTCTTGTCTGGGTCCAGGCAGAGAACCAGTACGGTTCTGCCAAATCTGAAGAAGTTACAATCGATAGAGAAGAAATCAGTGAGTGAGACAACAGCAGCAGCAGCAGCAGCAACTCTTTTTCTTCTTATTATTATAATATTTATTTTTGCTGTATAACTGAATAGTGTAATAGCTGTTCACACCTTTTTGACTGCTGGAATCCAAATAACTTTGCAATTTAAACAGAAAAATATTGAACTTGCTCATAATGTGTCTGCAAATAATCCATTTTGGTTTAAACCATTTTTAATTTTTCCTTTTTTGGCATCTATGTCTGTTTCTAGTCAAGCCGCCCCCTCCTGAAGTCACATCGAGCCATGAGGATATTTCCTGGAATTCCATCTGTGGTCGCCTAGGTCTCTCTGTGGGAGAATGCGATGTCCGACATCGGAGCGAGGCAGATCATGGCTGGCGTGAGGTGTCTTTGATTTTTGTTTGTCTTTCCCTATGCTCTTTTCTTCCTCTCAGCATGGTCAACATTCTGTAATGAAAGAAGTCAAGAGTGTTGATGTCCTGAAAAAAACCTCCTAGATAATCTTTTAAAACAAAGTAACACTGAATATTGTTGATAGACTAAAAGCTTTAACAACTGACTACATGCTAAAGCTCATTTTTTTAAAAATCTCTTTCTACACAGGTGGAGAATGGGTACTATGGCAGTTATACACTTGACAATCCCCAGCCCTGCACAGTCTATGAATTTCAAGTTCGCTGTAGATGTAACAAAGGCTTGATGAGTAACTGGAGTGAAATCCACAGAGTAAAAGGCACAGAGACAAGTGAGTCCCTATTTGTGATTTGGTGTCCAAGTTTAACGTGGCAAAGACTTTTGATAAGGTTAAATGTTTATAGTTTATTCGAACTGTTAAAACTGAGCAAAAAGCTGTCATTACAAAATGTCTGGAAAAAAATAAGTTAAAGAATGTCTTGAATTTTAACACGTAACCATTATTTCATTCTTCACTTCTTTGACCTAATCTATAAGTAAATCTCAGTTTGAAAATGTACAACAAAGATGGAATAAAAGGCTTCATCTAATTTGTCCACCTAAATAGTTGTTTCCCCTGTAGACAAAAACAAAACAAAACAAAACAAAAAACATTTCCTCTGCTAAATCTGTTAACAGTCACACAAACCAACGTTGGGATTTTAACATTATCTCTCCTTTTTTTCTCCTTCTTGCTGTCATGTTTTCCCGCTCTTGTTCAGCCCCTGTTGGAGAGCTGAATGTGTGGAGGGACTGTGGGGTATCCTCTGCAATATTTGACTGTGTTCTAACCTGGAAGGTATATGAAAGAAATAACCTACAGTCACGATTCTTAGGTTGAAAAAATAAGCCAAAATCTCTCTATGCAAATTCACCATTGCTATTCTCTCCGTGTCTTCGTTCCACTCAGAGGCTTCCTGAGTCTCAGGCTTGTGGTCTCATTCTGGGGTATGAAGTCGAAGTGTCTTACAGTATCGGCACTGTGCTGCTGATGAACGTGTCCACAGCTGAGCCAGGGGGCCAGTTAGTGTGTGATTTGATGCAATGCTACCTCACTCAGTCCCTGAAGGATGCATCATCTGTCAGCGTATCAGCTTACAACGCACATGGTGCCACAGTGCCGTCCTACCTCGCTATGCCAGCCCCAGGTATCTAGTGCCAAGACTGACAGAGAAGTTAAAGGCTTCAAGTTTAAAGTCAGAGTTAGCGTTATTGTTGCTGTTTTAAAGTGGTTGTTCTTGCTGGAAAATTGCACGCAATCATTCTATATTTGTTCCTTTTCCTGTAGCTTAGCAGAACTAACAAAGCATTTGTCTCTTGTTAAGGTAAAGAGCAAAATGAGCAAACTTTGCACATCATGATGGATGAAGAGAACCTCACAGTTTCCTGGGAACTGCCTTCTCAACTCTCAGACAACCTGAAGGAATATGTGGTGCAATACAAACAAGCAGGATGTCCCCCAGGCCAGTCATTCGATTGGGTCAAAGTGAACAAGAGCGAAACGACAGCAGTATTTACAGGTCTGTTTGACTCGGCTAGAAAAATACTATGATAGTAGGACAGAGGTATTAGAGAAGATTGCTTGAGCAACAAAGTCGTCTAAACATTTCTAACATCTCATTGAATAGTCCCAGGAAGTGTTAAAGACATTCGTTTAACGGATCCTTTACTCAATAAATACTACAGATTAGATTTTCAACTTGAATTCACATTTTTTTTTTAAAGCTGCGATAACTTTCCCTTTATGGTTGGATTTGTGCTCAAAAATGGCTGTTTTACTCTGATGCGTGTCTCCACCTGCAGGTCATTTCAAAAAGTACACAGCCTTCGAAGTGTCACTGTTCACAGTATCCCACAGCAATGAAATCCGTCATCTTTTATCAGAAGTTGGATATTCTGATCAAAAAAGTAAGTATTTTTGCATTGTTCTAGTATGCCCTTTCAACTGTTTGCTTTTTTAAAACTTCCTATGGCTAAATTTGACCACTCAACTCTCCTCTTATTAAAATGAAGATAAAATTGTAATCCTCATGTCCCCCCCCCCCTTTTTTTTTACTCACTTTTCAGCGCCCTCCAAAGTGCTGTCATTCTCTGTGGTATCCATTGCTGACACTCATGTGACCCTGCTGTGGGAGCCTCTTCCTCTCTCCAAGCAGAATGGGGTGATCTTATACTACCAAATAGGAGTAGAAGGACTAAATGGTACAGATCAATGACATGTAATACCGTTTTAATAATTAGTACAACTCATGATTGTGTGTTATAACAATGGATCAAAATATATCTGTCATTAGACCATTCTGAACACTAATGACATGGCTCTATGGACGGCAGTGTCAGTTGGTCCCCCACCGAGTCAGTCTTAACAACCAACAGGTGGATTTCCATTACATGTTCAAAGTTTCATTGATCCTGTGAAATATCTCACCATGCATTGACACCAAATTTGGCCCAGATGATTTATAGCTCCAGGAGGATGTAACGACTTCGTACGATTCATATTTGAACTTAATTATTCACCTTGCACCATTAGGTCAAAATTATAATTTGTTCATTTTTTTGGTTTATGACTGAATAACTTCTAATTAAACTGATGAAATTAGCGTCAGCCTCAGTTATACTCTGTATTCAGTTGCAATCAGCTGATGTTAGCATCCTAACATGATAAACTAATGACCATCATGACTGCGAGCGTGTTAGCATGATGCTATTAGTAGTTAGCTCAAAGCAAAGCTGCGTGTACCCTTACTCTATATAATTTGTCTCTCCAGTGTACGATGTGAAAACGTCTCCACAGCATGAAAATAAGACTTTTCAGCTGCAGCATCTCAAACCAGGACAAGAGTATGACGTGTGGATAAGAGCTGTGACTGTAAAAGGGCCGGGAAAAATCACCACCACGAGCTTCAGAACAAAGCACCCACATTTTGGTATTGTAACACATTTGACCTCTTTTCTTATTTAAGGTAATAATCTTGTGTAAGTGGATATATCTTGCAGCATAATAGGTGAATTCATATGACTGGGTTAGGAAGGTTATCCCTCTCATCTGTTTTTCTCTCTCTCTTTCAGCAGTGGTCCCAGTCCTTTCAGGAATAATATGTGCATTTGTAATATGCACCATTGTTATATTCAGGTGAGAGATTCATCCTAAATATTCTGTCTTTGACTCGTGTTGTATTTCTGAAGCTGTATTTATCTATAGGAGTGCTTCAGTTGTTTTCCAGTTTTTTGATGATACTTGGACTTTTTGTGTTAACCATTCTCAACTAATCTTTACTAACACCAGAAATGATTTTACTAGTAAAAAAGTAGGATTGTTCATTGCTGGATGGATAAAACTAAATGAAAAGAATGGCGATAAAAAGGATATTAAATTAAAATCTCCCCCTTGTTGTCACATAAATTAACATCTAAGCTGAAAATAAAATAACTTACACATTGTTTTCTTGATGTTCTTCAAGACTGCTGTGACTCCCTTGTATATTTCTAATCTTATTTGTCTGCCAGTGTTTGTCAAGGTCAAAACAAAGTGTTCAAACTGGTGCCATGTTACTGTGATAAAGTGCCAGATCCTCGCAATAGCCACATTTTCAGAGAGATGAAGCACCAGGTAAGAGAGTGACCACAATGATAGGACCTCTTTGTTTTCTGTGAGCTGTTGTCTAATTTCAGAAGAAGGCTGCACTATTTACTGCTTACCCCATTTACAACTACATGCCAATGTAGTAAAGTCTTCGTTTGCTACTATGTGTTACCACAAAAAACCCCTGTCTGATTGTGATCTCACTGTAGGATGATGACCCAATGTCTTCCATCTGCATTCCCATCCTTGAGCAACATCCCAAGATCTCGTATTTAGAAATTGTGGAAATCAGGTCCTGGGCCTCCAAGTCTTCCCTCTCGAAACCCTCAGACACTGACAAGTCAACTAGGCCAGTGGCCAGAGAGAGGAGCTCACAGATGGACTGCCAGGATGATCAGAAGGAGGATGCTGGCACAGAGGAGTGTCATAGAATGGACCCCAAAAATGGAAGGAAGGCAGCGTACAGTAAAATGATTGACTCAGATGAGGAGAAGCACAATGAGGAGGAGGACAGGACTGATTGTTGGAGCTCATCAGAGGAAGAACAGTGCACGACTGGTTATGAAAAACACTTCATGCCCACTGCTTTGGAAATACTGGAAGTTTTGTGATTTCTTCATTTTGACTCATGAATGTCCTCAGATCTTTGTTTCAATTTTTAAAAATGTGTCATGAATTAAAATCAGTCAGCAAGTCTCTCCCCCTCTACCCTTAGCTTCCACCCTTTGAAACTGTTTATTTTTGTATTTTGTATGGGTAGTTTTGATAATTGTTCTACCATGCAGTATTTGCTTTTCTATTTCAACTGCAACAGTTTTCAAAAGGAGGAACTCTCATGTTTGGATGAACCTACGTGGTGCTGGGGTATCACGACAATGTGTCAACAAGTTCAGAGATTCATGATGGTATGTCTATTTCTCCTTAAAAAAAAATCGTCTCCTCATGGCAGGATAGCAAACTTGTAGCATCAACTCAGGTGGCCACTACAGGTCTTGCAGTGTGCTCTTTTTAACTCTCAGATGAGTGTGTGTAAATCAGAAATGCCCCTGTTGTCATTCATTGTTTTGTTTATATTGTTGCACCATGAACATTTGACAAGTGTACAGTTGTACATGATTAAATAAAGATTTTTTTTATAAGGGTGTGGCTGAGAGTTTTAAATTTTCTTGCCTTGTTGGTGGAATTTGGTCCAGTAGGCAATGTATGGGCAGAATTTCTGTACAATGGCACAGACATGTAGGCTATTAAAGTGTAAAGCCCACAACAAAACAGAAATCTCAAGTACCACTATGACCTGAGGCTATCTAATGATATATTACATACAGTCTAGTACTAAGAAAATAGGATACATATCAATTTTTTTTTTTTAGAAACATTGTTGAAATGAATATATAAGACACTCCTACAAGATCTGCTGGACAATATATCCTGTTTTTAAAAAAATCATTTGAACCCCCTTAATAAGACAATAACTAGCCTAGATTTATGTTTATGTTCAATTTAAATAAAGAAATTCATTAAAACAATATGAATCTAGCTCTGGTTTTCGTAAAAGAATATTTTCTTTAGTCTTGAATAAAACGAAGATGATTTAATGCTGTGGGTTATCATATCCTTCTGTTTTGGCGCGTTAGGGTCATAGATATTATGGTCAACGACAAGGTACGCTTTGTAGTGGCCTATATTTTTTAATCTATAAATGCATAAATTGAGTGTAATGTTAATGAATTCTTACCATTCTTATTATTTTGAAATTTTTGTACGTAGACCAACATTATGTTAATGTATGTTTGATTTTTACCCAGTTATTTTAAATTTGAAAAAGTTAAAAATGTGTCGATCGATACGGGAAATGAAACATAACCCGGTTGCTGTAATCTCGCGTAATTAGCGAAATGTGTACTGAACGGAAGCCGCCATAGGTCAATTTCAAGCGGCGTGCTCATTTGAACAAGAGGAACCGCTACGAAGCACGGGAGAAGAGCGGCCTAGTATTGATAATCCAACTTTCAACTCAATATTGTACGTAAAGTATTGACAAGCTAGTACTTGATCAAACAGTTTAGATATATTACGTCGATCAGTCCGCCTTGTCGGGTAAGGTGCTCGGATAAAGCGAATATCAAGCAACTGTTAGTTATGTAGCATTAGCCTGGCTAGTAGCATTAGCATTTTAGTTAGCGTTAAACACCAACGTTACGCTCAGTGGGCTTAGCGGCTAACGCCAGCTTGCAAAACGTGTTCACCAAGTTTGTTCCCCTTATTAGCTGCCAGAGTTGTGCTAATCGCGATGCCTTGAATGTCCATTCGGGTCTTAGCATGTCTTAAAGAATGCATGCGTAACGTTACGGGCTTTCATTTTGATAGCAGATGGCGTTATTTGACTCTTTTTATGCCGGGTACATTGCGTCCACCCTGACTGAGACTGCCCTGTCGGCCAGGCCTGAGCAAGAAGGGCAACTTTTGATAACGTTAGCAGTAGTTCAATTGCAATAAACAATTTAAAATGGCGCGTAACCAAAAATTAACTTCTTCGACAATTAACGTCATAAAGGGAGAAACCGACCAGTGCAGTCAATTATAACGGGTCAAGATAACTTAATTCTCACGCACTGCTAGCTTGAAACCAGGAAAAGCGGCCCTGCTAGCTTAACCGTTAACTTAACATTACTTGGCCCCCGTCAACTTTTCTTAGACTCCGATTACTGCAACTGAATGTGACCCCTCGGGGAAATGGCGAGTTTTGGGCCCACGTGCTGTCCAGCACAGTGTCAAATTTTAGAACAAGAAATATTGTGATTGAAGGCAGCGGGCCGGGTGGCGTGGGGGTAGGATTAACTTGGAGCGGTTAAGCCGGGTCACAGATTTTAGCTGGACGTGCTGTCTAATGCCCTCGATTTTGTTCTTTAAGCAGATTTCCAATTACAATTTTCGGATGTTGTTGTGCTGTGATTTCGAGGCCAGTCGCTGCTGCGTGTTTATCTCCCCCTTCATATCATGTTTTACTAACTCCGGTGGGCCCACAGTCCACCTTCACCCTGCACCATGTGCACCTTCAACTTCCTTCGTACACCCTTTGGCGTTTTCCTTTACTTCTCGAGCATGTGGTACATGGGTCAAGTAGATGAAAATAGCAGTAGGTGTTGCCCGCAGAGGTTTGTAAAATGTCTCCAGACTGTTACACTGTGCTATAAAATCCTTACAAGTAGTATTTTGCATTAGTTAATAGTAGAATAAAAGGTCAGCGTATAACATTTTTGATCTTTACAAAAAATATATTCAGATTTAAAAATCATTTAGTATCTAGCAGAGTTAATTATTCTCCTCTGTGCAGAAATTGTTATTTTCCGACTGTACATATGCATGTGGTCTTTGGAAATGATGCATCAACAACATCTGACTGTCAGTGAAGGTGTTTGTATTCATACTGTCTGATCCAGAGAGCACCTGCTTACCTACTTGTCCTCGGTCCCATCAGTAATTTATGACGACAACACGGCTGCACTAGAAAACATGTGCAGAACTAAATTAATGTGGAATCAATTTGTGCTTTTTTTTAAGGATGGAGTGGCAGCCAGATGAGCAGGGACTTCAGCAGGTCCTCCAGCTGCTCAAAGACTCGCAGTCGCCCAACACAGTAACACAGAGAGCTGTCCAACAAGTATCCTACTGCTGTGATCGTGGAAGCTGTGCATAGGAAAGAAACTAAATCGTATTTTTACTCGATCATTCCTCTGTAATAAAATGTTTAATTTTATGATAGCATTCTGTATTTTCTAGATTATCACATTGTGAAGTTGGGGGTTTTTCTGTAGCTGCACAGAGTGATGGCGGGGGGGGTGGGGGGTGCAGTTGGTGTTGTGCTGCTAGCAAGTTTCAGTACATGATACTTGAGTCAGCTGCAAAGCTGTAGTGAAGCTCAAGTATTTATTTTCCTTGTATACTATTGCACATACCAGTGCATTTCTATGGCAGACCTTTAAATCCCGCCAGACCTGAAACTGTTTTTATGTGCAGTGTTGTTACAAAAAACAAACGAGTTTTTTAATAGATGAAAAATCTAAAATGTTCTATTTTTGGTGATTCCATATAGGGAAACATGTTGTTTATTTATTTCCATTGTACAGAGCTCACTACCGAGCACACATGTGGTACCAGTGGTTGGTCTGTGTGTTAATTTGCACGCTCAAAGTGAAATGATCCTTAACTGCCGTGCCAGAAACTCGAACAACTCAACCAGTTTCCCGACTTTAACAACTATCTCATTTTTGTCCTCACACGACTCAAAACTGAAGGTGAGTGGCTTTCATAATTTTTTCTCTCTCGGCCATATTTTTACAACCAGATTACTGATCAGTAATTACATTTCCTGCTAGGATATCCATACAATTAAAAATGAATGTACTGTAAAATAAAAAAAAAATAAATAAAAGAATGTACTGTATGTCATACATTGAATGTGTCTGATACTGGTGGGGAGACAGCACTGTGTTTTAGATCTCCCACTCAATATATGTGATTATTACATCTAGTGAAGAATGAAGCAACACTGTCATGTAGTGTATTTTATAAATGAAAAATATGTGTATAGGAATCTAAAAATGTTGAGTGAAGGTATTTTGGTCATAGTGAGGAAATGATGTAAAATTACATATTTACATTACTTTATCGAGTGAGGCAAACATTTGAAAGCAACACTATGGAACTTTGACTGCGAACCGTGGCCTCCAGCAAGGAAACTTACTGATGCACGTTCCTACTTCGCATAAAACAGCAATTTTAGTAAAACCGGGTCATATTTTATGGAGAAAATGTCCTCTGGTTTTCCCTCTGGTGTCCTATGGCTGCTCTGCCTCAACTCGGTGATTCACGGCGGTTCCTGAAAGCAACATGTAGGTTGACTGCAGACTGAAGCAGCAGCTACAGCACCGGGTAGCTGCTGGTGACAGCTCGGCTAAAATAAAAGGCTGCAGACAAGCAGTGCAGTCGTGGGACATCAAAGGGAAAACCAGAGGACATTTTCTCCATAAAATATGACCCGGTTTTACTAAAATTCCTGTTTTATGCGACGTATGAACGTGCATCGTTGAGTTTTTTTTTTTCTTGAAGTCACGGTTCGCGGTCAAAGTTACATAGTGTTGCTTTAAGTTGTATAAGAAAAAGAAGCACTGCTGCACATAGGATCTGCTGTTGATAATGACCAATAAGTACTTGGAAATAGAAAAGATTGATGCATCTGTAGAGGGTATCAGGATACAATAGAATGGTTTAAATTTAAAAAAAAAAAAAGAAGAAGAAGAAAGAAAATCAGGGCTTTTACCCAGGTCGACCAGTGGAACATCTGTGTGTGTATCTGAACGTCTCTGCTGTGTCTCAGCTTTGCACCTTTTCTCGTCATCTCCTCAGACGAGCCGACTCGCTCTCTAAGCGGTCTGATACTGAAGAACAATGTTAAGGCCCACTACCAGAACTTCCCCCCGACCGTTGCTGACTTCATCAAGCAGGAGTGTCTCAACAACATCGGCGACCCTTCGCCACTCATCCGGGCCACCATCGGTGAGTTTGTGGGCGTCAGCGTGTGCCGTCTTTGTCGGCAGTAATTTCTCTCGGCTAGCTTTTCATCAACCCCCCCACCCCACCCCACTTTCCTTTCTTTTTCTTTGGAGATGATGCACAAAATCACCTGACTGTCAGTGAAGGTATTTGTATTCATACTGTCTGATCCAGAGCTGCTGCAAAGGCAACTGCTCACGGTCCTGCTCGTGGTAAATGACCGTCTGAAGTCTGTCGTCTCTATTTGTCCTCCAGGCATCCTGATCACTACTATCGCCTCCAAGGGAGAGCTACAAACATGGCCGGAGCTGCTGCCTCAGCTCTGCAACTTGCTCAACTCAGAAGACTACAACACCTGTGAGGTGAGCACTTCCGCCACTCCCTCTGCCCTTATTCTTTTTTTTTTCTTCTATCATAAAACCACAACCGTCACTTCTCGTAAAGTCCTACACACCCATTACAGTTTGAACGTGGGCATAGCAGTGCTGAGAGTACGTGAGGTCACCAGGCTTCAAGCACGGAAACAGAAGTGAAGGTTTAATTTGTCCACAAAACTCACAGGAGAGCAGGAGGGACTTCAGTTACGAATAGTTGATACATAAAACCTGAAGACGTGTGTGTGTTTGTCTTATGACAAATAAAATATTTTTTTGCTCCTGATTTTGAAATATAAATTTTCTATGAGAAGGGTCTATTCGTCAAGAGTGTTGACTGAAATAATTTCTCTGAATTTTCAGCGGAAAAGCAAAGTCTGCACACTGCCTTCAATTTGCTTCAGTTGTATTTGCTGATGCGGTCTCATTCTCTCCTGTGTGTCCGTGTATGTTTGCGTTTCGATTTGACAGCCTCTCTGTGTGTATGTCCGTGTCTCAGGGCTC
>JAPQLA010000009.1:13293403-13315696 GCA_029822935.1 Naso vlamingii
TATGTTTTTGAGATAAAGTGTCTTGTAAGCCCATAAGGGCTGGGCTTCTTTGAAGCATGACACTTAAATAAAGAAATAAAAAATAAAATAAAATAAAAATCATATAATTGTACTTATAAAATATGTTAGTCATGTATGATGTTTGACTGATAAGATTTATAAGCAGGAAGTAATAAAGTAGGCTAATGTGGCTAGAACAGATCTCCTGCACATCCGATGCTGCATCAGATACATGCAGCTTAGCAAGTGGTGAGCTGAATCATGGTGGCGGAGGTGGCGCCTGTCAGCTGTCAACACAGACTGAAGGGATTCCATCTACTGTTACCTGACCATGGCTTGAATGGGCTTCTCAACAGCTCCACGTGATCTTGTTTTTTTGCAGAAAAGATGGCGGACCATGCCCCCTCTGTTGCCATGGAGGCCGTCCTGAAGCCCAGTTGTGAACTCCCGGAGACCATGCCAAAGATCAGAGGCTACGACTTCAACCAGGGTGTAGATCTCCAGGCAGTGCTGAAGTCCTACCTCACCACTGGCTTCCAGGCCAGCAGGTTGGGCTTGGCCATCCAGGAGATCAACCACATGGTGAGAAGAACGGCGATGGAGCAGGGGTTGTCTTCACAACCAACATACTTTATCATTAACCTTTGATAGCCATGCAGATGAAACATTTTTGAGAGATTAAGGTTTCTCCATCGGACCCAGTTAAATAGAGGTAAATGGGATTTTATTGGGAAGACTCACAGTACAAAGACGTTCCAGAAACAACATCCTTATTACTCTGGAAAACCCAGACACCTCCCTGGAACTAGAGCTGCAAGGATTAATCAAGTAATTGATTGATCGATCAATACAGAATTCATCGCCCACTATTTTGATAATCGATTAATTATTTTAGATATTTTTCAAATAAAAAATGTCATTTATGAAAATAAATTAGGAGTCTTTGTGTTTTGGGCTGTTTGGACAAAAGAAGCAATATGAAATGTCACATTTGGCTCTGGGAAACTGAGATGAGTATTTTGGCACTTTTATGGCATTTCATGGAATAAACAATCACTTGATTAATCATAAAAATAATTGGCAGATCAATCAATAATGAAAATAAATGTTAGTTGCAGCCCTAGCTAGAACAAGTTTTACTTTATTTGAGAGTTTTTTGACATGTTTGGTCAGTAATAGGCAATTTAATTTTTTTAAAGTTGTATTAGCTGAAAAAATGAAGTTTGTCAGTGCAGTCACTTCCATTGTATTGATAAAGAGGTGGAAATCTGCCTGAAAGATAGATTTCTTAAAACGTGGACACATAAAACAAGTAGAGGTAAATGTTCTTTTTCACTTTATTTTATTTATTTATTTATTTTTTGGTTGAACCAACTTTTAAATTGCTTTAGATTCACTATGTTATATTCACTCTGTTATCACTTGAGATGTCGACTTTAATAATGTGACGACTCGACACCTGCAGATAGAGAAGCGTCTTGAGCCCGTGGAGGCAGATGAAGGGAATGAGTGTAAAGCGTCCTGTGACGCCTCCCCCAAGTCGGGCTGCACCATCTTCCTGGGTTACACTTCCAACCTCATCAGCTCTGGAGTCAGAGAGAGCATCCGCTACCTGGCAGAGCACAAAATGGTACACATTATACACTTGTCATATTTATCATCGTTGTCAGTATTTTTTTCCACAGGTATCAATTCGAGAATTTGATAGGCCGACGAGTTTATCTGAATCCTTGTTGTAACTCTGTGTTAGGTGGATGTGATTGTAACCACAGCTGGAGGCATAGAGGAGGATTTTATCAAGTGTCTGGCTCACACGTACTTGGGAGACTTCAACCTGCCTGGCAAGGAGCTCCGCCAGAGCGGAATAAACAGGTTGGCAACTGCTGAATCACTACACCATTTAGTAACACCCCTGTGCCTGTGTCGTAAAATCTAACTAGAGCCAACAGTTGCTTAGCTTAGCATAGCATAAAGCATGAAAACAGGGAGGAGAAGAGAGTAGTCTGCCTCTAAAGCTAACAGTGTTCACCTACCAGCACCTTACAGGCTCCTTAAGTAGCATGTCATATCTTGTTTATTTGTTACTTGTGGAGTTAGTAGTGTTGTTTGTTGCGGCTTGTACTATAAGCACAACATTCAAATTGGGCCCCTCCTCCCACGTTTAGCTCCGCCAGAAGTATTGTAGTGTGTATGGTCCTGCTTGTATCTACACAGCAAGCTATGTAGGAATATTACTGTATATTTGTTTAAATGGTAGAGTTGATAAATTAGCAAGCTAGCACAAGGTAACTGCCAGTGTTTGGCACCTACCTGTGTGACAGAAAGCAGGCCAGCTCAGCATCGCTCTTCATCCCCAGCCTCACATCACAATATACAAGTGTGCTTGTTTACCCGTTCCCACTCTATAATACTGTGTTTCACCATAACATCATCAAAAGCAGATGTGCTGCTCTCCTTAAAATGACAAAAGACATGGTGAGAGAGGGGGTTGCCTTGCAGGTAGTTATCTTAGAAGTTCCATCTTATTTATCAGATTCTTTAACATGTTTATTTACTTCTCGTCTTTTCCATCCTCTTCATCTCTCCACCTCCTCTGTCCTCACTGAACGTAGGATTGGGAATCTGTTGGTGCCCAATGACAACTACTGTAAGTTTGAAGACTGGCTGATGCCCATCCTGGACCAGATGCTGTTGGAGCAGAAAACAGAGGTGGGTCTCTCAAAGTCGAGTACTTTGAGACGACAAAGTACTTTGTCATACCTCTAGTCATCAGTTTTTCAGCAAATTTCGTGGTCCCCAACTCACTGGGCAGAACTCTAAATTCATCATCCTCCTTCACCACTTTCAAGACTAACTTAATGAAATATCTCCTGTCTAAATAGAGACTTCTTTATTCTTAGTCCATTTATTTGTTTCTCTTTGTGCTTAGAGCGTTTCTGGTTTCTGTTGAGTGGAAGGGAAGGACTTTATATAAGCCCCCTAGGCTTCTTTTCCTCTCCTGCACAGTGAACTTTGTCTTTTTTTAACTATGTAACGTTTTATTTATTTTTGTGCATATAAATAAACATTAAAAAAATATCAAAGTAATACTGGGATCAAACCTATAGTGTAAGGTAGCAGTGTCAGTTTAGTTCCCATAAAAACATGTTCTCCACACAGTTGTGCAATTTGTATGACCTTTATAATAATTTAATATTATCCACGATGGGATTTTTATTTATTTATGTATTTCTAAATTTAATATTTTTGAACATTCTCGTTTCAGGGCACTCATTGGACTCCATCCAAAATGATTCATCGGCTTGGCAAGGAGATCAATAATACTGAGTCAGTCTACTACTGGGCATACAAGGTGAGTGCTGGTTTATATTGGTAATGTATTTGATTATTGAGAAACTCAACCACTAAGCAACTTGTTGCAGCAAAAATCACCTTGATCTTTGAAAATCTTTTTTTTCCCCCCCGAGTATTAATCAGTGAGTTTTAGTCGAGTCTGAAGTTAAGATAAGCTAAAAGTCAACTACATTTGTGACTGTCAGATAATGTGACATTTTGAAAATTCTATGCGTTTATTTGATTAGAATCAGTCGAAGTTCCAGTGTCACTAGAAAAGCTGTATGAAACAGTTTGAACTTAATTTTCTTTATTACTCGCTCCAGTCTACATCCTGGCGTTATCCTCTCTGTTATGTTTGTACATGTGCTGTAGTCTTGTCTATTTAACAATCAGTAAATGTTCTTCTTGTCCTGTGTGTCAGAATAACATTCCAGTGTTCAGTCCTGCTCTGACAGACGGCTCTCTGGGCGACATGATCTACTTCCACTCATATAAGAACCCCGGCTTGGTTTTGGACATCGTGGAAGGTAAAAGCAACATAACTGCAGGCTCACCACAACAGTCTCAGCACCACCTGTTGGTCGTACTGTAAATGTGGATTTCATTTCAGATATTCGCAAGTTGAACAGCCAGGCGGTGTTTGCCAAAAGGACGGGAATGATCATCCTGGGAGGAGGGCTGGTCAAACATCACGTCGCCAATGCAAACCTAATGGTAATGAACTTCGTGGGATCTTTGTTTCCTTTCTTTCTGTTCCTCATGACTCGTGTGTGAGCTCACATCAGACTTTGTACACAGTTCTGAGGTTTTGATTTTTCTAAGATGGCCATTAGTCACTGAATGTCTTTGTGTATTTTATTCAAATATGATGAAATTTTGAGTTATGTCTCAACCAGGGGTCCATAGTGAAATTTCAAGAGGTCAGTGAATTAATAATATATATATTTTAAAAAGGTCCCATGACTTTTACAGACATATGTTATTCCTCAAATAGTGACTGCGAACTTTATTTACCTCAACTACAAAAGGTAACATGCTCTTATTTTCAGTTACTCTGTTTGATTCGTATACTATTGGTCCTATTTTACGAAGCCTCAATTTGATCCGCTCCCCTCTTCCTCACGTTGCGTCATTATGGTGTTAATACAAATACAACACTTCCTGTATTCTCTTCTGATTAAGAGCCATTTAGCATTTCAGTGAACAAACGCCATTATGTCTTAATTAGGCTTTTATTGTTAAAAAATTACAGGGTTGTGTGGATGAAAAGTCACTGATTGGCAAAATTCAGCGTACAGCGCTTTAAATTAAGTACAAACACACTGACACTAAGAAAAAGATGACGGCCACCTTTATTTAAAGAAGAAGAAAAAGACTATGAAGAAGAACTACTCTGCTACACGGTATTAACAACCTGGAGAAATGGCTGAAACAACCGTCGGACACCGGTCCAACAGACTCTGGCCCATGGGAGAGAAAAAACAAACAAAAACAAAACAAGCTTGACAGCAAAAAGAGACTATATATTTTAGGTCAGGGCGGAGGTTGGAAGTGTCAGGGGTCCTCAGGTTTTAAAAAAATATGCAAGGGGTCCAGTACCCCGAGAAGGTTAAGAACCATTGATCTTGTCTGTCAGGAGACACAGCCACTGTCAGCTACAAAAACCTCCTCAAAACCTCTTACTACAACAACAACAACAACAGTATGAGAAGTTGTTTTCCTCTTTTGACCCACTGTCTTTTCTCCTTCCCCTTCCAGAGGAACGGAGCCGACTATGCAGTGTTTGTGAACACGGGTCAGGAGTTCGATGGTTCCGACTCTGGGGCCAGTCCCGATGAGGCCGTGTCCTGGGGCAAGATCAGGACTGATGCCAAACCCGTTAAGGTACCGAAAATTATCCCAGCATTGTCAGCCATGACCGGAGCAAGACTGATGTCATTCCGTTTATTACAGTTTTATCCTCAGATACCCTTTTATTATAAATTATTTTGAGACATCTTCCTGTCTTCTTCTCTTACGAAGTTATTTCTCATATTTTCCAGATGCCTTTTACAGCCCCTGGATAATAAACCTCAAATGTTTTCAGATGTGGATTTTTCCTTTGCTCTGTATTGGCGATTGGCTGACATCAAAGAACTTATCTAACATGCCCCAAGCTCCAAGGCAGCATTATGTTAGTGAGACAAAATTGCAAACTACCTTAATAAACAATAAAACTCTGGTCCAGAAACAGGATTTGTGTGGCAGTAGCTTTACACTAAAAATTACCCATAGGAAAACATCTCTAACAAATGGCTTGGCCTCTGTTCAGATGCAACCTACAGCTGACAAACGTATTTTTCCTTTAAAACGTCAGCTGTTAGGTTTACGCTGAAAAAAACAAAACAAAACTTGTTTATCAGGAGCTGTACTGCCTATTGCGGCCTTAAGATGGCAGTGTCTGCACTGTGTTTGATCTGAGGGTGCAGAGCTGCATCAAAGCACCAAACATGAACTTCAGTTTCCTGTAGTTTGTTAATGTGCAACATACATGACTTTACACTGCTCTGCTCTCTGTTCTCAGGTGTACGCAGACGCCTCTTTGGTCTTCCCTCTAATAGTGGCCGAGACCTTCGCTCTCCACGCTGACAAACTGACTGCTGACAAGAAAACAGATTAAATAACTGCCTCCTTGAGTGCTCTGCTAGAAACAACAACCAGCTTTATTCCTCTGGTTCTTACCCTGTTTGACCAACAGCATTTAATTTGATCCTTTGAACAGTTCTTTTGGTTATGGCATGGCTATTTGAAGCAGCATCATTACATACAATGCTGTAATTGTAAACTTATTCTATGGGAGCCAGTGGTGAGGGTTTTCCTGTCTCAATACTTCTGATCACAATATTTACTTGTTAAAACAAGTACAGTTTTTTTTTTCCAGATAGCTGAAATAGCATGGGTCACATGCTATTGCATGTACTAAAGAGACTGTCAAGAATGCACTAGGTTTTAGCTGTGCGTGCGCCGAGTGTGTGTGTGTGAGTGTGAGTGAGAGTGTGTGTGAGTGTGTGTGTGTGAGAAAGAGAGAGAGAGAGAGACACTTTTATGAGGGACTGTTATTTGCCCAGCAGTTTTGATTTATTTCTGTGAAGAGGCGCAACGCAGTCATCAGTTTAATATTTCATTGCTCAGTCGTTTTTTTATATTATTTAAGCCTCTACCTTACTGTCACTGTTACAGGATGCAAAGTGTGCCTGTATGTCTTAATAAATCAGAAATGAATCTGTTCCTTCTTCATTAAAGGGGTTTTAGTGGATTTTTGTGAAAAGTCTTTGTACAGCGGGTCAGTGTGAAAGGCCACAAAGAGGTCCTCTTTGTGACACTTCATTTCACATGACCATGCTTGGTATCTTCGTTATATTAAAGGATGCAGGATTTTCTTTGGCATTACAAGGCACACGAGGCCTTACTGCTGACCCATGAGTAAAAATTACATTTTATAATATTAAAATTTGAAGTTCCTCAGTTGTGTGTGAAATATGTCTATAAAAATATAGAAAGTGAACTGTTAGCCACTGCAGAAAGTGTTGAAACAGTGCTGTGTCAACTTTGAGAGGGAAACTCAGCGTCCGCTTTGTTTGGTATGTGTATAAACTGTTGCCACTCAATACAGTTCTTACTTTGTTTAGTTCATAATGTACAAGCAGGGCAGTACATGAACACAGTTGAGCACAACATCACCTCTGTGATTATATTTACACATCTAAGACAGTTTCAGCAGCATAATCATTATAAAAGCAATCATTATGGAAGAACAGTTGTCTTGCATTAATGTGTGCAGGTTTAACTGATGAGGTGGACACTTGAGTGTATTACCTGACTTATAAACCATAGAAATTGACATTCCTCGTAGCTCTGATTCCTCCCCCAACATTTACACATTTCTGTCCTCAATAAACAAAAGTAAGTTGAAGCGTCTCATTGTCATGTATGAGTGTTGGCAGACGTGTTCAGCTACAATCCACTGAATGGCCGTGCTGTTCCCGAACCTCAGTAATGTCTGATGAGCACCTCCATTCGCCTCGATGCTGCTCGTGTGCTTCTCCCCTCGCATCCAGCCGAGTGCCTCATTACAGCATCACAACTGATGCATGTGGGTTTAGTGGTCGCTGAGCTCCTCTTTTTGCCGTCAGCTGAATCAACCACCTGATCTTATAACGAGTCGAAATACATTTCCCACTACGATACATCAATCTGCAAACGTGGGAGTGGATATTTCCTCTGGCTACCCGCTGCTCTCGTATCCTTTACATGCAATCTCTGTTAACTTTCACAAACCAGTGGTATTTGCTGACATTGCAATGGAAATGTGGGTAGTTTTTCTATAAAATGTGTAAACAGTATATTCCCTGAAGCCTGATTATCCTTAACAGAGTTGTTTAAAGTATCAGTGTGTCTTTTTTTTTTTTTACTGGGAATGGTGACATTTGTTTTTTTGGAAGCAGAAATGGAGAAGTGGAGTTGGAACTGGGATAAGGTCAACTTTCCCAAAACCTCAGCCCCATGTGTCATACACGCACACACACACAGGAGTTGGGCGTTCCTGTCTTTGTGCAAACTGCTTTTCCATTCAGTGCTTCTATCATTTCCTATTGGCGGTGGCACTGTGTGAGTGTGTGTTTACCCAGGGTTTGACAGAAGACCTTTTAAAGGCGGTGCTATATGGATTTTCAGCCCTATAGAAACTTGTGTTTGCTCTGTGCTTAATGGAAAAATTACAGGGGGACTAAAAAGGCTGAAATGAGTGAGATAGAGACTGTATGTGTGTGTGTGTGTATGGATGAGCTGTAGTCACGCTATGATAATATTGTGTGGTGTCTGCACAGAGCAGACAGTGTCTGCCCCCTCCTCCTCAGCGGAACAATCAGTACACTGTATGTGATGCACAGGGCTGCAACAGTCATAATGGCAATTATGTTCTCTCTGACAGATTGGAAGGTTTTTTTTTTCTTTTCTTTTCTTTTTTTTTTTTAATTTGAGAACCAAAGAGCCATACAGGGAGGAAGAGCTGACCTGCTGCACAGCTGCACCCTGGGTTTCGCCTGTCAGGCTGCATGCAATCTGCTGTAACCAGCTGATGAAAAGGCTGTGTCTAAAATCACACCCAGTTTATACGTAGTGTATTTGTGGTCCACTAGCCTATTTAAGTGTCAAATGTCTATTTTTGTAAATGTATCTATTTCAAAGTGACCTCCAGACTTTAGCAAAAAACCAAAATGAGTAAAGCTCATGACATGTAGGCTATAGTTTCTGCTCAAGTCACAAAATGTAAAACTCTACATTTTACAGATACTAAATTTCCACTGTTTGTCTCTACGGCTGTAACTGAAACAAATGATCATGCTAAATAAATGTCTGGCATCTAAATTCTCCGTTTCCTGTCGAGTAATTGGGTGTCTGTTACTGTAAAGAAACTAATGAATAAGTGAAAATGCTTTGATTTCAGACATAGTCAAGGTCGTAGGGGCAACGTGCCATGAACCTGCAGTCAGTACTCAGGCTGAAAAGGGTAGTTCTAACAATTTTGTGTTCAGATTAAGAATTTTTTTCAGGTTGAGATTAAAAAAAAAAAAAAGTATAGATTTTATTTATTTTTTTGTAGTAGGCTAAAAACAATATTTATTTTTGATCAGGCACACCAAGCGAACAAAGAATAATTTAAAGTAGACCTAGAGTTAGGCTACTGTATTAAGAACACAGAGGTTTATACTTAGGTTTTCAAATGTAGGCTATAAAAATGCACTTTTTTCTTTTCTTCACTGTGTTCCCGCCACTTCTGTAACCAAACCTTTGTGTGCACAGGTGAGCACCCTGTCATGTTGCATCGCCCTGGCTTCTTTATCTGTTTACCTGTTATGTTGCCATAGAAACTCCTAACTCGGAAGCCTATTGGCTGACCTGAGGAGGTAGCGACAGGTGAAGCGAGTGCATGTGCGTGGGTGCAATGGTAGAGACATTTGCAGAGCGAGGAGGGGCCAACTGAGACAAAGACAAACATTCAGGCATAAAGGGACAAAACAGAGCAATAAACGTGCGGCAGGCGGGTGAAGACGTTAGAGACGAAGTTAAAGACTGTGATAGTGGCGAAAACTTAGGTCGCTTTCACCCTCACGGTGCTTTCTCAGGAACAGGAAGTCGTCAGTTGAACCGCCGTCTCCTCCTCTGACGCAGCTGGCTGAGGCTGATGACGGCCATGTGTCACTGTTGCTATAGTAACCACAGAGCAAGGACAAACATCCGGATTATTGCTTACCGCCGTGTCACCATCACAACCGGGGCTCAGCCTATGCATGATCACTGTTTTCAAATGATTAAATTATTACATAGATTATTATAATTATTATGATGAGTAATTTACAGCAATGTAAAAACTTTTTATTTAAGAAAATAAGCTCAAAAGTGAGTTGGGATAAAATTAGCTTAAAAAAACAAAACAAAACAAAACAAACGTTACAAGGCTGTAAGGGTATAATCATAGCTGTAGGCTATTTGTGTGTAATTCTTTTGATATATTTTTAACCCCCCCCCCCCTTTTTTTTTGGATATGCCTAATATTTAGAGTGACTGCTAGATATTTGTACATTTTTAATGGTGCCTGTGTCATTGCTGATGAAGGCCCTATTTAGGTCCCGGGCTGTGGAGCGTAGCCTACTTTGCTAAACTGATCAAGTGTGAATTCAGACTCGTAGACAAGCTAAGAGTATAGATACCATTTATTTAGGGCACTTACAGTAAAAAAGGTGCTAAACAAGGAGAAAAAAAACAAACCCGTCGACTCCCAACTAGCCTACACAAAATGTGAACAGTTTCATAATGTTAATGGAAAGCTAAAGGTTCAGCAAATGTCAGAGGAGGTAAAACTCTAAAAGGAAGGCGGCAACTTTTTCATATCTCTTATAGTTTCTCTTAAAAGGAAATGATTATTTGTTGCTGTGTTAGCTTTAACATTTCCTGGTGTTATGAGAAACAGATTGCAGAGAATGAAGTAGTCATGGTGACAGCACGGACACTTTTGGCTCAGGTGCATTTAATTAACTTAAATTTAATGTGAAAAATAACTGTACAATTAAGCAAAAAGTTCAAAATACAAAACATTCACAGATTTTGAATTAATTTCCATTTTTAATTATTGGTATTCTTCATTTGACCTTTAATATTGATCTGATTATTTTTCTAAATACAGTTTTTTATAATCTAAACTCTGGAATTTGAAATTAATAAATGTTTTCTCTCAGTTTTAATGGCAGCAGTATGGTGGTATCTATCAACCTTGGTTGTTATCCGTCAGTTTTCTTGATTTTTTTCTCTTCTGGTAAACGTTTCACAATGTACTTGAGCTTTACAGTGTGTGGTAAAAGTGTCAGACTGTGCAGAGTTCATAAAAGGTCAAGTATAATTTTGCATCATTGCACTCAGACAACCAAGCAACACGTCATAAAAATTACATTTCACCAGTCGCCAGGTGCTATAATGCTGACTTTCATTTTAACCAAAGAGAAAAAGTCGGCTTATTACACTGGGAAAACAAAAACCAAAAAAACAAACAAACAAAAAAACATGATGGGGGAGGGAACTTGTGTTTTTGGATGAAAACTTTTGGCCTAATCTTTGTTTGAAATGAAAACCAGCATTGAACACAGGCACTGCCGGGGTGGCAGCACCGTCACTCTGACATCTCTCCGACTAATGCATGACACTCACTCCTGTGTTTGTGCATGTTTCTGTTTTTCAAGCACATGTTTAAAACATAACAAGAGAGTGTAAAAATTAAACCTCTTATTAAAAATACGAGGTATTAAAGAACTTCAACTAACAAAAAAGGAGAGAAGAAGACAGGTAAATGGTGCAAAGGAATTGTGTTTGTGCTGTGGGATTTATTCTTTAACTGGGACATGGTTAATTAAAAACACAAGACACATATTATGCTTTTTGTAAAAAGTCAAATTTTAATTTTAAAGTTATAACCACACATATTGTCAGCAAACAGTTAAAAAAACATTACACAAAAAACATATCAGGAACAGTTATGACCCAGTAATTTTGGCTTTATATCATCCAAAAAAATTTAAGCAACATGCAATAAAATATAATAAGCAGTTTTCATTAAAAAATATTTTATTAGAAGCAATGTATGGATCTGAAAGTGGAATTATTTTTTTAATTTTCACATTGGCTTTTGATTACAATAAAATGTATGTAGTTATATGAAAATTATAGCTCTTAATGGTCTGTACGTGCAATAGGAGAACAGGCATAAATCCAAGTGAAGTGTTTCATTAGAGAGTGTGAGTGCATACATCTGTTCCAGTTATACAGTGAGACAAACCACTGCTTTCCTTAAACATCCACTTTAATAATATTCAAAAGAGATTTAAAATCAGTGTATTAAAATTGCACCTACGCATCCAGACTCTTGGGCAATGTAACAAGCTACAGTGGTTGTTAAAGTAAGGTTTGTGTGTGTGTGTGTGTGTGTGTGTGAGAGTGTGAGTGTGTATGTGTGTGTGGAAATGAGACCAGTCCCCTGTTCCTGCTGAACTGAGCCAGCCGACGTCACACACTGATTATCAGCACAGCAGGCACAGGAGACCGACCCAGCAGGGACTGAGGGGCGGGGGGTGGGGGCAGACAGACACACACACACTCACACAGGAAAGTCTCACACAAACACACACAATTCAAACAAATAGACACTGATGCCCATGCAGAAAACAACGAGTGGAAGCATAAAGGAAACATGAATGCAAGCACAAAGTTACACACACTGACACACATGTTGCCCCTGAGAGACGCTGGCAGCCGGCGATACAAATGACAACATACGATGACATATTGCTCGCCCTACAGGAACAGGAGCAGTCCTCAGCACTAATGAGACAGCTGACATTTAGCAGACGCGGACACACTGAGGCCGCACAATTTCAGCTAATTCAACAGATTACCAGTTATTATCAGAAGCTTAGAGACGGTGATACCTGCTCTTTACCACCGTGCACCACCCTAACGCTTTAGCAATACAAAAATGAGTCAACCACCAACCAACACACATATAGGGCTCATCGGCGGTCAACACTCGCTGTCATGGTACCACTAAGTGTGAACCTTAAGTTGATTAGGAAAAAAGAAAAAACGGTCAAAACATCAGTCAGTTTATCAAAGAAGCAGTATGTTTTTGACTCTTTAATGATAAAATCTGACTGTTTGAAGAGAGAAAGTACTTTTTGACACATAGTGTTCATAAAAGCTGCCACTGAGACACACTAAAGACAAGTTGCCGTCCTCATTAACTGCTAAATTTAACCAAATTTCCAGGAAATCTGCAAAAGAAAATGCCAGTTTTTGCATGTGTTCATCCATTACTTACTTTTCTGCGAAAAACAGCTGGTGGGACTAATTTCCCATCAGGTACAAGTCGAACCCTGAGCTAATATAAATGATGTTGAAAATGTGACAGACATAAATCATTTCTTTGTGCTCATGAAAACAGGTGAATGGAAACACACTTTACGCCTCAGGAGCCTCATACTTTGGGCTCTTTGCTGGATATGAAATGGCTCTGTGTCCCCGTCGTGAGCAGCTTTTGTGTTAGATGCCGCCATGCTTGTCTGAAGTCTGCCGTTGATGTGAGGAGCGGTGGTTTGATGCAGTGCGGCCCCTCCCTGACCTTTACTCTCCCCCTGCAGGCTGCAGCCCTGTGGCGGCAGAACTTAACCACTGTGAACATGGCACACACTCACTGTTCACATGTGGGTTAAGTCCTGCTGCCGCACAGCCAGGTTACCAGGCATCTGCTCCTGACAGAGAGCGAGATGGGTGTGTTTGTGTGCGACTATGCAAATTAGAAACATGGGTGTGACTGTGTGACTTAGCAAATTAGTGTGCTTCCGTGTTCGTGAGAAAAAGCTTGCTTTCTTCATGTCAGCCATTGGAAATCCCTGGCAATGTGATTCAGGCCTGTAGTCTCAAAAATCACTCTGCCAGGAATTCCCCTGGCCAACAGAGACAACGAGAGAGTTTGCGGTGAGAGGAAGATGTCAAAGCATGCAAAAAAACCCAAATTTAATAGACCCCCTCCATCATCGTGCCCTCTAGCATCTAATACTGCCATCTTGTTGTTGCCAGATTACCTCTCTCCCACATCTCTGCCTCCATACGAAAGAGTGATTTATCATCATCGTTCAGTGTGCTGCATCTTTGTCATTCACAGGTCACAGTCATTGCGCTCTCTCAGCCCTGTGTGCGCTGTACTGTATGCGCATGGTTCCCGTCAACTCCCAGACTTCCCGTGGCCTCTTATAAAAATAGCTTTTCAATGACAGAATGGAGAATTAGGTTAGAAGGAAGTGGCCAGTCAAGTGGCACTCCCTCTAAAGACGTTTGCCCCTTTATCTGTGCCCCTTGTGTGGAAAAAGAAAAAGGCCAGAGAGCACTGGGCTGTGTGTCCTCTGCTGCTAAGCTACAGCTAAATCCCACCAGAATTGCAGAAATTATAAAGTAACTGATACTGTATTTATAGGTTATTGCTTCTTATTACTGCCTGTCAAATGATATCTAACACATCATACAGTTATCACCCCCGGAGCAGAACTTATTACTCTGAATTCCTTTTTGTTGAACTTTACTTGTCTGGACAGGACATATTAAAATAATTGAATGTCATTCCAAGATCCAAGATCCACACTGAAAGCTGTTTTGCCGTTCTCTTCGAGTCTCTTTATTTTCAGCAGCATGAATATTCCACCATGTACAAGGTATGAGTCAGTGGGACACTTTTGGGGAAGTCCAGACTCTAAATAAGTTTTAGCTGGCCGTCTGTTGTCACTGTGGGCCTGCAGCAGAGCCGTGCCAGGGACACAGTGAACTCACTAATGCCGTATCATTGTTGTCACAAATCTGCTGCCGTCGGGTCTCAGCATTTGGGAAGACCTTCCCAAAATCATCTGCAGACACATTTTTTCATTTTCCCTCAGGCTAATGTTCTCTCTCAGTCTGTGGTCCAGTCACCCAATAAGTCTTGATTATATCCGCTCAGTACACACTGTAATGTTGGTGCGACTGGGAAGAAATTGGAAGACTGCTTCTCTCTCTGTCTGCTCTCTATTTATACTTGAATGTCTCTCTTTTACACTCTCACAGATTACAGTATGACAGGCATTTTTGAGGCTCCAGCTAGATTAGCATAATTTTAGGGCCTGACTAACAGAGGTATTATTTTCACATTGTGGCACAAAGCACTTTTTGTCTCTGAGTGCATTACACATTTTGTGTTGGATTTTAGCTGTAAGCAGCGACTTAAATGCAGTTTTGTTTTATGAGATGTACATTATGTCCCTCCGTCAGTCTGTCTCAAATCACAGTAAGACCATCTTAACAAAGAAGGTCATTTAAGGTCCCAGCACCCATCAAAGACAGCGCCCTAACTCCTTTTTAACTCCTCTCCTCCATCAACCTAAAACCCTCTCTATCCCACTATCCTTTCATCTGGCAGTGGTTCATCTTGTGTGTTATTTTCTTTGCCTTTTCATCTTTTCCATCGGTTTCTCTCTTCCCCCTAGCGTTCCCCCCGTCGAACCCGCAGCCGTTAATGTCCATGAGCTCATTCCTTCCCTTCCCCTGTGATGACGGCATTCTGGTTGACGCACGCCGTCCAACGCCTCACCTCAAACACTCGCTGCGAGGATGTCGACATGTGTCACTTTTGCATTCGGCCTGTCATGTTTTTTTGAGCCCTATGGTCGAGCCAGACCATCCTGCTGTTACACTCTTCTCAAATTGTATGTTTATTATGGTTAAGGAGAATAATCAAAAGTTCCTGCCATGTGGGCTGGGACTTATTGGTTGCTCATAATTCTGCCAACGTGTTGCATCCTGACGGAGGCGTAGAGTAGGAAAATGTGTGACGATGGCCAGCAGATGTACCCTAGTAAAGTCAAAATGTTTTTACAGTGTCTTCATGGCTTACGGCCTTGTGTGTGGCTGCTTTGATGGTTTTAGTGTGGACGCTTTGTGCTACATGCATATTCTACTAAGTTTCTATTCGTGCACACGACGTATGGAAGCCCAAATGTAGACGTGGCCACTGGCTGTTTTCTCAGACCGTCTCTCTCCTTCAGCCTGACTTCAGAATTGACATTGCCGTTTACACAAGGGCACACAGTTAAGTGGAAAAGCCTCTGTTGAGACAGCTGGATCTCAACCCCTTGTTGTTTCAACACATATCTTCTCTCTCCCTGTGCCCTTGTGTGCGCACGCACAGATGCACTAAGAAATGCGCACAGGCCAGACGCAATCTGCGCCCCTGCGTATTATGCGCTCACTATCAATAAACAAACACAGTTATGTCAGTGGGCTGCCGGACAAACACGGCATGTGCGTTAGCTGGCTTCTCACCCTGTCTCATAAAGCAGAAATAGTACAAATACATACCAGTCTGACATCATTCACACCTCCAGGCTATGAACCGCTTCACAGAGCAAACAGTGAGAAGGGCGACCCACAGGCTGGCTGTACTCTCATGGTGTGCACTTCATTAGTAATCATGTATCACACTGAAACATATGGCATTTTTGTATCTTTCCATTGCATCAGAGAATTTTACAGAAGGCTGTTTGTTTCCAACCTCAGTCTGTGTGAAATCAATATATCTAAGTCTAATGGTTCAAGATATTGTGTCAACACTGGAGCACAGGGGTTACAATAACATCTGAATGCCCTTTTTAAAGTGCAAATATACCACATTTGCTTTTCAGAATTGCTGTCGTATCCATTACACCTTGCCCTGATAAGTGCAGAGTGTGTCTCACAAAGGGAAAGTAACTGCTTTAACTCGATCACCTGAGTCCAAGTAGGTGAAGAGATGAGGTGGAAAACTGTGTCAGCGTTTCCTCCTCACCTCACTTTTCGGTCTTAAATGTGAGTAATTATAAGCTGTCGCAGAGTAGCAGAAAAAGCTGACTTTCAAATCTGGTGGATGGATGCTACTTCAGCTCTGTCAGTTTCTTAACCCCAACCATAACATCTGCAGAGCTGTCTCAAAGCTGTAGTCAAAATGCAAAACACTTTGAACCCACACACCTTTCATAGCGCCACACCCAGACTCTCTTACCAGACAGAGAGTGTGTCTGGGTATGTGTGTGAGATTGTATTTGTTTCGTGTGAGGGCATAATTATTGCTGAGCCTGTGACATTCAATGACATTCAAACACGAACTTGCACTCCAGTGTGTGCCTTGTCTGTTGCACTTTTCTCAAATCAAAGGGGGACGTTTATTGGCTGGCCTGGAATCAATGGAACGCACCACCACATGTGGGACATTAGTCATAAAAAAGTATTTCCAGCTCCAGATTGAGAAAAAAACAGAGAAAAAGCTCAAAGTCTCTTCAGGCTGTAAAGCTAGCCTCAGCAGTGAAGAGCCCAGCCCAAGTCCGTGGTCCGCTCCCTGTATCCCAATGCATGTAACCCTATCCTCAGGCCGAGTCTTTGCCAAACACCCTTACCAACACCAGCCCTGTACTTAGTGTACAGCCGCCCTGCTGCCACTGAACCACACATGCACAAATGGATGCAGAGACTCCGCACACATACACACACACGCACACGCTTTTATTCCACTACGCCACGGTTTCCTGAGCCTGGGCCCATTTCTGCAGATTTCTGCCTGGCACACCCACCAACCAAAGCCAAGGTTTGAGTCCTGGATCCCCAACTTCTCTCCTCCTCCTTCTCTTCCCTCTTTCCTGCATCTATTCCTCCATCCATTCATTAATTTGGCCTTCCCCTGCAGGTTTTCCAATCTGATGATTCCTCACTGTGGAAAGCCTCTCCTCTCTCTGCCGTGTACTCTGGCGTAGAGGTTATCTGAAGTCAGCACAGTCAGCAGCATGGAGAGCAAAGCAACAGATCCCCCTGTTGGGCTAAATCAAACCATTCTTATCTTGTCTTTTCCTCTGTGCTTCAGCGTCATGTTAATCTCCTCCAGCTCCATTTTCTTTGCCTTCCACTGCCTGTCTATACCAACACTCCCTGAGGGGAACCAAACAGGACGGCGGACAGGAAGATGAAGGCAGCCGGCCCTGAACTGCAGCTGAAACTGGGTTAGCTACAGTAGCTGCTGGATTCCCTTCCTTTCATGGAGGTTTGGGAGCTCGCAGCCTTACAGGGCCTCTGAACAATGAGAGGAATGTTTGAGCGGCTCCGGCCTCGCTTCACCACTACCATTACGTCTCTCGGCTGTTTTTTAGAACTTTTTATGACCCACTCTGTACTGCAAGCAACACCCAGTGGAAAGGCACACAAACTGATGGACATGGAGACAGCTAGGTGACACAAATTGGTAGTTGGATGACACACATACTGGAAGCAGACAATAGCAAAGGAAGGCAGACGAACAGGTAGAGGCAAAGCAATTACGCAGACCGTCATTCAGAAGGGTGGAGATAAAATCCCTAAATCAAACAGACGTACTGTAGAGACAGACAGGCAGACAGACAGTCAGAAATTAAGCCATCCCTTTCAAAGGAACTATTTACGTCTGACCTTTGTAATGGAGCCGGTCCACAGTGGCAGACGTTAGTTCAGGGCAATATTCCAGTGCCGTTATTACAGAACATTAGAACACCAGACACGCGTTATTGTCGCTCCGTGTGAATGTCCTGATCAACAGGTTGTAGGAGACAGAGAGTGAGGTGCCTCTCTGTGGGAGACCAGCGGTTCAAGATAGGAAAAAGTAGAAGAAAAGTACAGATATGCTGTGACGTAAAGTCGTAAAACAGTAAAAAGGCAATTAACTTCTGAGAAGAGGCAGACGCGATGCTGCACCTACCTGAGACAACAGTTTTACTCCTCTCCTCTGTCTCACTTTCACTATCCCAAAGCTCCTCAGTGTCACACTCAAAGTTGAACTTCACAGTTGTCGTCCCCCCTCTCTCCCTCTCTCTCCCACTGTGTTCCTCTGTGTCTCCCACTCTTCGCCTCTCTCGTGGGTCTGTTTCTCCTTCGACCGTGCAGACAGCAGTGTGTGTGGACGGCAGTGTGTCTGGGAGCCAGACAGGGTGAGAGTAAGGGAGTGGGCGGGCCCAGATCAGTGCAGGGGATTCCTTTATGACGATGTCAGAGGAGAGGAGCCCTCCCCCCTCTCCTCTCCTCTCCTCCCTCCCTTCCCTCCCCTCCCCTGTGCACGGCCGAGGCTGCTGCTGTTAGAACACAGGAAAGGGGGCAGGGAGATAATTGGACGCACAGCTGCTAATAAATGAGCAGAGGCTGTTTGGGTCAATAGCAGGCAGGAAGAGGACCGGACTAAATGTGCAGTGTTTAGGTGGACAAACACACTGAGATAGTTTGTTACAATGTTTTGTTTGTTGAAGATGTTCTGTAAAGCGTCATATAGTCATGATTCTCCCTCTGTCTGGCAATAATCAGAGTGATCATTTAGCCTAAAGACACTGTCAATTCAAACCCTTATGAAAGCAGTTGTAAGATGTCACAACATGCTTTCAATGCTAACTTGCAAACTTGTTTTGAGTTGTTTGTTATTGAGCTTCTAACCCAGATGCATATTTGTATGTGCACATGTGGTGTGTGTATTCATGTGAATATGGTTTTTATTTGTAAAGCCTTTAAAAAAAAAAAAAAAAAATACAAAACGCTCTCTGAATAGCTGAATAAAATAGAGAGAATGATTTCCAAAGGTGCACAGAACATGTGAACCCATTGTACTCATATAAGGCCAGAAAAAAAAGAGTTGTTGCATAAAATCAGGTCTATGATTTAAAAGATGGAACATTTAGCTAAAAATAAGAAAAAAGCTCTTGATCTTGCTTTAAATCTCAGTGTGTGTGCAGTTAATACAAAACTGGTGATTCAACATTACACTACTGTACATCCATACTGAAAAAGTGTTTGGTAAAGGCGTAACCTAACCATTTCCAAGTGTAAATGTTAGTGTGGTGATGTTGGAGTGAAGTCGTCTCATCTCTTGCTTTGGTGAAGCTTCAAGCTGCTCTTTTATGCTGAGAGAGGGACTTAAACTGGGACAGGCGTGCAAGGTTACGGTAATCTGAGCAAAAAGGGACAAAGTGCGGCTGATTTTTTTTCAGATCACTTAAAGCTGGGCACTATGTGCTTTAAAAGTGTAAATGTGTTCGCGTGACTCTAACTGAAGTCACATTAATGTCCCCGTCATGGGGGAATGTCCTCCTCCCTGGATTTTACTGATAAAGAGTATGAATCATCAATAATTCTCCAAAAACGATTCAAATGGCCCAGCGGTAACAGTGGTTTCACGGTTTCATGACTCCTCATAGGAAGGAAACAACAGAAACTTATGCAAATCATGTGTTTGTAACCTTGTGTTATGTGTGCGTGTGTGAGGTGTTTGTGTCTAAGCCTGGTTTTATCTCCACCTGTCAAACATAGGACCCCCCCCAACACACACATGCACACACAGTAACAAGAGCTTCAGAAACGGGCTATTAGGACCTTTATGACTTCCCCTTCTTCCCCTGTAGCCTTTGGGTGTGCGCGAGCGGTGAAATCCCGCACAGACAACCTCGCCCCTGTGAGAGAGCGGACGTCACACATTCCACACGCACACGCACACACACAAATACACACATTTGTGCGTCGCTTAGCAACACATACACTCCAAGCTTAGCGAAATGACTATGCCAGTAAGACACATGACTCCGACACATCATTTATCTTCAAACAGGATAATGTTTTGTTTATGGACCTCTAGTTTCTATGTTGTGTTCGCAGGGATTTACAACTTCACATAACAGCAGCACAGGGACGAATTGTAATGAATGCCTTCACTTTTTGATTGTTAGTTAGCAAAGATTACTTGTGGTATGAGCCGCCTTGCTTATTACAGAGTAGAGCTTCATAAATTTCTTTTTTCCCACTCTGTCTCCTCATTTTTCCTTCCCGCTCTTCCTTCACGTGTATGTGTGTGTTTATCTGCATCTGTATCAATAGGCAGATGAGCTGAAGAGTTTTCAGACAGTTAACTGGGTCACCTATGTGAAAAAGAAAAAAAACCCCAAACCCAAGTGTTTTTATTTCCATTCTGTCGTCTAAGTGATGCGTGCCATGCACACCCTCCACAGAAATGAAAATCGGTGAGGCCACACGCAACAGCAGTACTGTGATGACTGAGATGATACAAAGATGCTCTCGAAAGCTGCACATCACAAGAAGACTTGAAACATCTCTCAGTTCAGACCACCACCAGTTCTTTCAGCTTGGATGAAATACGATCCAAATAAACTTGGTGAATCTGTTAGAGGGAGGCCATATCTTGCAACTTTTGCAAACTCTGCTTTGCAATGTGCTGCAATCATTCCTGCAGGCAGTGAGGGGAGCAGGATTTGGAAAATGGTGCTGAAGAGAGTTCTGTGCTTCTTCTTTCCCCTAAGGATGCACTCTGTTCTTTATGCTTACGTAAAACATTATCAGCTCTATGTAGAGCGTAATGACACGTAAGCATAAGCATCCCCTCTGTGTGTGTGTGTGTGTGCAAGTCTGTATTTCAACTGATGGTTCCATTTTCAACAGATAACCGCAACTTTGTGTGTATTTGAATTTATATGAATATATAGTTATGTGTACAGTATATGAAGTCATTCATTGCAGCATTCACCTTTTAGGTTACTGAGAACTGCAGCTCCTGAGCTCCAGCAGGTGAACTTGTGGAGTCATGGTGAGTCATGTGTCACCTTTGGTTAATAGTTCGTAGAGAAACAGCTCTATAGAAGGCTATGTTCTTACTCTGGTGTTCTACCACAGAGGTCAGAGTGCAGACTTATATACTGTTTGTATGTGTCTGTAGGCATATAAATAATAAAACATGTTTCATGTGTTTGATGTTACTCTGAAAGGACCATACCAGTCTATTTTTGGCTTCTGACAATTAGCAGAGGTCGCCCCTCTCTTCCTCCAAAGTTGCTGTTAAAATTCGACCATGTGTATGCTTCAGTAGATCTCAGTCTGCATTTTTAAACCCCATTCACTGCCATTCATGTTGAAACAGTGTGTAGAAACACTATAAGTATGAGCAAGGATATACAGAGGATAAATGGTTGTGAGACGGGCAGAGTGGGAGAGAGAGAGTTGAGCCGGGAGCTGTTGAGAGAAAGTTATCATGCCTGGGAAAATAGTTCCTTACGAGTGCTGCCTTACTAGCTTGAAAATTTGCGTGAAGGAGGATGTGGTCACATATTTTCAGGTACTTTCCGTAACATTTGTTGAATGTGGACAAAATGTAAACAAAATCATATCTCATAGATAAAGCTAATTCTGTAAAAATGGGTGGGGTTCATGTGACCTACATTATGTGGACGATGTTGACAAAGGACAATGACATGTAGTATGTTCCTTTAACATGCTTATTTTTGTATATATTTCAGTGCATGTAGAAATATCTTCACCTAAACTGCGTGTATGCTTGTGGGTGTGCATGAGTAGATTTGTGTGCGTAAAATGGTCACACACTCTGCTGTGTGACCATCTTACTGTCTACTGACAGTGAGTCAGTAGACAGTAAGTGACTCTAATCGGGGCCGCAGGGTCTGGGAGTTAAAAAAAATAAATCAACTTCCATTTGGTTGTCATGGTGAGTCAGATGCAATTATGCAACGCGCAGTGGAAAATGGTTTTGGAGAAAGAATGAAAATTCAGGAGAACTGAGAGAAAGCACAAATCAAGGGGCTGGCTGATCTCTGAGACATCAATGTTACTCTTATTCAAGCAGACACGTTGGCGAAGAGTGCGATCTTATTAACAGCAGCAGCTTCTGTAGGGAGAACTGCTCTCACACATGTGAGTTCATGTGTAAAAAGTTTGGCAGTGTTCTTCTGCTATTGGTGACTGTGCCTGCCATTCCTCTGCCCAAGGACACAAAAATCCTTCCATGCTCATGTC
>JAPQLA010000009.1:13331879-13344337 GCA_029822935.1 Naso vlamingii
GAGGGAAACAGCTAGCCTGACTTCAGGAAGTGTCTGCTTTCAGTCAAGTAGATAAATGTCTTGGTATAATGAGACAGCTAACTGTTGTTTGTTTTTTTTCCAGATTAAACAAATGAGATATAAAGTGTAAATGAGTTTTTGTTACCTTTGAAAAGAGCCAGACTCGCTGTTATTTTTTCCAATCATTATACTAGGCTATGCTACCCGGATGCTAGCTTCAGCTACATGTATTTACTGTAAAATTAAAAAAAAAAAGGTGGTTTTGGGTTAGTACTGAGTACTGAAAATATTGTAAGAGTAAAGCCTCGCATGTTTAAATAACTCAGTTGGCTACTGGATAATCCTTATTAAAAGCACCAATCAGGACGCATTGTCCAAACAATTCCAACTCTAAAATGGATGACCATGAAACACTAAATTAATTTTTAGAAAAAATGAACAGTGCAAAAGCCTATCTGGTCGTTGTGTCACACAACTTTCAAGTCTCTGCAAACTGATTCTCTGACATTTTGTCATGAATTTTTATCAGATGGAACCAATAGCTGATAGCCAACTTTAAACCACATGTTTGTTTCTTATCATGTTTGGAGGCCCTAAGTGAACTCTGTTTAACCTTTTTATCAGACCCTAGTGGAATCCTGCTTGGCCTGCTCGGCAGCCTGGTCTGGACTCTGATGTACAGCCAGTAAGGGCAAAGGTCATGGGAATGAGGGTAAATGTTGTGTGTGTACACTGAGATTAAAAAAGTGCTTATAATGAAAGTCATCATGTTATTGCCAGCGTGTATTTTTATTTATTTTTTGAGCAGGGGAAAGTTGACCGAACACCCACGCTCTTTGTCATCCATTCCCTCACTCCTTTTAGGCCAAGAAAATTAGAATTAAATAAATAAATTAATCTGAATCTGAGTAAAATTAATGGCCTTTAACTCTTATGTGACTGCAATTTTAATATATCTTTGCTCTCTGCTGCTTATGTTCTCTCTTATATAATGCACACTTTCTACTACTTTCTCTCAATATATTTTAAAGAAAAAACACCCCCCCCGTCTCTCCCTGTCAGCCCCTGTGATCAGACGGATTTTTAGCTGCCTCTCTTCCCCTCTGCCATTAGCCTCTCCACTCTCTCCAGCCTGACATAGACTGAAGATGGAGTCCAGACTTCAGGGTCCTGTTATTGTTATAGAAAGAGGCCTCCGACAGTATGCAGAGGAATAACATTCATGTCCCTTATATACAGCTGTGACAGCACATGTTGATGGGGTCACATCTGTACTCAACCAGGTGTGGGGGAATGGAGAATGCATTAAATCTTGCTTCAGACTGAAGTTTTCAGACTCTCTGAACAGCTTTGCCTTAAAAGAACAACAGAAAACTCTAAACTGAAGAGTTAGGAAAGGACATCCAAGCAAACACAAAGATTTATCTAACTTTGGTGTAAGTGTGAAAACTCATTTTATCTAACTAACTTGTTTTGTGTTTAAATAATCACAAAAAAACGGCTACACAGCAGCCAATAGCTGCTTTTTCTGGAAAATGGTCAGCAGTGCTGTGTGTTGGTGTGTCTTGGAGCAAATGCTCAGGAGAGGACATCCAAGCAAACACAAAGATTTATCAGAGGTAATGGACTGAATGGTCTTTTGGAAATAAAACACTCTTATTTGCTGCACAATGCAGACACATACTGCATTGGTTTATGTCACACACACACACACATCTCTATTTGTATCTACATTCAGACCTGCATCAGAAGTTAATTTTGAATTGTTGTCTTCTGCTATAACACCCCCATGTTTATTCCTCATGCATTATTTTATCTAGCTGCCAACAAAAGAACCATTTTTTGACATCTAAATCCATCAAACAATCACATGTGATTTGTCTTTGGAACCCATATGAAAAACAAAACAGAAAAAAACAAAAAAGAAAAAAAGAAAATGCAAATTTTAACTGAGTCTAAATAAAAGCTGTTCATATTGCATGCTTGTTTTTTTTAAAATGGGAGATTGTGTTAAAATGGAAGGATTACACTGTTCCTGATTTTATCTTCTCTGCATAAAAAAGAGAAAGCTACATGCAAAAAGCTACATGCAAAAAGTTTTGCAGTTTTTAGATGGTCTCTAAATTAGGAATAAATATTAGCCTACTGCAAATTTGCATATTTGGATGCTGTTCATATCTGTTAATCAGTAAAAATCTGCTCATATCTGAATGATGTATTTGTGTTGGTTTACATCCCACACTCATACGCTGGGTGGAAAAATAAGACCAATGATAACATAATGCAGTGGAGTCAAGCAGAGTTAAATCTGACAATATCAACAAAAGCTGAACCAGAGGTGATTTACTGCAGGACTACTGTATCAGATTGCATTATCAAGTCAGATGCTCCTGTTTCAAAGTCACATTGATATGTCATCCACACTCCTCCATTGTACCTCAATCAGCCTGTCCTGTGGTCGGAGCCCGGCGTGATCTGCCGGTGATCCGGGGTCGAGGGAGCGGATGTACTGTCCCGGCCGGGATCGGTCACTGTGGAGGTTAAAGCCGTAGCCCGCCTCAGACCGCACCAGGTGGCAAAGGCGAGGAACAAGCTCAGATGGGCCGACTTGGGGCCGTGAATGGGACTGGACCTGCGTGTGGGTTTCAGCCTGGGCAACAGCCTCCTGAAAGGGAAGGAGAAAAGTTTGTATTTTGTGCCACGAAGAAATCTAATTCCTTTTGCTTGTTCCACTTTATTTAATCTAAAACTGATTTCAGCCAAGCATTAGGACTTTAAGCACAAGTTGTTGTGCTAAACATGGGGTCTGGGTACAAATGTTTAGTTAGTAAATTTTTTCAGAAAGAAATTGCTTCACATCTTGTATTGTAAAACCTAAAATCATTGTACACAAATTTAACAGAGACTGAACAGGAAAGAAGTGTGCTCACATAAAACTGCATTGTTAATCATTTACTGTAAAAAAAAAAGTATTGTCTATGTGTGGAGAAATTTGATCCAAATTAAGACTTTGTATCAAAGGGGAATATAGATAAACAGATAAAATATATAAACCCAAAGGTTCACCCATTAGTTCACGATGACAAAAAATGCATGAAGAAGCACATTAGGAGAGATGGGATCATTCCCAGTTAGAAAGTAGCTTGAAAATATTGCAATATTGATATTTACTTTGCTTAAAAGCCTATACAAGAGTTTTGAATTTTGCAGCATAGAAAGATGAGGCAAGTCAGATTCATTCTGCTGTCTGCAGAACTGAGCATGTGAACACAGTTCAGAATAAAACACAGATCTGAGTCACTGTGGTCAAGGCACTCATGACAGTGGCATTGTGAGGGACTGCAATTTTCCAAATCATATTTAATGTACTTTATTGTAAATAAGATAAAATAATATTGCATTACTCGAATAACGCTCCTCTCTATGCTTTCATTTTGTGCTCATTCAGCTAAACAATTACTGTCATTCTATTAAAGAATATATTTCACTTTTAACTAAAGCTGAAGCGCAGCGATG
Source organism: Naso vlamingii (assembly GCA_029822935.1). Classification (NCBI taxonomy): domain Eukaryota; kingdom Metazoa; phylum Chordata; class Actinopteri; order Acanthuriformes; family Acanthuridae; genus Naso; species Naso vlamingii. The sequence goes on from JAPQLA010000009.1 coordinate 13,335,396, forward strand.
ACACTCCTCACAGCATGGATGAAGACATTTTTAGAACCTGTATTATTGTGCCTTGAGCTCTACAGTGTGATCACACTGATTTACCACCCACACAGCCAGCAAAATGTGCAGTGAGAGGGATAACAGCACGGTGGCCAGGTCTGTGACAAGCGGATATTAGCTGTTGAGGTAACAGACAGGTAAGGCAGGTGTCAGGTGACCACATGTGTCTACATACAGCTCACTAGCTGCGTGTATTGGACAGATCTGCAATCATATTACGTAAAATGAGAAGTCTATTGTTTTCACTGCATATGTGAAGCTAGAATCATGGTCCAGCTTGTGCTGGCTAAAAATACATATAAAGTATGTGGGCAGTGTGTGTGAGAGAGAGAGAGAGAGAGAGAGAGAGAGAGAGAGAGAAAGAGACATAATGTGTAGAGAGGAGAAGATGGTTTATGATTTATTCTGACAGAAACAGCTTTTTAAAGAACAGTTTATTAAGTTATTATTTGCAAATGCATTTTAGGCCTCCATCGCCAAAACAGTGCCTCCAATTGGAACCTCAACTGTAAAGAAATAACACAGATGGCAACGTATAATTTAATTTCAGGGCCTGAATTCTTTAGGGTAAAAGTGATCTGGGCAGCTTGCCCTGAGTATGAGAGAGAGTGAGGAAGAGAAACAACAACTCGTACGAATCCCTCCAGATCCTCCTTTTCCTGGTTGAAAAAGAAGAGCTTGAGGTTGGGCAGCAGGCGTAGATCTTACAAGGAAGAGAAACGTATATCTACAATTACAAGCATAAGCATCCTGAGATCTGGGTGAAAGAAGGAAAAACGGTAGAAAGAGAGGAGAAGAGAAGGGGAACTAGCAAGGAGAAGTGCGTGGGAGGAATAGAAAATCAGATGCAGCGACAGAATTGAGAAAGAAATTCAACGAAACAGTCAAGTTAAGAGACAGGCAGAGAAACGCAGCATATATAAACAGATGAAGAGAGAGGCAGAGCGGAACAGAAAAAACAAGATGACCAAAGTTTCCAGTTAGTGACGACGGGGAGGAAAGAGTTTGCAGTGGAACTCCTCTTACGTAAACAGGGAGAGTAGCACAGCTGAGAGTCATTATGTGGGGGAGACGCAAGTGTCTGCCAGTCTAACCTCTGACTGCCTCTCCATGCCTGTCCGCACCCCACTAATCATCCCCTGGGGCCTGTGCCATCTCTTAAAGTCTGACTCTGACATTAGTGTGCAATTCCGATTTGATCTTTTTGTGCTGTGGGTTTGATAAGTACGAGCTTCGAAGTTTGAGTGTCAGTGATGACAACAGTGTTTGCTGACGGTACGTGGATGCAGATGTGTGTCTTGTGTGTGAAAGTGTAAGAGACAAAGGTCGTGTTTCCTTTAATTTTGAAGCGAAGTTGAAGAGAATTTTTGAAATCTTGCAAAAGAAAAGTGCGAATTGGGAGCGTTTCCACCAGCTGGTTTGGAGCGAATCAATTAGGCTGCAAAGTGTATTCAAAGTCCTTATAGGCAAGTCTTGCCACCCGGCGGCCATCTTGGCAACGCCATCAGGCAGCTACTTAAAAAAAGAAGACCTGAGTCCTACCTGAATAAATGAGGATATAGCTATAACTTCACTTTCAGTGGTCACTGGGACAATAAAACAACATGAATGGAACCAGCAGTTAATTGTGATTAAAAAAAAAAAAAAAAAAAAACACTTACAAAGTTTGATGATTTTGCCTCAAAATAAGGTTTAAAACAAGAATCACAGTGCACTACAGCAACACAACTCGCAAATAGATTTCCCGGTTCGACTGTAAACAAAGCATGCAGTTGGCTGTGCTAGGGAAAGAGGCGGGACATACACCATCTACCAGACAAAAATGAGAGGTTTTTAGGATTTGGTTTCAATTGGGCAAGCTGTAAATGTTTTTTCATATCATTTATTACTGGCCATGCTAAATGTTATCCCGAGACGAAGAGAAAGAAATGCAATGATAGGCTACTTATTCATTTGGGGATCGGAAACAGCTGATAAATATTCATCACAATTTATTCGACACAGCTGTTTCCATCTCCCATTTTGCACATTAGGGGTTTTTCGACAAAAGCCACCTCATGCGAGCGTGAACATTTTGCTGTGAATTGAGGGCCTTTTTCTAAATTAACCATTCCTAACGTGATATTTCAAAATGCACATCAAAATACTGGAGACTTGACAATTGACTGCTGGTTGAAAAGATGTCGGCCAAAGAGGCACAAAGTTTCCACACAACACTTTCCAAACTGATAGACCATCGAGATAAATGTGCTCACTGCGTTTGTTTGAACTGTGGGTGTTGAAAACTTGATGGTTTTTGTAAAAAAAAATATTTTGATGAGAGAGAGAGTGAAATTAGATATAACATTTTCCCCTTTGTCAGCAAACTACTTTGTAATCAGGAAAGAGGTCCGCTATCAACATGGGACACTGTTTCCAAAAGCTCCACTGAGGCGAGAAGCAGTAGGAGCGGCTGGGAAAACAGGGGATCCACGTTTTGTTCCAGGTGCATGAATGCAGCTGCTTGACTAAACAAACAAAAAAAATCATACGGAAAATTCTACATAAATGAGGCTGTTTTTCTGTAAGGAAAACCATATAGAACATTTTCCACCCACAGCGGAGCATTATAGAATTTAATGGCTCAACACACATGTCCTGACCTCAGTGTACTGACCAAGAGGATGTGCTGCTGAAGGGACAAGTGCCATCCCATGAATTCCTTTCGTTTCCTGTCACAATCAGCCTTTGTTTCAGCAGTACATGTGGGGGAGAGAACAGTGTACACACAGGATTTGTGTGTGTGACTCTGTGGTTGGGTTACGCAATTTTGATTACATTATAATTTCAACACTTTTTTAAAAGAATATATAATATATTGCAACATGAATCATATCTAAATTTGAGCTCTAACACATCATTCATCTTTTAATTAACGCCGCCCCCCTGTCCTCTGATGGTATGAAAATCATCGCTTTCAGTTTCCACACGGCACATATGGAGTAAATATATAACAGGGGCAGATTTAGCACTTTAATATTGGGACACTTGTATCTTCTAATATGTTTCCTCGATTAAACATAGAATGGTACACGTTTCTTAATTTTGTTTTCTGAAATGAAAACTGTTGATACCACATTTACTCAGCTTTAACTGGCTCACTGATTAAACTATTGGTCTACATGTGCTTCTAACTGTTTTTAATTTAATTTCTAAACTGATAAGTTTTAATTAGTCTGATGTTTATGTGGTGCATGATTGGAAATGAAGAAAAAACTGTTTAAAGCTGCAGTACGCAATGTCTGCAAATCAAGCTAGCTGTAGCATGAGACTCCTAATGAAGCAACTTTGCTGCACCCTCCACTCCCTGTTTTTGCTCCAGCTAGCGTTTTATTTCGTTGGTTGTTGCTCGTGGCTTAAGGCCAATTTACACCAAAGATTCACAAGGAGATGAACAGTTACAGGGACAGTTGCAGCGGTGTAAACTGGTTTGTCTCAGCTCGACTCAAGCTGGCGGCTGACGGCGTTGCCTGCAGCTCAGCTTGCCATGTCCAGAGGCCAGTTTGAGAACATCAGGCACGTCACTTGTTTCAACAGCCAATCAACTCATAGCGATGTCACCTGTCGCTAAGAAGCACAATGTATAGCAGCCAAAAGGAACATGCGCTCTCTGAAATGACCCTTGAATGGCTGAAAAGTGTCCATCATGGTCTTCATTTTCTAAAGCCTGAATAAGAGCCAAGGAGAGGTACAGAGGTGTAGTGTTCTTCCAGACCACCTGAATTACAAAATGCTGAAAGGTTATTAAGGATTTTTGCCCGATGACACCAAAAATAATCTGCCTACCCCAGCTTTAATTTGCATGTCTATCTGTGCATGCACACGTGTATTTCCCTCTGCATGCGACCACTGGCAGCGGCATTGGCAGTTGATGAAATGAGATCGCAGCTTGTTGAATAATTGAGCAGCGTCCTACTGCAATGGATGGATCATGACCACTGTTAACCCTTTCACAGCCAAGGATCACTGACTCACTGCTGACCCACAACACGATGCAGTGTACTTGGATGTGTGTGTGTGTGTGTGTGTGTGGGGTTGTGCGTTTCTTGGTGTTGCTACAGAGAAACTTTAAATCCAAAGTGTGTGTATGTATGTGTATACAGTATCATGCTTTCTTTTGCATGCTTCCCATAGGGGATTATCGTAAACTTTATGTCCCCATTCTAATAAATCAGGAGGTCCAGTTTCCTTTGAGCCCTGAGTCAAAAGTATTTAGACATTTTTCCAGCTGAGTTTGGCTTGCTCAGTGCAGATGTGGCAAGCTTTGAAGCATGACTTCATTCAGTGCCAATAAAGAGCCTACAAGTGAATAGTGCAAACACACCAAAAAAAAAAACAAAACAAAAAAAACCCAACTTTAATTTTATGTGCATCTAGTGAATGTAAGTATGTATATGCATTGCATGACAGTCAAATGTGAGGCAAGTTAAAACATCATGAAAACGTGTCAAACTATTTTAAGAGAAAATCAAATCTGCAGTTAATCAAAAAGCACATTCATCTTATTATTATTATTTTTTAACAACCTTTCATGGAATTCCATAACTGGACCAGAGTTCTTCCATTACCTAAAAACTGCATTCCAGTTTTTAATGTTACTTCTTAGCTTGGAAAAATTGTGCTGGAGTCCACAGTCTGTTTTCCAGGTGGGCTTTCTCTGTGGAAATGACCACAATTCTTCAGACTTAAAAACAGCAGTAAAGATTGATCCCAATTGTAAACAATGACGTTTGAGGATATATTTAGGTGTTACACCTGAATATACCTAATAACCTGAATATATAACAAACAGCCATCAACAACTGTTCTGTTGCACTGATTGACATTTTAATGACATTTTAGTAAATCCATTAGCGCAACACAGTACACTTAATACTGAGGTCAACCAGCAAAATGTTGTTGCTTCTTTGTATCCTCAGATTTTAGGGATCATTTGTAGGTGAAAAAGACTTTCTGCCTGCGACATGCAACTTTAACTATAACCTTTAATTAAATTCAATTTATATATGTAACTTACAATTGTGTATTTCAGACTTTTAGTTTGAAAACATTAGCTCGAAACACTATGAAGTCAATGTGAGATTCATGAGAGAGTTCAACCCACTCATTGCATTTCAGTGTTAGCATTAGCTTTGCTAGCTAGCTGCAGCTCATCATTTCATTAAGTGACAGCCTGCTTTTGTTTACTTTTACGACTTTTTACAGTGTAATTAGTGTCTGATGTATCAAAACATGCTTGCTTTATGGCATATGTGCTTGTTGGCATTATATTGATCGAACATTAAACTTTTCATGTTTTTAAGTAGTGAGGGCTCATCAAACTCGTCTGTATCTTAATTTACACACTGTTGCTGATGTCTTGTTAACAACCTGTTGGCATGAGAACAACAGTGGAACCAGCAAAACCAGTTTCACCTGTCAGAGAAGAAGTGCGGCTTTTAGAGGTGCTAAAATTAGCAGAGAGAAATACACGTACAGCTTTCACATCCTGTCCAGATTTCTTGGAGATTGAAATCTTTGTATTAGTATATCGACATTGTGTTGCATTTCTGCGATAGCCAAAAGTGTTACCAAACCTAACACAAGTATTTGTTAAAGGCTCTTTACCAATTTAAGAAAACTGCTGCCAGCCATGACAACTACCTGTTATATATAAGTGTGTATATGTGGGATATAAGTGTGTATATGTGGGTGTGTCGGCTCCACATGCAGCTGCTTTATATGCTGCCTAATCATAGAAATCTGGCCAGTTCACTGTGGGCGAGAGAGAGAGAGAGGAGTGGGAGGGGAAATGACAGGCAGCTGGACAAAAGCACAGAGGGATTTGGAGCTTTTAAAAATGAAAATGAAGGAAATGGAATAGGAAAGAAAGGCAAAAGAAGTAAGCTATGAAAGAGAGAAGGACTCAAGACGATAAAAAGAATGTGAAGGACAGGAAGAAAGACAACACAAGAGAGAGCAGAGTGAACATGAGTACACTAGCATTGGCCAGAGATCTCGATAACAAACAGTTTTCCCTGCTGGTTTTGTGGTGTATTGCATAACAGCTTTGTGATACCAGGGTTAGCTGTGTGTGTCTGAGTATCCAGCTCTGCTCCACTAGTACAAGACCTGCTGAGATCTGTTTACATTGTCCTCTGGTCTATGCAGTGTGTGTGTATGTGTGGTCTACCTGCTGCTAAAGTGTTTCCTGAGATCATAACTCAGGTGCTAGTGAAACAGAGAGAGAGAGAGAGAGAGAGAGAGAGAGAGAGAGAGAGAGAGAAGTGTGAAAAACAATGGTGAATAGGCTATGTCTCTTGAAACAAATCAGTAAAAAAAAAAAAAAGGAACAGGAGCCAATGCAACATGATCAGATTGGAAAACTAACATTTGTTGTGCAACATATTGCCATACTGTATCCTTCTCACCAGACTCTGGATTAATGGATACCACAGTTTAACACCTGCTGTTGAACAAAAATAGTGGATCAAAAGCATAGTTTTTTCTGGCCATTTTCATTGGAAATATCACTAAATCTCATTTGCTTTCTTGCTGAGAGTTGAGAGTGTGAAGATTGACACCACTTTCTTGTCTGTAAACATGCTGGAGCTAGCAGCCAGCTAGCTAAGCTTAGCATAGTGTAATGACCGAAAAAGAAGGGAAAATGCTAGTCTGGCTCTGTAACAAGACTGGTCACCCAGCACCTCTCAAGCCTACAAATTAACACTCTACATCCTGTTTGTTTAATCACAGTGTAAAGAGTGCAATTTACCATTTTTTGGAGAGTTAAGTGTTAGACTATTTCTTTGCTAGCAGCAGTAACTTCCTAAAATCTCCGCCCGTTGCCTCGTTGCTAGTCCTGATCAAGTAAAATGGCCAAAAAAAAAAAAAAAAAAAATTGAAAATAAGGTTTTGTTATTTTTTTGGGTTGGGATTAAACAAATGAGATAGACTGTGTTCATCCATGCTGGCTGGGTTATGCTTAGCTAACCAAAGCTAAATGGAGCCAGCTACATATTTATTGTACAAGAATGTGAGTGGTGTCACCTTCTCATCCAAGTCGTGGCAAGAAAACATGAATCATATTTCCTGATATATTGAGCTACTCCTTTTCATCTAAGCAACAACAACAACAAACAAAACAAACAAAACCAAAATATGGCGGTAGGGGAGTAAACAGGATGACATGCTGTAAAAGTCATACCCTGAAAATGTTTCCAGTCGCTGTTTATGACTCAACGTGCTGTCACAAATGCCCCAGAAGCAGATTTCCATATCTCAGTCATAAACACTAATTAATGTAATATCTTCACGATCAGCTAAAATACAGCGAAATGAGCTCAAGACAACCCACAGATCTCTTCATTCTTCCTCTGAGTGACAGTCCGTCTTTACAAACACCATGCCTTTATTTCAGGAACTTGCTGTAGGGAAGTTTCACGTTGTAATGCTGAGGGCTGAAGAAACTTACTAATGAGCTGCTTGAAAAATTCTCCTTACTTTGGCGATGCTGACATAAACATCTGACGAAGAAGGTATGGAAGTTGATGTTTGTTGTCATTTCACACACGTTTAAGAAGCTTGAAGCTCAACTGTTGGATTGACTAAAAGCTTCAGGGCTGAAGCTGAAAGTCACTGCAAAACTCTTGAGTGCAAACAAATCATAAAAGGTGTCGTGGCTCGAGGCTGAACTGTCACTGAGCACAAATTAGATTATGATGGGTTTGAAGAAACTCAGCTTGATGTATTATATAAACAAGAGCACATAGCCCTGACGCTGACACAATGACTGTCTGCCTCGAAACCCTCAAAAGTGACATTCATACTGTAAATAGATCTAAGGTTAGAAGTCATCAACTACTTTTCTCCCAATTGCCCAACATGTGTCATCTCAAAAGGATAAGTCTTGGTAATGCCAAAAATAATATTTCATTAAACACATTGAAAAAGATTAAAAAAGCCACAATGGACATTGCACCACCCATACTCCTCAAATTAAGATGTCAAGGCTTATCTGTCCCTTAGAGGTTGAACTCCCTTACTGAGTTTAACATCACTGCAGAGAGAGTATAATAATAAAAAAAACACATTTTCACTCAGAGACCAAAGCACACTCTTAAACTAAAGCAATAAAATACAGAGTAAAAGGAGATCCCTCTGAAGAAACCTTGGATAGTAAGTGTTCCATGAATAAACTGTGTTAAAACAAACTTGCGCCCAGAGTTGCTACATTCAAAACATCTAGTATGGTTGGTTAACAGTTTTCTTTAACAAAATTTAGGTCACGAAAACCAATATTTGGAACTGAGTCGATGCCAAAATTCTGAAAATGTGATGACACTTGTTTCTCTACAGTACTGTAGTAACACTGGGCGTTGTCCAAAATATGATATCAAAATACTGACCCGCTCAAAACAACTATCATGATAGATGAAATCATCATCTGTGGGTGGGGGGTGTTGTGGTGTTGTCCTGTTTGGTCATCACATGTTTGTGGCAAAGACTTATTCAAATGTTTTGGCTCCACATTTTCTTCTGCTTTAAACCTAAAATATTGGCAAAATGGCAAGCTGGCATTTTCCCTTATGCCCACCAGGGCAGCTCTGTGTGCATTTTCTTTTCAAAACAAAAGCCTGATGATGCCGTAGCAGCTGTTCCATAGTCAATACTGTGAAAAATATCGCAAATCACGGCAAACATTGTTATTCGATAATATCAAATGCCGGCCCAAGCCAGTGCTGTTGGTACCAGGGACGCAATTCTCCCGGACATGAAGGCATATATGCCTACAAGTGATTTAATCTGCCATTAATCGTAAAAGAGGAATATCTACCAGCACAGAAAAAGAAAAAGAAGAAGAAGAAGAAGAAGAAGAAGAA
>JAPQLA010000009.1:13479472-13498364 GCA_029822935.1 Naso vlamingii
TGTGTGTGTGTGTGTGTGTGTGTGTGTGTGCGTCCGTGTTTCTGACACTAATCACTCAGTTGTGTTTTCTCTGCCCAGAGGTTTAAGCTGAAGAGTACTGGCATTGTTTTTACTGTGCATTGCCACAAGGTCAAAGTGAGAAAAAGAGATGTGTGGCGGCAGGGGAGAATGTGCAGAAGCAGCTAAACACAACATTACATACCCGCAGAGAGGCGGTGGTTAAACACTAAGTTTGACTTTCAGTTAAGAAATACAAATTTGCCTTTCTACACATATCATCAGTCATTTGCATGTTTTAGCAAACAATTGAAGTAAACATGTTTCAGTTGCATCCTGTTTCTAAAAGTGACCATTAATCAATAGTGAGTTATTTTACACAGTTTAGATATGGTTATATTAGGACACTGTTATCCATTTCAGCCTTGGTTTTTCTCTCTCTGCAGATGGCGAATGGATCTATTGATGTTGCCCCTGTAGGCTGCCATTGGATGAATTATGTAACAGCTTTGGTGGGTTATGAAGGCGACTGTGCAGCAGAAAAAGTACTTAGGCTGCTGTCGTGACAACTGATAACATAACCCCTGTATTTACATATACTGTGCCATGTAAATCCGCCATGTGTATGCATGCTGTATGACTCACAACAGGCCACTGATGCATGATGTTTAAATGGCAGCAACAGCTGACAGACTGCTCCAGAGTAAAGGAGAGGGATGATTTGTCAGTGCCTGATAACACCATGAAATGTTGGTGTAAAAACTCAGCCACTCATGAAATTTAGTTAATGAGGTTTTATACCAGGGTGGCTTAATCATGTATTAGTGACAGAATAAGTAAGGTCTTGACTCATTTGAAGGTCAAGGAAATGTTAATTTGTTTTTAAGATTCAATATTCAGCATTATTAAAAGGCAAGGCAAGGCAAGTTTATTTATATAGTGCATTTTAGCAACAGTGCAACTCAAAGTACTTCACATCAAGTGTAAAAGTGCAAAAGAAACACACAATAAAAAAAAATAAAAAATAAAACCTACAAATTGCACTGACTGACTTCTGTTTAAGCCTAGGCACTACTAGCAGCTAAAGCTAATGCTAAAACATACAAATAAATTCTAGGTAATGTGTTGTGTTGTGCTGATATGCTACTATGCAGTGAGATAATGAACTGCAGGCTACCAGTTTCCACATCCAATTTATATCTATATCCCTGAAGTCTTTTTATCCTCCTGTCATTTTGTTAAGAATATAATACTAAAGAATATAAGATAATCACTTAAAAATCCCTCTAGCTTGAAATACAGGTTTAATAAATCCAATATAATAATGTTTAACTTTAATACATAATTTGTAACTACCCATCTTTCTCCTTGAGGAAAATAAGTTTATGTAGTAATCTAGCAGAGACACTGTGCAAAGGGAACTAAAATATGATTCAATTCCCTCAGATGTTACCATTTTCTATTACAGGCTCTAGAGAGAAAATGCATGCCATTTTTCTGTGGCAGTACAAAGACAAAACACACTAAAAGTTCCTATCTTAGTGATAGTGCTGCACCCACAGAACTACTCTCCCTTTTTTTTCTGTCTTCATCGCTGCGTGTCTCATCGGCTGCCTCATTTACTCTTCAAAAGGAGAGAAAAGCATCTGTCTCTTACGAAGAGCCCAGGGCGCTCTGCAGAGTTGTGTTAGGTAATAACAACCGGTGACGTCAAAGGCTCTCCGTCTGAGCTGGAAAAAGGGAGGGTGAGGGGGTGAGAAAGGGATAAAAAGAGGAGGAGTGGCAGGCATGGAAGAGGTAGTGTGTGAAAAATCTAATAGCCTTCTTTTGTTTATGTGTCACCACTGTATGACACTGAACATAAACACCGTGCAGCAAATTCACAAGCCTTAAATGCTGATATGACTTCTGCTCCTCTGCTCTCAAAGGCTGATAATTATAATGCAATGATTTCTTTTCCTGGCAACTTAGGACTATTGCTTTTTTCCCACTGGTTCAGAGAAAAGCGGAAGCGGCTCCGTCATATCTGCCGCTGAGCACATTTCTGTATATGGTCCTATCACAACAGCCTGTGAGTTTATGTCATATTGAGCAACAGCAAAGGAGGACAGGCTCTGTTCATGCTCTGTTGTCAAGGTGAAGTCTGAATTGTCTTTATTATGTTTGGTTGAGGTCTTGTGACAATATAGCTTATCCAAAGCAATGTTTTTTGAAGGTGACCTTCGATTTACTGCTGTAATAAATGCAAATTAGTTGTTAATCCTAAGGAAAGCCCTCACTTACTTTGATTCATGATAAAATATCAGAGAAAACCTACAGTAGTATATGGGTGGTGTTGTATTCTATCAGAGTAAACATGTCGTAAAACAGCTCAACAAAGCCCTCATGAGTCAGGTTTTCACAAGACACTGAAAATGAGCAGCAACATTCTACAAATTACTCATTTAACTGACTTTCTCCCTCTACCCACATTCTCACTCCTGGAGTCAAAGCTCAGACGCTGCAGACCGACTGGGGGTGGATTAGAGATCTTAGGGTGTTACACTTCTTCATAAGCACAAGTGACAGAAGCAGCAGTGAGAGGAGGATGCATTAGAGGATTACACCCTAAGACAATATAGCACTCTTAACATGTCTCATTATGGCTGCTGACCTTGCTCTGGCAAGTGACTGCTGTTTGTCACAAATGCAAACATTACAAGGAAGCACCCACATATAATTTACACACAAGTGAAAAAGAAAGAACCATACACAGGATGTAAACTACCATTAAAAAGTTGGCTTGGTCCAAGAGGATATTAGACATTCAATTGTGCTGAGCTGTTTACAGTAAACAATCCAGAGGGACTCGCCAGGACTGTGGAAGTCACACAGTGTCGTCGGCAGCCAACACACTCTCCCACCCACTTCACCTCGAGGCTACATTTGTGAATCTGAATCCATGGGGCAATGTCAAACCATATAATCTCCCTTCTACTCTGCCCCTGCCTGATCTATCGGCTGTCTCATGCATTCTATACCCACAGCACTTTCTAAAGGAAGTCTTTTTTGCACACTTTACAGCTCACAGTAAGCACATGACTGCTTGGCAAACCTAAGTGCTTGAAGAATGTCTAAAAGTCCACTTTGTCAGCAGCCCTTTACAGACAAGCAGACTTCTTTTTCCATACAGTGTTGACAAAAGTTCGGTCTCACACACTGAATGTCATCAAGACATACAAATAGAAAGGAAAAGAAAAGCATTAAAAAGAAAAAGTTAATTAACATGTCATCATTTATTCCTAGTATTAGTCATTATTCTCATTTTTCTTTAGCTTGAATTGATTCTATCTCATCTTTTAATATTATGTTCAGTGGTTTTAATCTTTTTATCCGCAGTGACATTTATGCTACAAGAGTATTAATCATTCGGAGACATCAAGTCTCATTATTGTGGTTAATGCTCTGATAAATAAAAAAATTATTTATCATTCAACTTTGTCCCTTTTACAATTCAAACAGTAATGTACAGATACATTGACATTGTGGAACAATGACTTCATATCAGGCACATATTCTTCTATGTTAGTGCACTTTAAATTTGGCAGCAGCATGCGTTCAACCGAGCGATGACGTGAGCAGCCTACATCAGCACCTTGGATACGGGCACACCATTCACCGTAGGGCTCCTGCCCCGTTTTTGACCAATCAGCGCATGTGTTTTCTAGATAGCATTCAGCACCACCCACACTGCTGCCAGCTGTATTGTTCCGCTATAGGGAATCTCCTCTCAGGCACTATACATTGATCATAACTCCTGCAGTTTTTCGTGACAGGTCACGAAAAGCTCGTGTCTAATGTTCATAATCTATGACGAAAGGGAATTATAGAATTTAAAATGACATATGATCGCGTTATTGGTCCATTTTAGGGCTCTACTGTGTGGTAAAAACATGGCATATCCACTAAAAGAGCTGCTAATCATGCCGTCATGTGGGTAAAAAGAATCAATAACTAGCACAGAGTTTCTACTTTCGTTAAATAATCATGGTTAGAACAACTTATGCGTTCCTGAATAGTCAATAAAGAGAAAGCAGGCTTATCTTCTGCAAAACATGTACAATAGCCTACGACATTTTCATGCTGATAAACGTATTTGTTTTAAGATAGGCCAATTCAAACACGGACAGGATATCTCTTTATATAATACAGTTTCTGCCTTGTATTAATTAATTACTTTAGCCTTCTGCTGTCAGCACAGACCTAGGTTATCTCTGACGCAAGCGCTCATCACAGGCGTCTCTCCCGTTTCACAGAATCATATGTCTCGGATTGACAGTGGAGCTCAGCCAATGAGCGCACGCCTCAGACACCAATCTGAGGGCGGACCTCGCACATGGGACCAATCGCAGCCGCTCGTATTGTTTTGACCTCTGAAACCGCATCACCGCCTACCTCGTGCCCATGGCGGAGGAAAGCTATAAATAAAGGCAACACTGTAGCAGGAGGCGGACGAAGTTGCAAAACTCCCGAAGCGGCGGGAGCTACTCTGCAGGCCTGCTGAAAGAGGAAAAAAAACGCTTAATAACCTTAAAAATAGAAACCGAAGCAAAACGTAAACGGCAATCCTCCGAAATGTACATGTACTGGAATACTCTTTTTTAATGTTGATAATATATTCTATGTGAAGAAAGTATTTATACTTTTTTTCTATTTGCACTAACTAACGGTACTTCAGAACTACTGAGAATCTTTATTTTTTACAAAAAAAGGTAAGTATCTTAACCTGACACGTTTCTGTTGTTTGTGGAGGCTAGTCTGTTTAATATTGTCTTCATTTTCTTGCCGTCGTAGCCTGCTGAATCTCTGTTCATACTTACTAAGCTGATTTGCTGCGTCAGTCCACTAAGTTAGGTGTGTGCAGCCTGTGTGTGTGTGTCCGAGAGTTTATGCTTGCGCGTGTGCGCGATAAAAGTGTACAGTGTGTCTTTTTTTTTTTTTTACACTCATCCTGGTTAAAATAAAATAAAAAAATAGTCCTCCAGAGACACGAAATGCGTCTCATGTGTAGTGTTAATTTAAACTGTGTCCTGCAATATTTTCATTTCCATTAGTGACTTTTTAACCATTTTGTTGCAGTCTTGAATATTCTGTGAAATTGCAACAATATTTCTTTAAACTTAATTAGACTGATTAGATGAATCGAAGACCTGTAAGCATTGGGAACTGGGAGGAATCTCCTGTAGGGCAGCCTCCTGCTTTACGAAGGAAGCGATAAATGTATCGGTTGTGTCCCTGTGTCGACTTTCTTCCTTTATGGCTGAAATAAAACATAAAACACTTAAACACAAGAGCCTTGTCAAGCTCGCTGTATGCTGTCGTCCACCCGGATCCTATCATCTGCGAGGATTATCGTAGCACAGGCTATGTCGTTTAATTTGGTTTTATAGTTTGTGACGTTTACATTTTATCTAACGTTATGTCATAAAATTCCGTTTCGTCTGCGCTGTGTAAAATTGCCAAACGTATGGGTGTCGCCGTAGTGCGTGAAGTCCTAATTTTTCGACATCGGTTTAAATGTAGGAAGGTCCTCGACTAATTGGTGGTGCTATATGCATATCCAGTCAGACCCTGAGACACGAAGCTCAGAAACCCACCGAAATCATTTTCTCGTCAACTTTGCATTGCTGACCAGGCATTTCCTAAATTAAGTCAATGGATGGTTTAAATTCAACATCCTCGCGTTAGATTTCCTGTCTCATGCTGGAGGGAGGCTATCCAGTAGCTTATTATGTAACAGGATTCCCGAGTCATAGTCGGGGGTTAATGTGCTCCATACCCACTCTCTGACTTCACATAAACAATATGTGCACAATTCACAGTCAGATGGATAAGAAATATAACTTGATCCCATCTCAGTGGGCTCTGTAGTAATATTTCTTCAGTAGCACATTTTTCTTTTATCTGACTGTTGCTGTGAAATTCTGCTGTTGTTTTCTGTCTTGTGACATTTAACTTATGAGCTCACAGCAGTCATAACTGCAACATGCCTAGGCACTTCAGACAGACCGTTAATAATTAAAAGACACTTGCACTGCCCTTAAAGAGCAAACAGACCTGACCAGATTGGTCTGTTGTGAATATTAAACAGGATATTCTTAAAAAAAAAAAAAAACTTTTCTTCTGAATTTATGTCAGCAAATTGAATGCTAAAGATGTTTTTTTCTCTTTAAATTGCTGCAGGAAAACATTATCATACCCTGTGGAAGGACTTCACTTCTACAAAACCAGCACTTTTGCTTTTGAACCTGTTTTGTCCAAGTTTTGGTTGCTTTCACCCATCCTGCCTGGAGAGTATCTGTGTTGCCAACCACGGATAAACAAAGCAGACCCAGTGGACACATTCAAGGTCAGACACACCTAATCTTCACACACCTGGTAAACTTCAGCAGTTAGCTATGCAGCTTGAAATCCAAGTAGCTCTCAACTTCATCATCTCGTACCTGTATAACAAGCTGCCGAGGCGGCGTGTCAACATTTTTGGCGAGGAGCTGGAGAGGCAGCTGAAGCAGAAATATGAGGGACACTGGTACCCGGACAAGCCATACAAAGGCTCAGGATTCAGGTGTATCCACGTGGGGGAAAAGGTGGATCCTGTGGTGGAGAAGGCAGCCAAAGAGAGCGGGCTGGACATCGAGGATGTCCGCAACAACTTGCCCCAGGACCTCAGCGTGTGGATAGACCCCTTTGAGGTGTCCTATCAGATCGGGGAGAAGGGGCCTGTCAAAGTATTGTATGTTGATGACAGCAATGAAAGTGGAGCTAACAGTGGGGGGCTTGACCTGGACAAGGAGATCAAGAACAGTTTCAATCCCGACGCACAGGTCTTCATGCCCATCAGTGAGCCTGTGAATGGAGCCTCTCCGGGCTCCAGCTCACCCTCTCCTCCCTTCGGCCACTCGGCAGCCGTTAGCCCCACCTTTATGCCCCGCTCCACTCAGCCTTTAACCTTCACAACAGCCACCTTTGCCGCCACCAAGTTTGGCTCCACTAAGATGAAGAGCAGCGGACGCAACAACAATGGCGGAAGTAGTGCTGGAAACAAGGTGGCACGTACCTCTCCCACCAACCTGGGCCTGAATGTGAACAGTCTCCTGAAACAGAAAGCCATCTCCACCTCCATGCACTCTCTGTACGGGTTGGGCCTCGGAGTGCAGCAGCAGCAGCACCAGAAGCCCTCCGCCCTGTCCCCTAATGCCAAGGAGTTTGTGTTCCCCAGCCTTCAGGGCCAGGGCAGCCAGAGTGCTCTCTTCCCTGGGGACAGCTCACTCAGCCTCAGCCCGCTGCAGTACAGCAATGCCTTCGATGTGTTTGCGGCCTATGGTGGCCTTAACGACAAGTCCCTTATGGATGGCTTGAATTTCAGCTTGAACAACATGCAGTATTCTAACCAGCAATTCCAGCCAGTTATGGCCAACTAGTACACGTAAAGGTACTACTTAAGCTACTACTTCACACAGAAACGACCAGAGATAATGTGATGGGGGGAAACAAACATATAAACACATTTTGAAAAATTAAAAAAAAAGTGTACACAAGAACAGAATGTCATGGAAAAAAAGGAAAAAAGTGACTTGTCAGCTGTAAGATCTATGTTACGAGTCTAAGAGCATGAGCCCGAGGGTGAATTACTTTGCCCCCTTGAGTTATACCTTTAGTACAAGATGTCCAAGCTTGGTTTCCTAAACTTCATCATGCATCATTGTTATTTCTTTTGCCAACCAAGCACAAAATATTTTTTATGTGACTGTTTTAAGATATAAAAAAGAGAAAAAAAAAACACCACCAAAAGTCATGGCCTCTTTCAGTATTTAAACATAACTGGACACCGCCAATTTTTCAAGAAATTGGCATAATTAAGTGGGATTTCCTGGTCTTTTTTCTAATTGTATAATTTAATTTAGTACAGAGTTTGTAAAATATCAGAGTATCTATTGTTTCTACGACATGGTATTGCATTTATATCTTTTTACTACTCCAGTGATCTGTGATGGCTGCAGCAACTTTATGTTTTCTTTTTTTTTTATTGAAATTATAAAATGAATCCATCTTAAAAAAAAAAAAACATTGACTATTCTAAAGATTGTGTACAGAATATTCCGTAGTGGTGGGATTTAAGAATATTTGCTTTTTTGAAAAACATAAGAGTTGTATTTTCTGTTAAGAGTTTAAAGATTTTTGCTATATTACGGACAAAATGTAATCGTATATTAATTTTGTACCTACATTGTGCAATACTTGATAAAACAAACGGTATAACAAAGTATTTGGAGTCAGTGTCTTACATGTTAAGAGGGACTGATAGTTTATTAAGTTTGTATTAAAAAGCTTGAAAATATTTACACCTGTTCATTTCGTCATTGGTTTTTGTGGTCGAGCTCCTTGATACAGGCCTTAAAAGTATTTGGGGGTTTTCTAACATGTTTGAACAAATCCAGCATTCTCTCCTGAAGTCACAAGAATCAGGTTTTTCAGAGGTACGCCTACATCCATTTAGCTCACCTGCTTGGTACAGTGGAATGTACTCAGCCAACAGTTTTGACATTTATCTCACAAGGGGTTATCTCAAGAAAATCTTCATGCTTTGAGCTGATGGATTGCAGATTTAGTTTGTACAGCTCTTCTTAATTGGATCTGAAACATTTGTTTCAATACATGAAATTCCTCAAAACCTCTGCCATTAAAACGTATATACAGTATTAGCACACAAGCCCTCAGCAACATTAGTTCAGATATTCAGGCGGTGTTGGTGAACAGTTGCCCTTGGGCCCAGTGTATTCACACATATGGATACAGGAATGTGAATGTGTCAAGCCTGATAACCTCCTGAACTAAAGCCTGACCTCATGCATGGCAAGACTGTTAGCTACCAGGCTATTAAGCATGCGAGCATAAACTACATAGCAGACAGGCAGAAATCATTTATTGAAGGTGGAAAAATACATAGAAGAACATTGAGGAAATTACACGTCTGATACTGTAAGATGTGCTCATGTTTAAGGGGGCGCAGGGAGAAACTGATTTTAGAAATTCTCTTCGTGTCATCTGCCCACCAGACTGTGGGTGACAGGCCAAGCAGACGTCCTCTGAGCAGTGCTTTCATGCAAGATACTGGTGGAGGTCTACAGTGCGATTCCCCTGCACTGTGACCTCCTTGCAGATGGAAGACTAAATTGAATACTCCCAGGGAGCTAGCAGTCACTTATTAACTTTAATCATAAAATACATCATGCAACAGTACGAAGGCCTGTTTGGGGCGTTAGTAATGTTGCATGATGTTTCCTCATGTTCAGAAGGGTGTAGCTAAATGCTAAGCTGTTCAGTTACTACACGTTTCACCCAGTGTCCTTAAGATGTGACCTGTTAATGGATAACTGCCAGTACTTTTCATAAAGCATGGAAAGAGGTCCAAGCATGTGCATCCGAAGATAGTTTTATATTATACTGGACCTGGAAAAAAAGTACAAAAGCTGGACTGAAATCAGGCCTGAACTGTTCTTCAACTAAAGAGGCATTCGTTTTGAGTCTGAGCTGACTTTGTTGTCTTAGACAAACTCTATCAACCTCGCAACTCTGCCTATTACAAAATCTGTTTTTCCAACATGTAAATACAGCCAAGTTCATTGTTGCATGATAATTAAGACAAAGCATTTCTAAGGTGATGATTTGAATAATTAGAGGCATTATTTGACAGTAATATGGTGAATTGAAGCTTTGAAGATTGCTTTTAAAGAATACATCCACATATATAAGTTCTGAGGTTGAGGATCTAAGACAAATCGTTAATTCTGAAGGTAAATCGTAGCTCTTGTAATAAGCAGTGCCTGATCTCAGCAAAAACATAATTGCTGCATCAGAGAAAAACTCGATTTTCTTGATGGTCAGTTTCTGGATTTGCAGTGTTGAAGTTGAGACCTCTGTGGTGTTAGTGCTGCTGCTCGTGATGAGAGGCTGTTGGACTGTATCAAGCCAGCGCCGTCTGAGTAAAATCATCCTGACCCTGCCGGCGTATCATGGCCCCTCCGGGGCTCGCTCATCATCGCATGTCTGTCTGCGTGCTCCCTGATACACTTGGGGCTTGATAGGCTGTGTAAAGTTCAGCCTGTGTGTGGGGGTTTATCTCAGCTGCAGTTACTGTGAGTGTTAAAGAGTCTGGTGGGGATGTTTCTTTATCTTGGTCGGTGACGCTGTGTTTGTGTGCATGTGAAATCATGCGGATTAGGAACGTTGAATGGTGAGCCATTCTGAAGATCTGATGGATTATCATTATTTGTTGCACACTCCTGATCCTGTCTACAAGCTGATTTTACTGATGGTTTTCTGTATATTGCAAAGGACGACAGCCATTGTGTCATTCTGCACAGGGCGAGAATCAGCAGCACATAAAAGTGTCAGATTTAAATGAGTAAAAGCGTGCACTATAACCTTCAGCACGCATCCAAGGACAACCGTATAATAGTTGAGTATTCTTGTCTTTATTTAAATAAGCCAATTATAATACAACCTGGGATTATTATAGTCAAACTGTGTTTTATTTTTTATTTTTTTTACTTTTTCAAAACCCACAAAAACTTCATGATTGCTGAAGTTATATCTGAAACAAAATCTGTTAAGGATTATTGATCATTAATTCAGAACTATTAATATTATTACAACTGTTTTGAGTATTTTTTGACAGAGATGTAACTTGATTGCATTTGATTACTCGATGAGTCAGAACAGCCAGTTTTCGGTTTATGAGGCCGTCACATAATAACTCGGAGTTGTTTTCTGTAGAAGGTCATTTACTCTATGAGCGCAATTACAGTATGTCTCATATAAATATATCCACAGCCCTCACTGTATAGATTAAAATAGCTTGTACATATTTCCTCATATTGAAGTCTTCCGAAGCTGACAGTCATTTTGCTGCTCACACACAAACTTTGTGGTGGGTGAAAATTATTTGTTTCATTAAGTGTTTAAAATGAAGGTCTTGTTAACTCTTTGAAGCTCAGGATACATTTGTCAAAAAATATAACTAAGTCACCACAACCTGCCTTGAAGATATTTCCTCTCATAGAGTCTAATTGATAGTCCTTCACCTGCAAGATGCATACATGTGATAAATTACAATAATATTGTTTTTTATGGACTTTTTGCAAACATGATCATTTGAGTGCCACACATGAGCAACTTATTAACTTAAAATGTATTTGTTTTTTGCAAGCAATAGATAAAGAATCATATTTTGTTACTAACCAACAGTGTCTACACCTCAGTGTGTGACTGAAAGACAGTAGAGGAAAGAAGGAAGGCGACACAAGAGAGTGAGGAAGTGAGATGTATGTGATTGCCATAAAAACATGGTTCTAAGAATATCAGCAAGAAGAAAATCCAAGGGTGGCGAGGCTGGAAGTGAGATCAGAATAGCACCGAGAAACAACAAGAGACGCAAGCTTGATGAGAAGAGGAGGATTGGAGCACTGTGAGATAGAAAGAGTGAGAGTGAAACACTGCCAGTGCCACGATTGATGCTAATCCAGTGCCAAACACACTCCTCAGCCCCCCAGTTCTCTCTTTCACCTGTCATAAAAACAGGTGGAGCTCAGCTCAGCTTGTGGTCCCAGCCAGCCGACAAGGCCTTATGGTAATGTCACCCTCACCAGCAGTTAATGGCTTTTCAGTCCTTTGCCTTAGTCCAGTCCCTCACACCATCTATTTCTGGAAGCACGCAGGAGCTGATTGTGCACTGATAAGCAGGAGGGAATTGTGCTTTCCTCTGAACATTACTTCAACGCACCTTATCTGTGTCTCTCAGGGGAAAAGTAAAGTATCTCAGCAGAACAGAGAAGAGTCCATCTGTTAGCATTTAGTTTTTATTGTCTGCATACAAAGCTTATTTGGAGTGGTGAGGTCCATTTAAAAAGAGAAATGGTTCTGTTTTAGAGGCGTGCCACCAGAAAGAAGAGTTACACTTGTCTCTAGTAAACATTAATGAGCAAGATAACATTTGTTGACTTGTCTCACAGCTGAAGCTTTATTGAGTATCAAGGGCACTGACACACAGTTGCTTTAAACAGTTGCTCACACACCCGTTTGGAACACATGAGCTGTTGCTGGTAGGCAGAGAAGAAACAGTTTACATTCATTCAAATATATTCTTGCGCTGTGCTAATACACCCTGCAGCTGCCGACTGTCTGGTGCTAATTCAAATAGAACAAGAGCAAAGGTTAAATGGAACCCAATTGCCAGAATAAAATCTTGTTATATTTTTCTGCAGACCGTGGATATGTTAAGACTTTTTGTTTCTTCACATTGAAACTTAACATTTCAGTTTAAAATTTTATGATGTGAAAATGCTGTGGTTTAGGTCTGGTTAGGTTTAGACTCAGAAACCACTCGGTTAGGGTTAGAAAAAGATTATGTTTGGGCTTAAAATACCCCACAAAATGTCTGAAAAACAGCTGGAAAGTGTCCTGAAGTCTGGTTGAAATAACACCATTTTTTCAGTCTGTGGGTTGGTAACTGTCATGCTACCACTGTCCCCTCCAACTACCGATATACATGTAAGCTAAAATATTTCACTAATTGTTATTGTAGAATCATTACATGATATATACAAATTTAGTGTTTCTGTGTTTTGCAGAATGATAGAACTGCAGCATTTTTTTTTCCTTCCGGCAACTGATTAGAAGTGTGCACTTGATCAAGAACATGTGTTTTTGAGAATCTGATGAGAACTTTTCTCATGTATCTGTTAGATACATGAAGCTTTTTGTATCTTAATAGATATATTGCACGTCTTTTCTCTTGCAAACTTCCCTACACACACACACACACAAACACAGCAAACTGTATTTAGAATGCCTGATGCATAGTGGGAGTTGTCCAGTTTACTTTGTACACTGTAGATATCCTCAGCAGACACTCACACACCCAGCCCTTTAAACTGCAGCTGCTCTTATCTGCAGAAGGAAACCAAAAACAAACACAGTTCTCAGCCTCTCCCTCCCTCCCCACACCTCTCAAGCTTGACGTACTTTGGTTTCCAGTGCAGTTTATGTTGCCACTGTCATACCTGCCAATGATCACCAAGACACTTTGCAGCTAAGGGGCCTGGAGAGAGAACCTATAAGTATTGCAGTATAGCCCTGCATAATTCCAGCTAATATGTTAACAATAATGAATCTGCTGTTTATGATATTTTTAGGTGCATGTGTTTTGTCTTATCATTTGGAAAATAAAGAGTCATGTCGCTTTTGATTTGCTTTTGTTTTGGTGGATTTAGGTCTGATCACATCTCATTATTGTTCATCATAGAATAATGTAGTCACAGTCATATAGATAGAGTCAGAGATATAGCACATTACAACTTTCTGAAGTCAGTCTGTGTGAAATTTAGTGGCACCTAGTGGCAAGGTTGCAGAATGCACCAGACAGAATATTTCTCCGCTCATAACATCTGGTGGCTGCGAAACTTGCAAAAAGCCCTCTGTAGAGCCAGTGTATGATTTGAATTTGTCCATTTTGGGTCATTGTAGAAACATGGCAAACTCCATGGAAGAGGACCTTCTCCCTCTGTCGATATAAAAGGATGATTCTAAGGTAATAAAAAAACAGTGACTCTTATTTTCAGGTAGTTAAACACTCATGACAACAGACTTATGAATATAGTATTCCATTTCTGCCATTTTCTACAAATGGATCCCCTTAAATCTTACACACTGCACCTTTAAAGCCATCCCTATCTGTAAAACTGTACCCCCAAACTCTGAAGAATCTGGCTAATTTCAGCAGTGTTTGAGCAACATGAATAAGACTCAGTTTGTCAAGCAATCTGCAGATTTGTAGCACTGGTGGTGATGGTGGGAGAGTTGAGTGAGGAGGAACGTATAGGGGCTGGGCACACGCTATTTATCACTTCCTATATGTATATGTGTGCATTCAAGTGAGAAATAAAGAGGGACACTATAGCAGCAAATCTTTTGATGTCTCTGAAAGGCATCACGCTCAGAAGAGGCTGATTTGTAGACAGGAGAAAGAGGTGAGATGCAGGGCATGCCAGGAAAGGCTGGGGAGGAAATGAATGCATGCAAACATGCATATCCACAGACAGAGAGGCAAATGATTGTGCACCTATCCATGTGCTCTCTGTTTAGAGGATTAAACCAAAACTGAAAGCAAGGAGAGAGACTGAATTCCTGTCCAAAACATAGCCATATGGAACTCTCTCTCCACAACCACTTAATCCATATTATCTTTCGCTGACACATCACCACAAAGTCTCCTCTGTTGAAGGGAAAAAATAGCTATTGCTTTCTAAACACCTTTTATGTCTACTTAGAGTCAGTCGGGATTTATTCGACTTATACCTCAGAATGTTTTGAACGCTTTCATGAATAATATTTACACATATTAAAGAAAGAAACTCTGGTGACGACTGGCCATGCGGCCTTTGACTTGAAACTTCGAGTCGCGAGATGTACACTTTGTTCCTTTACTTTCTGTATCTGTCTGTGCAGGACCAAACTATTTTGTCAGTGCAGTTTATGTATTCTCAAGCTCTCAGAAGAAGCCCCCCCCCCCCCATCTGTACTAAATGTCTGAGGATGGGATAGCTGGCAAGCGCAGCTCACACTCATATGGATCAGTGGGACAGGAAGTCAGAATGTGCAGAGATAAAGCCATCTCTGTAGCCTTCACTGGCGGTGGTGCAGGGCAGTAATCGTGAATGAACACTACTATGTCAGTTTGGTGCCCTTAAGGAGTGCTTGGATGAGTTCAGCTCCAGAGAAAAAAGGAAGTGTGTGTTGAGAGCTGCACAGGAAAGAACACTGCTGGCAGTTTCATGCTTATTAGAATAGTAAATGGCACATTTGATTGCAATTAATAGCTTAAGAATTTATGGTCTCAAGGAAAAGTTTTGTCAGCTGTTTGAAATGCAGTTGAGAGGTAAGATTGTTGGACCTCTGTTTTCTAAGTGAACCTGTTCGGACATCACCAGGAAATGTCTCCACAGCTGGAGCGGCCCCGGCTGACTCAGGACACTGGAATTTCAACCATCTACTAATAAGGCTGCCTGGGACACTCACGTGCAGGCCTGAACACACTCGTCCCTGTTTCACTTTCTCTTAAAGGAAACCTACATTACTGCCTCAAATACTTGATTGAACAACAGCCACACTTCTGCTATATGTTAAGTTTTTTTAAAAGTTAACTTTTGCCAAAGAGCAGCCACTGAGGCCGCGAGAAAAAATTCTGAGATAACTGTAAATATAAAGACATTTTTTAATAGTTGCAAAGTAGAGATGACTCATAAAGACTCAGTAATGTCAGTTACACAGAAATATCTGCTTGCAAATACTAGAAACATTGTACCAAGTAAGACTGCAGCTCAAAACCTTTTCTGCTTGAGAACAAGCTATCACATCTGATGCTAAAAAATGAAGCAACATGGGAACTGCAGTTCTTAAAATGGCCCCTTGTAGAACTGCCTTATTAAAATACCAAACTTTTCGGCGATAAAACATTCACAGGCTGCTACAAAACACTCATTTTTGATCTCTTTGGCTTATTTCTTCGTTCATGACATGACGATGTCTGCGACATGACACAACTCTCCAGGTACACAACATGAAATGAAAGTGTCGAGCAACACATTTCTCTGTTAAAATAACATCTTTTTTGATGAGTGACACC
Organism: Naso vlamingii; assembly: GCA_029822935.1. NCBI lineage: Eukaryota > Metazoa > Chordata > Actinopteri > Acanthuriformes > Acanthuridae > Naso > Naso vlamingii. The sequence goes on from JAPQLA010000009.1 coordinate 13,495,191, forward strand.
TATCAAATGTGTCAAGCAATGAAGCATAAATTAGCCTTTAAAGTTATGTATGATTAAGTACTGGACAGCGTTGAGTGACAGCTAACAGCTACAATTAATTTCCTCATAAACTGTAAACTATGTTAAGAGACAAAGATTTTTCCCATCAAAAGCAATTAATACTATACAAAGTTATATATATTTGCGCTCATGGTGTAAGATCAGGAAAACTACAAATGGTAATTTAAATGTAGTTTAAAGGTCTGTTTAAAGCTGATCATAACATGCATCCTGGGTGATCAGATCATAATTGAACAGCTCTAAGTACAAGTGTGAATGCTCCAAAGATGCGTTGAGGACACATTGAGATCTGATTGCTCAGACCACACTCCGAGGTGGTTTGGGCCTCATATGGTTGCATTCTTTTCACAGTGCATTTACATGAATCTGTCCTGGGCCACATTAAAGGAACGCCTACTCAACTGATGGCCTCTGCTTAAGTGCCCACAAACCACACAGTCTGATTTCCTTTTGGTTCACTGTACAGCAAATGACATGTTTGAGCTCTCTTACCACCTGTAAAGGTGATATATGTTACATTTTAGCACCAATTACAATATGATTTAGATTGATCAAACTAGTACTGTTAATTGAATGTAGAGGTTTAATGTCTAATTTAAACTGCTTCACAAGATAGGAGTGTACAGCATTATGATGGCTGCGACCGAAAGACATGAAACTTGGACTGTCCCGATGAAAAATAAGGACTTCTAACCACTAAACCATCTGGGACCTGCACATTAGAATCACTGCATTTTTTATCGTGACCCATCAGATTGTGTTAAATGACTGACCACATTTTTTTTAGCCATATTCAAGTAGATCGAGTTTTGAAGATTTTTTATGTAATTTGTGCTGAAAAGCGACATATATCAATTTTCAAATAATGAGTTTATTTTGAGAGTTAAGTGAAGAAAAACATAATGGATTTCGTGAGATGATTACCGCAAATTCTCAGTTATTCAGGCCTTTATACAAATTTAGCATTGAATGTGTTTATTCCCTCAAAAAAAAATAAAAAAATAAAAAAATTGTTGTCTCGCCACTCAGTGTCTAAAGTGCAATCTTACCTGCCAACATTTCCCAAAGTTTGAACAGGCACAAGACAAACAGTAACCTCCTGCACATCCTCCTTCTTTATTACCAGTGGAGAACATCCCTTAAATAATCTCATAATTTTGTGAATTGTTCTGTTAGGAGAAACTTCATTCACTTTGTAAAACACTGTTTACAGCAAATTCTTAATTATTTGGACCCCTTCTGTAAATTTTCCCAACGTTATGCATTACAATCTTTTTTGTTGGGCCACTGGTTAAAAAAACATCAACACATTTAATCTTTGCAGATGGAGAGATGTATTCATTTGCATAGAGAACACGGAAGTGCGACCTGATCAGAAGTAGTCACTTGAGCCAAATGTATCGTGTTGTATTGCAGATGTAATGTCATGCCAAGCGTTAACTGACGTACTAAGTGTTGTCTCCTTGTGATTGCATTACTAATACACATGTTAAAGCCTGGCATAAAAGGGGCTGAAGAGATATGATGCCTCCTGTTAAAATAAGTCTTAGTGCTGTTGGCTCTTTACTTAGCCTGTTAGGGTGGGTGTGCACCTCTTTGCAAATGAAACAGTTCTTATTTGCATGCATTTACAAGACAGTTATGCTAGTCCTTTGCATTAGTAAGTGTAAAAACATATGTCATTAACTGTTTAACCTGAGTGTCTTTTTAATTTAAATTTCAATTAGTGTTAGTTCCCACGCTCACAAGTTTTTATAGGCCTAACATTAATCTTAAAGTGAGTGGCAGACCGATGAGCCCTGGTGGATTGATTAGGTATTCAGTGTTTCTTGCTCAAAATAGATGAGATTGACAAGAAAACAATAAAAGATCACTAGTAAGATCAGTATTTTGGTTCCCTGCAGCACCTGATGTCCAGTGGCATAAAGAGGTTTAAAATTGCAAAATAACATAAATGTTTAGTTAGATATATCCAAAAATGTCCAAACTAAATAATCCTGACCTCAATTCCATCTGGCTTATCTTTAAAAATAAAATAAATTTTATCAGTTGTGTTGCTTTTCACTGCCTTCATCTGGTTTTAAAGTTCACCACCACTCTTGAGCAGATGTTCTGGCTGCTCTCCACTGGAAAAATGAATCAATTTTCCATCCTGTCTCTTTGAATACAGATAAATTCTTGTCCCTTCAATTTTTTCTTTCGGCACTTTCTTCTAATGGAATCAACAGATCTGCATTTGAAGTGGAAAGCATGTCTGCTTTTTAGTTTGAGTCAGAACAAAATATCTGATTGTGTTCAATCAGCCTTCCCCAGTGTCTTCACAAAGTATGGGCCCAGTTTGTGCAATGATCTGGGGAATGTACCACGCACCTGTCAACCAACAGCAGTGCACAGTGAGACTCAAATGAAGCCAGACTGGGTTGTCAGATTTCTCAATCCAAGCCACTCTATTTTAGTGTGCTGACAATTAGTGGAAAAATAGATTTATCTCTCTGTTACTGGTGAAATCAGGACTCAGATAATCACTCTTAAAGGACCTTACCAGTCTATTTTTGACTTCCAACTGTTAGCAGAGATCGCCTCTATTTTCTACAAATGTCGTTGTTAAAATTCAACTATGTGTATACATAAGTAGATCTCAGACCTTTTTTTAAAAAAAGAAATCCTATTCACTGTTATTCTTGTTGAATCAGGGCATGGAAACACTGTAGGAGACATAAAAGTTGCTAGGTATAGGTATTTTACCTTTCTAAAGAGAACAGCTGCATTTGTTTAGTCAAAAGTTGCTGAGCAAGAGACAGAGGGGCGCCAGGAACCGTGAGACGAAAATTATTACACCTGAAAAAAATAGTTCCTTACAAGTGCTGCCTTCCTAGCTCAAATATTAGCATGAAGAGTGATTTTTAACACAGACATTCTTTTTACCTAATGTCACAAATTTGTATGTTCTTTCTATTACATTTATTGAGGAAAATGCACCGGGTTTATGTAACTGATGTGGGCAACGTTGACAAAGGACAACGGCATGTAGTCACATTGGTATGGTCCTTTAAAGTAGCTTTCAAGAGGTAGAGTCAGCCCTTTATGAGACAGTAAGACTATCAGATTGTTGTC
>JAPQLA010000009.1:13501043-13511135 GCA_029822935.1 Naso vlamingii
GCAACAAAAGTTTACCATTTAATGGAAAAACTTAAAAACTCCAAAAGTCCTGTGTTTGTTACCTCTAACATGTTGACTTTCTTACTCTTTAAACAATGTCACCTGACATTTTTCTGTGTAGTATTTTGATGTATCTGCTCTCCACAGAAGTTAATGTGAAGGATTTTCAAAGCACTTGCACACTAAATTTGACATGCACTGCATGTAACAAAGTAGTGTTATTTGTGCAGATTGAAGACATTGGGCCTTTTTTTTAAAAAGTCCTATGTAATTACAGGATTGAAATCACAGTCTTGGAATGAATTATTTCAAGTCAAATGACTACCATTGTAAAATTAGCTGAAGAGTAGCAAAATAAAAGTTCTATATAATGTTGGTGCCAAAAATTTGCCCTTGGCTTAAATGTCAGTGTCTTCTGATACTGACTGTTTGGGCATGTTAACACTTGCACACAGGTGCAGAACATCTTTGCAGCCATATCAACTCCAGGGTCTATTAATTCAGTTATTACCACAAGTTGTGAACCTGTTCCCCAACCTTTTTCAGTATGTTGGCTGACTCTTCCTCTTTTGCCAACAGTGCGAAATTTTTGTCATGCAGTTTCTGTGCAGTCGCATAAAAACAGCACTGGAGAGGGGTAGAAATCAAGGGTCTCTGCCACTTTTCCTCTGCCACACAGCCTGGCATAGCTAGAACAGAGCTACACAAGCAGCTTAAGGAAGGTGGAAAGAAAGACTGTTTTATCTTAAGGAGGATTAAATGATTAGGGAGGGAAGAGAGAAAGGAAAACAAATGTACTTATCTGGTGATTTACACTAAATCTTAAGTTTGGTTCAAATTAGTTTCACTCAAGGGCACTCTTGCATGGCATGGTGAAGTGGTGCAATGTTAGCAGCCTTAACAGGACACTTTCACACTCAGAAGACCCAAAAAACACTCCCCCACAAGACTGGGGAATGTTTGTTTGGTAAAGCACAAACCCACAGACAACCTCCCTTCTTCGTGGTGTAATGGAGTTTTACAGAAGCCACATTTCAGTCCTGATTTATACTTCGTCCCTCGCTCACGCTTCTTCCTCTCTTGTGCTGATGGCAGTCCACAGAAGGCCTATAAAACGTCAATTCCACCATGCGATGTAGTGCCTGCTGTGCTGTCAGCCATCGCAAAGGATTACTGGCAGTGTTGTGAGCTTTCTGGCGACTGGCTACAGCCAAACGAGGAGGAGGAGGAAATGGAAATGCAGGAGTTCTGCCAGGTCATATCACTCTGTGTCACTGAAATGTGATCTGTGGGTCTCACTTGGAAGAGTACAGCCATGATTAAACAGACTTTTTTAGTTTCTTACATTCTATAATAGTGAAGGTTGATGTGTCAAAAGAGAATGAAATCAAGTGAAAAGGTGTTGGCTTATGGAAACATAAAAATAGCGAGTTACTGCACATTTGTGGTTGCCATGTTTGTCTAAATATATCATTATTGGGCCAAACGTGTGTAATTTTTTAAAATTCATTTTTGACTGTATTTTAAGATGTGGGTCAGGTAAGACAGATTCAGGGGATCAGGGGAGGGTATGACTGAGTAAAATATGTACTATTGAACAGATGGACAGTCTTCTGTGTGTAGTGTTGAAGCCAGAGCCAACCGACTGGACTGTTTCCAGGTTTTATAAAAAGCACTAGGTGAGTTAAATCCCTCCAGTACTAGGCTTCTTTTAGTAAACAAAGCATTACCTGCTGTCTATATTTGGAGACATAAATCTAGAAAATCTCCTATACACATTTGGATGCATTTAGTTTTGAAATAAAGATATTTTTTTGTAACCTGAAGTTCCCAGCAAAAACTTTCTCCAGGGAGACAACCAAATAAAAAAAAAAACCCTCAAAGCCCCAAATGAGATAAGTTTACCTGAGAGAGGAAAGTTGGAGGGCTTTAATGGAGTTGTGTTGACATTGCACTGAAGCAAAGTTTAAATAGGGCACATTTTACTGTGTGAGCTCAGCAAAGAAAATATCTCTGCTTTTCACCGGGAGTCTTAATCTAATATGAAGCATGACTTTGTTTTTATATCTCTTGTAAGCCATTTTTATCAGTAATTATAATAAAATAAAGTTAAGCAATAAACAGTGTGTGAATGTAGATGCGTGTGATCGTGTGCTTATATCAATGTGCTTGGTTTGTGTGCGTGTGTGTGTGTGCGCACTTATGCACGTACTGTTTATGTGTGAGCGTATAGTCCTGGCACATATCTTAGCTCACGTGTTTGTGTGTGTGTGTGTGTGTGTGTGTGCGCGCACATTTCATTAGAGATTGGTTTGATTTAAGGCAGTTCTTGGCCGCACTCCATGGCTACTGCAGACGTCAGCAGCTCGGCCAGCTAGCTGAGAAGGATGGGATGAAGGGGGTGAGGGGGGTGAAGAGAGCAGATGGAGAGAAAGACAGATGAAAAGTTAGCGGTAGGAAGGAAAGAATAGACTGGTGACATGATGGAGAGGTTAGCAGGGACATGGATGGATGGTTGGAGAAATGAGAGGGGGAGGGAGATATAAGAGGAACTGAAATAGTGAAGAGTGATGGGTAAAGCTGCGGGAAGCAAGTGAAAGAAAGAGAGAGTAGGATGAGAGAGAAAGGGAGTGCGAGAAAGAGTTTGAACTGAGAGTGAAAAACAACAGCTATGCCAGAAAAAAATATTTTGATCATATATCAAATACAGACAGGAAGAGATAACAGATATGCATCACACATACTGAATTACGCCAGTGTGCACTATGAAATCATGCATGCTGCAACAGACCATCATGATCAAAGAAAACAAAACCTTTGGGAGGACTTTTAATACATATGGTTTACTGTAAATTGAAAGCTTTTTGCATAGAAACCCTGTCTAAAAATATCATGCCCTATGTCAGAACTCTTAAATAACCAATAAGGAGTTGAAAGGTGATAGGGCAAAATCTGTAACATCATCATTCTTCCTCAATACATATTGTTGCAGCCACACATCACCCTAGACACTTGCTCTCTTAATGATCACATGCTCACATGTCTAGGCTTCAGAGCTGACATGGGTGCACGTACTTGTTTAGCCCAACAGCTAACATTAAGGGGAGTTGGCTGCCAGACTGTGTTATGATACAGCTTACCTGTGTTCTTTCCAACCCGCTCACAACACGCGGCCACGACCCACTGATCCCTTAGGTGGTGTGGTCCACTGCTTCGGTGACATTTGGTAGTGACTGGCCTACCTTAGTCCTGGCGTCCTCCTGGCATGTTAGCCATAGTCTGCCGACTTGACTCTTCGCTACTTGTTTGGCAGGCAGTTCATTCGTCCCCAGCTACATGGGGAGTAAGAGCACCTTCAACCTTTTTCCAGCTGGCGTCTTTCAGTTAGGGCAAGATGACAACACTTTGCATTTTGGAGTGGTGTTCTCTCATTCACAGGGCTACTTGGCTTTTTCCCACAATGCAATACTTACTCTTCACTCTCACATCATACTTATGCCATGGAGTTGCTGAGAAATCAGCCAAAACTGTCCACAGTGTAGCTAATGGAAAAGTGTGTGCCGCAATATTAGCAATAGTTCCATACTTGATACACTTGCTAAGGAGACCAATACCTCTCTGACAACTGTACAACAAAGATGTAGCTGTAGCCAGTTAGCTTTATCAACACTAAGACTGGATATGGGGGAATCAGCTAGACTGGCTCAGTCCTAACAAACATGTAATTTTTTGACTTTTTCTTGACAGGACCAGTCGAGTCAAGCAGCAAAAGCCCCAGGAAGTTAAGTTTCCCAGGCTTTAAAGTTGCACTAACCAGTTGGTAGTAGTAGCTTCATATTTACCGCAAAGAACAATAACAGTGGTATGGAACTTTTCATCCAAATTTCAGCAAGAACAGAAAAATGTGTGCTTCCCAAACTGTCCAATATACACAATCTGTTAAAAGCTTCTTGGAGATTAGGAAAGGTTCAAGTTTACTTTTATGGACCATTTTCAAATAACACTTGACAACACAAACAACAGACATTACCTTGCTAACAGCACAGTGTAGTTTCAAGTGACCTCTGCTAAACACACATGCACACTCTCATATACGTATTCTATGAGTCAGTGATATAAGTGCCCTCCACAGCCAAACAGGTACGTGTGGGCTGACGGTTGAAAGCACAGCACTGTAACATCATGTGACAGGTTGCAGAGTCAGAGACAGCAGTGAGCCAGCTTAGTCCCCAGCAGGAAGGCAGTCTGTATTGAAGCCAATAGTTGGGCTGTCTAAGGAGAAAAGCTGTTATTAGCATAACCCAACAGGAGGTCTCTGCTATAGGTCGCTCAAGGGAGGAGAGGAGGGATAAAGCAGAAGCACTGAGGAGGAAATTTAACAGGTGGAGGAGCAGAACTATCGGTTGTGGTTACAATGATGCAGACGATGACAAGGATAGTGACGGTGATGATGGTGATGTTGAAGATGACAATGATCACAGATTATTCACATGACAATGATGATGTTACAGAGTAGTGATTACTATGAAGTAATGCTGACAATGGTATTTTAGAGCATGCAACACTGATATCAACACTGACGACCGTTAAAAGACAACAAAGGCGAAATCTGCAGTCATCGTTGGAGAGGATGAAAGAAATGAAGCCTTTTGAAAGGCCACTTTATGCAAGAATTGCCAAAAATTTTGCTATTTAGCACCCCTACAGTTACCATGCACTAGAGACAATGCATGCCCTGGTGAACACACACATTTCAGAAATTCCACCCATAAGTGTGTGTGCTTTTTAACCAAACCCACATTATTAACATGGCTGGTTCAGAGTGACAAAGTTAAGCAAAAGAATCACCTACAGAGCCATTTTTTTAAAGGCAACTGACTTAGATTCAGATCATCCCCCATCCTGTGCACTGACAAACACAAGCACTAACTCACTGGTTTTTATTTAACATGTGATTGAAGTTTAAACAAACTGTGTTTAACTTGTGCAGCCATGCAAGTGATCAACTTGCGTCAGAGATTAGTGCACGGTGAGTGGATAATACAGAACGACCAAAAACTGCTGTGTTTACTGTTGCTGGTTAACTTGAGCTTCAAAATGGATCAGAAGGAGTTCAGTTAGGGGCCATTGTATTTTGCAGGCACATCGATGCTGATTTTTACTTTATTTTGTCTGTTGGAGGCATCTGGTACTAGTCATTACAAATATTGTGTTTGAGGGGAATTCCGCAGTTCATGAACCTTAAAACTGACACAGTTCTGACAATGAGCATCTCTGTCGTCCCACTCTCAGATTGGACTTGAGGATGTAAATGCTGTTATCAAGGCAGAGATGAAAATATAATGTTGTCCCTAAGCCATAAGCTGTTGGGTCCTTCCTCCCACCCTGCAATTGAAGTTCCAGTCGTATTCATGGTGGCTTGACAACCACACACAATAGGCATGGTAATGGTTGGGTACATAGTCACATACACACACACACACACACAGGCACTCACAAAATAGAAACATATACAGACTTACACGATGAGACCACAGGCTTTCAGTGAACCACAACATAAAGATCATCATTTAGACTGTGCCTTCCCCTCCACAGGAAGCTGCAGGCACTGATTATGTGCTATTTGTTTGCCTGTGTGCTTTGGGTGTGTGAGACACCCGAAGAATTCATATATAAATTTCTGGGGTTAACAAATCACAACTTGTTGGGTTTTACTAGCCGGTCTCCATCAATTCTCATTTTGCCTAACAAATATATTTAAAGGGCCACCCTATAAACTTAGTACTGCATGTTCATGAAATTGTAAGAGACTTGCAAGAGACATGTTAAAAAGGAATGGTTAACATCAAAGCAGCAAAAATGACTTTTACCTCAAGTATGAATAAAGCTCCTATAACTAAAATGGAGAGCATCAGAAGAAAATCTGAGGAGCTTCCTTTTGATACAGTAATATGAACTCAAACAGAGTAAGTGGTGAGTTTTGTCACCTCAGACTACAGGGTTTAATCTTGGACCTGCAATCTGATCAATGGCATGAAAGAAAGTGCTTTCATGAGCACAAAACAAAATGGGTTCATAAGCACTCCTGTGTGTATTACTGCTGCATGCACACTATATGAACCCGATTTAATGTCCATTATTGTCCCCATTTTACTAAGGCAACAGTTTTATGAGAATTTACCGCTTAAGTTACTGAGCAGAAATGAGTCCTCGGTTTATGTCCTTAAATATGATAACATCACATACTGAGGATGGTTCCCATAAGAAATATGCAGCACTCAGAATGATGTAGCGAATACTCATAAATAATAAACTGGTATCTTTAGTATTCAAGTATCTTACTTAACTAATTTTTTGGAGCAAAGAGAGAGGTACTTAATGTACAGTCACTGAAAATCTGCTTTAATAAGCCTAAACCCAAATGAGGTGACATGACAATTTTTAATTTTGCCTTGCTTTCATTTGATCTTTAATGTGAGTAGCTGTTACAGCTATTTATCATTAAATTTATTTGGTTTTGTGCTTAAAAAGCCTTGAATTAAATTTTTAAAACACATGGATGAATAAATTTTTGGTTCATATTCAATAATTGTCCAGTGACTTGAATTTATTTGCTTTTTACTTTCTTAACCTTAAACTACGGAAAACAACTGAGTTTAAAAAAATATGTGTTTTTCACAATGAAGATATGAAAGCTCACGGGGAATGAATCTCCTTATATTAGATGGAGACATAGCTCTCTTAGTATCAGACCATAGACACATTTTACCATTAACCACTGAAACCCATCTCCTGTTCTATTAAAAGACGCTGCACAGAGTGCTGCCAGATGCTTGAAACTCAGCTGGAACCGTTCATTTCCATCAGTGTGTGATATCTCAGTGACTGGTTGACATTTAAAGCTGATGTCTGTTGAAGCTGTTGACATGTTCAACCATTACACAACAGGGGTTCAAACATTTTCTGAATTCAGTCATGTGAACAGTGATTATGTACGAAATATTTATAGCACTTTGAAATTAATCATTTATATTATTTCTCTGTGGTATTGATAATAGGGTTGCAGGGTGGGGACATGGAGTAGAACAGAGGCTGGAATACCAGAAGGCACCTTTGGGTAAATAACAAAAGTTTTAACCATTCAGTTGCCAAAACATTTGTCAAAACAAATCTTGGTATTTTACGTTTCAGAAAACCAAGGATATATGCAATTCCAACATTTTTTTCTGCCAATCAGGTTGCAGTTTTATGTTGTGTTAAGTCTGGTTAGGTTTATGCAAGAAAACCACTTGGTTGGGGTAAGGAAAATATCATGTTTTTGCCTACAGAGTTTTGTCACCACAATCACAGCCGGAAAAAGTCACAACATCTAACTAAGAATGCCATTTTTTTTGTTTCCACAAACACAGTTGAAATTGTCCCAATTGTTACTGCAATTGCTTAGTTTTGTCAGTTGAAACTGTCAACCTATGGTTGTGTTGCACTGTAGTCTACTGCTTGGCATCTGTCTTACCCAGGGGTAACGCCACCACCATGCCTCCATGTAAAAAGTCAGGTTATGTATACGTAAGGTCATCATTTTATTATTAATTGTAGAGAGGTTTTTATCATGGGTTTGAAACGTACATGTTGTAGAGACCCATGCTTTGCAGAAATGTTGGGTGCAGCTGCTTGACAGAACAAACAGATGAGAATCCCCAGCCAAATGTTATCAATATGAGACTTACTGATAAAATGCACATCTGATTGATTTAATGAGGTTTGAAAGCTTCTGTCCTCCACTGACAAAGGGATATTGATTTGCGTCAGTATTAAGTTGGAGGGTTTTACTCTGACAGTATAAATCCTGATTATTGATGTTGTTGTGACCAAGTGGCTAAGGCACTAGACTAGCACTCCTTTGGGCTTTCCCTCTTCTTGTACAGATTCTGCCAACAAAGACAGGTTGTTTTTTTGTCTTAGATGTTTGGGCTGAGATGTCTGTCCTGTTAGTGTGGCTTTTACAATGAAGGGATTTCACTGGCTGAATTACCCTGCTGAAAATATTTGTATATTTGGCCAAATCTGACTTTCTTTTTCAGTTGTGTCTTTTGAGAAAAACACCCAAACTTGTTGCAAGTTTCTGTGAAAACTGTGTCATCTATATTCTATTCTGAGTATGTCGATGAACAACTGCAGTGAGTAATGTTTTGGAAGTGAAGAGAAAGAGGTGATGATTTTAAAAAACAGTTTGCACACAACCCAGCATACAGTATAAAAACAACAGTGCATTATTACCATTCAGTTTTTGTACTGATTGAATTAATCAGATAAGATTTGTTAGAGGTAAAAGTATGTAAAGTTTGCTATCTTTGAACTAAGCCAGGCAAGCTGTTCCCTCCCTCCTGTTTCTTTGGTTTAAAGCTCAGCTAACGGGCTGCATGCCGTAGCTTTTTTAGCATACAGACATGAGAGTGGCACCGATCTGCTCATCGACCTCTCAGCAAGAAAGCCAGTCAGAGGAGCAAAATATGTTTCCAGGCTTCTTTGCACCCCAGTTCAGTATTCTGTTAACATTATTCCTGCTATTATGTGGAGACCAAGACCCTAACACCAACCCTGAAAACATAGGAGCTCAGGAACATAGGACCCTGGGGGAGTCCATACTGTTGAACTGGGCAACAAGGGACACGAGGAACATATGATCCTTCGTCATGTTCCCCTTAGTGTAATATAAATATGGCACTAATGTAACACAGGACCCTGGGAGCACATCCCATGGGAAATAGGAATACTCCCAATAAGCAGGTCTCCTGAAATGTCAGCTTCTTCCATTAATGTGTATGGAAATAAGCTGCAGCTGAGCACCACTGAGCTTGTATTGTTTGTGATTATGATATCTACATTTTTACTTTCTTCAACCCATTTCTCTCTGCTTATTCCTACTCGAGTTAATCTACATTTTACATATTAGCAGTGGAAGTAAACACAACAATGGTTTGAAAGTGCAAAGCATTTCAAAGCCACATATTTGATTCCAGATGTGGCTTGACTATGTTATTCAGCCTTTGCTCTTTTCTGTTTTTTTTTTAAACAAAATGCTTGTCCATATAGAACCAAAACAGATGCACCAGCAAAACTATACTAAGAGGACATTTGATGCAGCTCGCTAAGAATAAGGACATGAGTCAACAGTGCTGTTCCTAAAGTGAGGACCGGCATCTAACTGGGCCTCATAAAAGTCGGCCACTAGGGGAACTTTGCATATCAATAACATTATGTTATTTCAGTATGTATGTATTTATTTTGTACATAGGTTTATAGTATTTATAATGATATGTATAAAGTTAATGAATACATTCTGACGACAAGGAATTCTGTTTCGGGAATCTTAAATAAGATGTCATGTGTCTGTATCACCTTGTTTGTTAAAATGTGTAATATGAGTTGTCACCTGATCTCTCTCTTTAAAGCTGCCTTGAAAGCCTGAGCTGAGTTTATTGCTGATCTTAGAGAAAGCAACTTTTGTGGCTGGAGCAGGTTTCACAAGGCATTTGCACAACATTCTCCTAAAAAGCAGGTCAAGCTCATCAGAGACCGTCCACACACCCAGAAGACATACCACACCCACTCACTCATGGCTCCTCTCTGCTGTTCAGGTCTCCCTTTTCCAGCTACTGATAGGTCAGCAGAGCATATCTTCCACTAAAGATAGTAACACACAAATCACCAGCTATCTTATTGTCAGAGAGGGTAAAACATTGGCCAGGGGTATAAAAAGGTAGAGGACACGGTTTGGCTCGCTCCCGATTCTTTCTAATGCACAGTGAACAGTGAAGGTGTCTACACCCCCCGAAACACACATATAAACACATACGCAGAGGAATACCATAAATTACACAACCCCTCACAAACACACAAACACTCATAAAAGACTTTTTATCTTGTGCCCTCCCTCTTCCTCTCTCTTTTAACTTTTTCCATCCTTTTAGCCAATTCTCCTCTCTCTCTCTCTCTCTCTCTCTCTCTCTCTCTCTCTCTCTCTCTCTCTCTCTCTCTCTCTCTCACACACAAACACAAACACAAACAGGTAGAAAAGGGGGGGAAATGAGA
>JAPQLA010000009.1:13538487-13554076 GCA_029822935.1 Naso vlamingii
GTAATTTGCCTTTGAATGTTGCTACACTTTAATGTTCAATAATAAAATTATTAATGCAACAACAGCTAGGAGAAACAAAAGAACGGGTTATTTACCGCTCTACACCTGCATGAGATTATTTTTCATTGAAATATTAAATTTTTTTGTTTGTAGGTTTGCACTAAGTTTACATGGAACGCTAAAGTCTTCCTCTTGTTTACTTACTCTGACTGAGCCTATCTTTAAGAGCTACTGAAGGTGCCTCTGACTCCTGCACATGCATCCTGACAGGTGTGCATTTCAGTAAAAAAGATATTAAGGTATGATAAAGTATATTATCCAAACAGCAGCTTTAAAATATGCTTCAGGAATTAAATTAAAGCAAAGAAAACTAATATCCTCTGTTCATCACTCAATGCGGCAAATGCCCTGATACTACAGTTTGTCTCATCTGATGCCAATATTTGCTCTTCTGCTCCCTCTAGTGGCTATCAGCTGAAACACAGTTTAATTAATCAAAATCATCTCTCCACACACTCACGCAGGTGCACACAAAAGATAACCTGCATCACATCCAGACAAAACATGTGATGACCCATTAATTAAAGTGAGAACTAAGAAAATTTATATTAATGACATTAGTCAGATGGGCTTTATAAGCTTTTAGAATCAAACATGGTCTGTTTGAGAGAAAAAGAGGGAGGAGATCAAGTAATTCACCATGCTTTATCAAAGAACAGATACAGGTCTCATGAACAAAAGAAAAAAAAAAACACAACTTTAACAGTGCCTAAGATTATTTCTACAAGTACACAGGACGTACTGTATATAAAAATATCAGACTCTGAATGCATAGGTTAAGTCAAACTGTATTCTGCTTTTTCTAAAACATTAAGCAACCCCACAAATACAACGTTACTCATCTCCTTTCCACAGAATTGAAACAGATCCTATAAAAACTCGTCTCGAACATGCTGCTCACACTCACCCAGGGCACCAAACGGTCGGGGAGCATTTCCTCCACACGCTGCCCCACTGTCACCACCAAGCTTCTGCCTTTAACAAGTGGCACAGCTTCACTTAATAAAGCATTTAACATAGTTGGAAACATAAGGTTAAGTACTCTCGGTAGTCTTTTCCTCCTCGCAGCAAACTTTCTTGAAACACATTCTCTCCCCCACCCCCACATTGCACTTGGCTTCAACAAAAGCATCTCAGCACTTTTCATCCCATTGTTGAACTCTTTCTTGCAACGATTGTAGACTTTTTGACACGAACACAACAGGCCTAGCTGGTTTAAAAAAAATTATACAAATTAATAAAAAATATATCATAAATCATACAAATACAGTAAGAGCTTTAGGTATACATTTGAACAGTAAACAGTTACCACTGGGTATGAAACGTTTTGATTGGAGGACGTGCGTAGTGGCCTCGTACTGCACTGCTTTAAATAAATGAGCCCCAGCATTGAGAATTCAAAGTAATATAAAGTGTTGTTGAGAGCAGCATAAACATAACAGACACAACAAGGCTGTGCCTTTTCACCTGTCATGACAAAGTTAAACCCTTATTACACAGTATAACGATACTTCTTCTTGTCAGTCATCATCTAAGTCAGATATCAATTCCTCTGATTAAGCTACAAAGTGGAAAACACGGAATTTTTTAAAATAAAAAACTGTTAGATCCAGACCGGCCTTTACAACTTGACAAAAACTTGTCTATGGATGTTGTGCGTTGCTTTAAGTATGTTTTAAGAAATCTAGTCACACCACAGATAGCCTAAGTTTCAAATGAGGTGACTCAAAGACAATTACATCTGAAATGATAAACTGGATTAGTGTTGCAGGAACGAGGAAGCACTAAATCATAAAACCAAGTGTCAGAAACAGGTCGTCATTGCCTTTGCTTTGACTTATTCATTTCCTCTTCCCTTTGGGGTTGACAAACCTAACAAGGCTGCATTCTTTCCAGAAGAAGTGATTTATTCTGAAGTAAATACCTTTGCTGGCTAGATTAGTTTTTGGTGTCAGTTCTAATCACAATTAAACAGGACAATAACTAAAGAATTTCGACAGAGAGCTGAACTTTTATGGGAAATCAAGTGAAAGCCTCACACACAATCTCGGCCTTGTTCCTCTGAAGTACTCGCAATATTAGTAAGAATTGATACAACTCAAACATTTTAAAATAATTACTTCACAGTTGACAGTTTAGGTGATACACTGACTGAACAGGAGAGCACACCCTGCAGAGCAGACGTGGTTATGCACTGCAGACACAAAAAAATAGTCCTGTTTCAGGTTGCTGCACATGTATCTGTTCTATATAAATGAAGTTTTTGCTAGACGTGAAACAACAGGAGGGAACAATTTAAACAAAACAAATTCTTTCCTTTCCACAGTGTACGACTGGAGGATTTAAACACGTATGGAAACCAGAACCTCCACTCAAACATGTCCATCCTTGTGTGGATGCAGATTAAAGCATATTGTATGTGCTGTTAGTCCAAAGTCTCACCTGGCGTGAGATCCCCTCCACTTTAAGAGTTAGGCCAGTAATGGACGCCCTCTGCCACAAAGACACTAAGGTTTATGCCCACAGCATATATGAAAGTGTGTACGTCAGCTAGAACATCTGAAAACACCCTATAGGTCTATTTGCCAGGAATCGACTTTACTGTGTACAAGTCCACTCTGCTTCAACTCGACCTATTCTGCAGACTGATTATAAACGTTATCAGTTAGAGTTATGTAAATCCTTCTCTGTTGTCCTCTGCTCTTGCTCCTACCAGACAATTTTCCCCTAGTCCACAGCCAAGATAGGGATGTGTCCATATAAGGCTATTGCAAAATCCCATTTGAGTCTAGTCAGTAAGGAAGACAAGCCAACGTCTCCCTCTGTTGTCCCACTGGAGCCTTGGCACAAAGTGCAGTGGGAGGAGAGAAAGAGATAAAGAGAGGAGAGAGGGGCCCAAATACTTTCGCACATAATCGAGGACACCATGCATCAGTAATCGCTTAGAACTGGTTGGGTACACTAAAGCGGCAGGAGGGCCAGAGGAGGACAGGAGGAGGACAATAGCTACAGAACTTGAGAAAACAAATCCCGGTTAGGAAATTGGCGGAACACCAAAGCCGAACAAAGCTGTAACAGGGGACCTGGGCGGGCAACTAGAGGGTCGCTACAGAAGCCCATCACAAGCAGGGAGACCTCGGGCTCTGAGGCAGCTCTAGTAGGTAAGGCGGGAGGCCTTCATGTTGTAGCAGGGTCTGTCTGTTAGGCCCCCAGTCCCAGAGAAAAGGGACAGACCTTCTGCTTTCTCCAACACGACCTCCAGCTCCTGAAAGTCCTGCAGCCGTGCCACGTCCTTGTCCTGGGCAGGAGAGGAAAAATTGAAATTAAATCAACAACAGACCTCCTGCTAATCATTTATTTTTATGAAGTAACAGCACAGAAAGGTCAGTTGGAAAGTCTTACTGTACAGCAACTATACATGTGTAGCATGAGGGTGGGAACTAATGATTATTTTATCAATTGATTAAATATAAAATGTCAGCAAAGTGAAATTTTACTTTCCCAGAACTCAATATGAAATCTTCTAATCAGTCAATACTCAAAGGATGCTCAGCCAACTATCATACATGAGTAAACACACACGCAAATGTTGTATTTCTGCTTGGAAAAATCTGTAAATTTTCTGGCATTTCACAGACTGATCAAATAAATAGATGACAAAAGTGAATTATTAGTTCACCATAATCACGATAATCATCGTTTGCCGCGACCAATAATCAAACAGCTTCTGTTTCACTGTCATTTTTAACTGGACCTTCATGTCCTTTTTTGTCAGAGGCCGTGTGTAACGACACAAAAATAGTGCACGCAGAAGGTTGGGGAGGTTTCAGTGGGAAGGGAAACTGAGTCACAAATTACCTAATTAGAGAGTTTGTGACAGTTTCAGACGCGAGTAAGACGGACAGGGAGGCAGACAGACTGAGAAGCAAAGCTCAAGAGTCCATAAGGCTTTTTAGGAGTGAAATTCAAGGACTTTCCAAGACCAAACGTTTATAGACACTCAAAGCCTTTCTCATCACATCCAAATTATCGATAAACTGCAACTGTGAAATACAGAATGCCTTTATACCCACAGCAATCAAAGTATATTGTCACTTTGAAAATTTCGCCAGCCCTTCATATGACTTTGATTGTTAATTTTCACCATTGCTGATATGATGCTTGCTAGTTTGGATGCCAAGGGAGACAAAAACAATTACGAGGAAGTTAACATTACTTGGTTTTGTTACTCCTGTTGTTCTCCTTCTTCTTTTATTTAGGAAGATAATCATGCTGTTCAACTGTTTTTTTGTTTACATTTTAGCTCAAGTCGATTTATTGACACTGGTAAACTTCCTGTAATTTGAAAGGTCGATGTTTTGCCATTATGAGCAAAATACTTTTGAATCTGTGTGAGCACTGATATGCATGTGCACGTCGCTGTAACGTACTGATGATACTGGATGACAGCATGAACTTGCGGACAGTGTGCAGGCCTTCTGTCTCATACCTTTCTCAACATGGTGTTTGGCAGCTTGCGAATCTTCTCCACGTGCTCGGCACTGATGTCTAACTCACGGCAGCAGACCCTCAGGAGGGAACGATAGGTGAGCTCCTGGCGGTCCAGCTCCACCTCAATGAAGTCGTTCTCCCGTGCGTGGGGGTTCTGGATACGCACCTTCAGCACCAACTCTGCACAGAAGGACCAGAATGTTATCTCTCTTTTAACAAAGACACGGTGCTTTTTAATAAAATGATGGACACAGCCCAGGGGGAGCTTAATTATTCTTGTTTAAAGGTTATGAAAGACGTACCAGTCTGATTCACCCCACTCAGATGAAAAAAACAATACTTCTTTAACACACTGATCATCTTGTGTTTAACGTTAAACCGTATCATATGAAGAACTGGAGAACTGCAGAAGATTGTCGTGTTGCTGCTGTTGAGCCTGTGACATTTCAGTTATCATATTAAGAGGAAAGACGACAGTCACTAACAACCCTTTCTGGTTTGTCGAGGTGGCGACGGACATGCAGGCAAACCAGATTGTTGTCACGTCACTGCTCTCTTTGGTCACTCGCCTAAACCATGTCACTACTCAACCAAGAAAAACAGAAGTCAGCAGCTATACCCCTTTAAAAAAAGAGGCTCGAACCTTGTAGGAACAACACAACTCTAAGAAGTAACAGTTATAGCACTGTCATTTATCTCCCTGTAAAACCACAATGAAACATTTTTACACTTTCGCTTGTGTGTACACATCAAACAAGCTATGAAGTGTCGGTCCATATATTTAAAGGTAGTAGGGAATTGAGCCAGCTGCTTTAAAGTCCCCATGAGATGAAAAACACATTTTCCCAGTTTTAAAGCTTTAACCTTGTGTTTATGTGTTAACTGTTCATCTATCTCATCCTATATACCATGTATTTGTTGAAATAATTTCTGTGTACTTTTACATAAAAATCTGGCCTTTTCTTTGATTGGAAAGTGTTTTTAATTTTGTGATGATTCATCTTGCACTTGGGGGGGTTTCTAATTTTTTCTGTCGATTGAAAATGCTTTCGCCATCTTTTTTTCGAACAATAAAGACACAACAATGCAGTTGGCATGCATCAGCTCTATCACAGGGGAAGCCCGTCAGGAGGAGGGGACTCACCACTTTCTGGAATTAACTACAGCTGCTGTAACTGTGTTTGCTAAACCACAGCAGTTGTCAAAGTGTTCATAACATCATCCCGTGGTGTATATAAAGTCCTGTTGTATTCTGGTTGTACTGCTCCATGAATTCACACACAGTAATACTGTCAGCCGGGGTGGAGGGCGGGTGTAGCACACATTCAGCCCATTTGGCTGCCATGAACATCAATCAATATCTGCGACAAGTTCCTACCTGGAGGCCCGTTTTGGCCGGAAGCACGTCAATATGTGGAAGCAAATTACACTCTGACTTCTGTTTAACAGGGTCTTTAAACAGTTATGCTACACTTCTCATCTTCTGGCTGAAGCTTCCTACTTTGCAGACAGGTGTGAGAGAGGTACTGATGCTCTCATCTAATCACCAAAACAGCAAATAAGTGTAAAGAATTATGATGAGCCACAATTCAGAGGTGATTTGATGAATATTTATGCCAAAGTTCACTGCAGCTCATATGTTCATACGTGCGGGTGATTGCTCTCTCACCTTGCACATTGACGGGGAAGGTGCTGGTGAAGAAGAAAGGCTGGAAAGCCGGCATGGGCCCACCAGCCTGGCTGTAGCTCAGCTGCTGTGGGATAGACTGCTGCCTGCTCATAGTCGGGTTAGCGCCGGCCACCGGAGCTGTGACCTGGCTCCCACCGCTGCTGGCCAAGCTGGGGCTGGGTGAGGCCAACGGAGGGGAGCACACGGTGCCATTGTGTGTCACTGCGTGCGGGTAGTCAGCATGGTTGACAAGGTGTGGCTCAACTGACAGGTCCATGGGCACTGCGCAGTTAACAACAGGGTGGCTGCGAGATGAGGCCGGGCTGGGCGACACTCCATTTTGCTCAGTCACAGGAATGAACTCCCCAGGGTGGGCTTGGCTGTGGGTGGAGGGGTTTGGGGAGGGTGTGGCGCCGTCAGAGATCAGGCTCTGCGGTTTCTGAGGCTCATGAGTTGGGGAAAGGGACGCTGAATCACTTTGTGTGTCCTCGTCATGTTCTCCAGAACCGTTCTGTGCCAGGTGCTGAGTCAGGACGATCTCTGCCTTGTTATCCAACTTAGAATACATGAAGGGCGGGTTGGAAAGGTAGTTAGGAATGATTGGCAGCTCAGGCTCCTTGACTTCAGGCACTTCCTCCACTTCAACTGCAGTAAAAATGCACATGCGTACACAAACACACAAAAAAGAATTATTTTCTCTAAACAACCCAGACACATGATGGAGCTTATGAAAGTTACAACCTGCACATGAAATGTTCACAAGTATCACATGGACTGTGTGTACAACTGCTATATCTCATGCCAGCAACAACAAAAGTCCTTTATAATGATGTGAAAAAACAAAACAAAAACACAGAACCTGAGGGAAAGGAAAGAGCAGTTTACCTCCTAAAAGCCGTTTGATCTCTGGTTTGGATGTAAGCTGTGAGGCCAACTCATCCTTGGCTGTAAGGATTTCTTTGTCCGCTCCACAACTGAGTAAGTAGGACACTATGTGCTTATGGTTCCGCTTGCATGCCCAGTGCAGGCACGTCCTGTTGGATTAATGGAGGGAGAAGTCACAGTTTAATGCACCAAAACATTAAAATACACTTAGAAAAGTGACTAACATTAATAAAGATGGATTGGAGCGTTTGAGAGTGACACATATAGTTCCACTATTCATCACACAGGATGAGCCTTTAACCTATGGGTGGAGTCAAACACCACCTGTGTTTGTGTAGCACTGACAGGATCAAAGTCACAGACTAATTATATCTCAGACGAGCAAGATCAGAGTAAACTTAGAGCATTACTCAAATTATCTTACTTTACTATTTATAGATATTGACAAGACAGTTTTAGATGCGCTGCACATTTGCCTGAAAACGTTGGAACATTACAATGTAGTTGAATAGTTGTACTTATGTACTGACAGGACTGTACTGCACATGGAATATTGTTGTACCTGTGATTGTACTATTTTGTTCCAGTCAATAAAACTGTGCCGATGAGAGAAGGCTTGCGGTGTTCAAAATCACATTTCATTTTAATTCACTACAGTCACTACTCCCTTCTGTTGATTTGAGAGGAGAAGCAAAAAGATACTTTCTACTTTAAACCATCTAAAAAAAATAATAGCTGTAGCTAACGAGTTTTTTTTTTTTTTAGCTGTTTGAATGAGCAAGTTTAAAAGTAGCAGGTCTGGCTGACTAACTCTGCTTAATACGATAACACTGTTTTAATCCCTGGAACAACGCACTTAGCGGCACTTAACTTTGTACTACTCGTCAAACACTGAATAATTACAGGGCTGTGACGCAAACCAACATTTGTCGCCTTGCGTTTGACGAAGTGAAGACCACATTAATTCGTCCAAACACTCACCATCCATTTATTTCGTTCTGTGAATTAACATTCACTCCACTCTCCACCAATGTCCGCACTTCGTCGATATCTCCGATGGCAGACGCCTCTCTCAGTCGCTCCTGTAATTCTTTATCCAACGAAGTGGTGGACATTTTGGTACAAACGATTAACGCTGCGAGATCATAGGATACACAAAAGCCTCTCTGATTAAGATGTCAATACTGATCGCCAAACGTGTTTCCTACCGATGGCACTCAGGTCCACTATAAATAGACTTGCCAGCAAACATTAGCTACTCGGCTAATCGTAACGTTACCTGCTGGCTAGCTAAACGAGATGCTAACAGTCTTGGGTGCTAGCTAGTGGCAACAAACCGCTTCGAAAAACGCAACTTCGCGTTTACGATCGGAGTCTTTGGCGTTTACAGTGCGGACTCCGACCTCGGCATTTGTTTTTGTTGTTAGTTCACGTTAAAGTACCGCTGCCAACACTCATTCAATCACTCAGCGGTGTCAGAGGTCCATCGGTGTGCTGCCAGAAACACCACCGCCTCATCGGGGGGCATCTTTAGATGCAACAACCGAGAGCACGAATTTTAGTTCCCCCCTGATACTCCAAATAATCTGGCGCGTTCTTTCACTTTACTTTATGTGAAATTATGAGACCAGTTCTCGTCACTACGGAAATATTAAATCTTAAAGAGAGTGAAATCGGTGATATTAACAGATCTATGCACACATACACACGCAGCATTGCTACGCCATCAGTGGCCAGGCAACTAGTGGATAATAATAATTTCCACATTTGCATATTGACACAAAATTGTGGAAAAACAAATCCTTTGAAAACAAATTCAATGACTGTCTTACACGTAGCCTACAGTGATATCAACAATGAGCGTTCATTAGTTTTCTCAAAATCATGTTGCATTTCCTCATTCTGACCACTGAATCTAATTAGCCTGAACTCTTATATTTTTGTTATATATTTTGTGAAGTTGTGAACCTACCCTATCCCAAATGTTTCCAACAATGTTTAATCAAAGAATTTATGTTATAAAGATGCGTTTAATTTTGTCACCTGTTGCTTTACTCCTGTGATGAATGAGTCAGAATAAGGAAGTCGGAGAACGCGATTTAACGTGACGTTAAACGTGAATTCAACTTCCTAAGACTAAATTGTGGCTGTTTGATTGTGAAATAAACAAATTGCATCTTGTGTGTCTAACTTTAGCCAGTATTTAGGCAGAGGAGACGCTCGAGGCAACTTCTTGGTGGTCGGCTAATGCTAATGGCAGTTTGAGAAGTGATTAGTGCAGCTGGACAAGAGCGTTTAGCGCCCTCTTGTGGTCACATGTCGGAACTGCAATAGATTTAATTTGTCAAGCTAGCGTCAATTCATGTAAAACAGCACCGGAATTACACGCAATCACTGCCGGTGAACACACGCTTCGGGAGAACAAATAGTAAGAAATTATTGGATATTAATGCAATTGTATTTATTGCAAATTTTTTTATTACAATTGCGAATGCAATTGTAATTATTTTGTAGCGGTCATAGTTAGAGACACAAACTTCACATACTGTAGCGCAGTTCAACGAACATGTTAAAATTCACAATTTAAATGCACTAACTGTACTTAACTGCCATCTCGGTTTACATTCTATGTGTGTATGCTGTTTACAGTCAGAAGTATTTATTGCCCTCCAGTGGCCACAGTATGGCACGGCAAGATGTTATTTTAGTCAAATTAGCCTTGATGCAGACATAGGCTAATGGATTACCCACAACTTTTGGTGAATTTACAAAAGAAAAAAAGTTCAAAATGAGGCAGATAGACAAACAAAGAGACAGCCGTGAAAAAATGGTATTATAAAATACATTTGTGATCACCACCACAACCTGCTGGACGAAGGTCACGTGACCGACAGCAGTAGTAAGGGAAGACAAGGGCTAACTAGTAACAGAAACGTCTCGTTTATACTTACGTTAGGTTTAACAGTTAAGTTCTAAAAAAAAGTGTAGCTTACTGTTACTTAGGTGGTTAATCATATTGCTTATAAAAGCATTCACAAAATGTATCGGTTATTATTACTTATGTTTTTACTTTTATTGCTTTAAAAGCATTCATCGGAAGTACTAACAACCGTGTATATTAACGCTGACTTGACCAATTGTCTCCTGCAGTTCCACACTTTCACCACAGGAGAGCAGTATAAACTCGTAAATCCGTGACATCTGACTGAGTCGGTCTTTTTTGAAAATCAGTAATAGTGGCTGTTTAACAGTAATATAAACAATTCCAGTGACTCTACACTACTTCACGACGGCATTGAACTATCCATTATGTTTTCAATGTTTTCGTAGAGAGACCTCAAGCGCAGAAAAATATATAGTGCGTTTAACTTTGGCCAGTGTTTAGGCAGAGGAGACTCTCGAGGGTTATGCTACTTTTTGGTAGCTTTGCTAATGCTAACGGTAGTATGAAAAATGGTTAAGTGCAGTTGGAGAAAAGTTTTTAATGCCCTCTTGTGCCCAATTTAGGAACTGCAACACATCAGACAAATTAGAATAATAACGCTTTCAGTGAATACATTCAAATTACAGGGACAAAACAACCAGAGATGATTAGATAATAAATTAATGTCTAATGTAAGAATTTAACTGTAATTGTTTTTTACTTGTCACAGTTAGATAAACAACTCCACATTATATAAATGCGGTCCAAACTCATAATTTGGCTAACTGTTAAACACTGACTGTACCTTAATGTTACTGCCATCACCATCACCGCCTAGCATCAATTTATGTAGACTTATTAAAATCAAAACTATTTATCGCCCTCCAGTGGCTACAGTATGGCACTGCAACATATTAAATTAGCTTGATGCCATAAGACACAATAGAATACCCATCGTTTCTGGTGTACACCAAAAAACAGTAACCAAGTCACTAAAAAAGAACAGAAATGGCGGGAAAAATGTTAATCACAAAATTCATTTAGGTCAACCAAGTTAGCAGTCAGCAGAAATGTCTCGTCTATACTGACTTGTGTAGGCCCTATATGACAGCTGACCCCAAGAGAAACAAATGTATCCCTTTATGTCATCTCAAAAAGCATCAACCGGAAGCATATGCTTACGTGTATATTAACGCGAACTTTACTAATTGTCTTCTGCAGTTCCACACATTCACCACAAGAGGGCAGTATAAACTCGTGATTCGGCCTTAACGCAAACTAGAAATGTCAATTTAAAAAATGTACAAGTAGCCTCTACAGTTTCCGGTGCAGTTTTTCTAAATAAAACCACAAACAGTTTGCAGCTCGTCCGTTTGTGCTGATAAGAAATTAATTTGTGCGTATAACGTTATGTGTTTAATTTCGCTATGGATTGCAAACACTTCCTTATTATAATTACTATTATTTTTACAGAGCTCTAGACTACTTCGAAAGCAAATAATTAAGCTAAGTTCACTTTGAATTAACTTTTGTTATTACAATAAATCAGTGCTGGAAGTCCGCATGGTCAAATTTATACTTCCGGTTCAGAGGCTGAAGGCGCTGCTGCTCAACTGTAACGTTAGCTAAACCAGAAACGGGCGTTGTTGTCTGCGTCTGCCATTTTGAGTACGTTACAAGATATCGTAGTACTTTAAATCACGCCTAACGTTAGATTATTTTAGGCAAAATGCTTTCAGCAGCCCAGCTACTCGATGAGTTAATGGGCCGAGATAGAAACTTGGCCCCTGACGAGAAGAGATCCAACGTGCGGTGGGACGACGAAAGCGTAAGTTAGCATTCTAGCTAACGTTAGCCTAGCTAGTTTGAGAAGTCAACATCACGTTGGTTAGCCAAAATGCCGGACGTAATATTATGTAAATTGTTACGGTTATTTAAACTCAGCCGTCTTATCTTGATTTGATCATTAGTCCAGTTTTGACCAAGAGGCACAAAACTGGTTACGTTGGGCGACATTTTGTGTATTTACTTGGCACGCGGGTGGTGGGGTTAGCACCAGAGCATGCTAATGCTAATTCATTGGCAAACTGAAAGCAATGTGGATTATCATTGTAAGTTATTCGCGCTCCACTGCCAGCCTGACGTTAGCTTCAAGCAACTTTACTGCCTAACTTAAATTTGCTTAATGTTATTAAATTACTTGCTGTATATAACATTCTTTGATTTGTTGTTCTGTTTGATCAGTACTTTGAGACATAAGAAGATAATATTAAATTCGTTTACGACTCATTATTAGTTCCTAACAGGCCTTCATTAGTATATACGAAATGTTAGTCCGACGTAACTAACGTTAGTAGAGACATTTTAATAAGAATTCCGTTTAAAATACTTACCAGCTCTCCTCTCCTCATTAAGGTTTGTCGATACTATCTTTGTGGCTTCTGTCCTGCTGAGCTCTTCACTAACACCCGCTCTGACTTAGGTAAGTCAAGAACTTTTATATTTATGTGGTTCTTTTTTAATACAGCAGTCTCATACTCATGCTTCTGTTATGATTGAAGTTAATAAAGTCCTAAATTCTTTTCTAGGTCCTTGTGAGAAAATCCACGATGAAAATCTTAGGACAACGTAAGATGCAGTAGTGGTTTCTATCATCATTCTGTGTGTTGATAATTCTGTCAGCTTCATGATTTTGATTGCATTGTGTCCAGATACGAGAAAAGCTCTCGGTTCATGAAGGAGGGCTATGAGCGAGACTTCCTGCGCTATCTGCAGTCGCTCTTGGCAGAGGTAGAACGACGGATTCGTAGAGGACATGCCCGGCTTGCACTTTCCCAGGCTCAGCAAAATGCAGGGGTTTGTACTGTTGTTTTGTGACATTGCTCTGTAAATTGTGCTTATCACTGCATGTTTTTTGTCATCTCAGACTTCAGTGAACATAATGAAATTTAAATAAATAGTATATGGCTTGTGTGGTTGTAACTAAGCTACTGTGTGTTTATTTCTGCAGGGTCCGGGTCCTTCAGGAAAGAATGAGGAGAAAGTTCAGGTTCTAACAGAGAAGATCGAAGACCTGGTTGTACAGGTTTGTAACAAATAAGGTGCAGTAAATTATTGTTTTAATCAATGAGAAGAGGATAAAAGTATTGGTAGTGAGAAGTATATTGGAATTCATCTGAATCTGAATCTGGAAAATATCTTCATTATATTGTAGCACACCACCATTATATAATCCTTTTACTAGTCCCACAACGCTACATGGAAAATCTTATATGTTGATTGAGTGATATGATCTTAGGAGACACAAGTTACATTCGTCTTGGTCTGATGATTCTGTTTTTCTCTCGCTCAGATTGAGGAGCTTGGGTCGGAGGGCCGCGTGGAGGAAGCCCAGGGAATGATGAAGCTGGTGGAGCAGCTGAAGGAAGAGAGGGAGCTGCTCAGCTCCACCCCCTCGGTGAGTCACCTAAGTCCAAACTAATCAGCCTACAGGTGCTTCTTATGTAATGCTGACTGTAAACAGAGAAATAGCATTCTTTTAAATCAACATCCAACTGAACTTGGAATGAAAATGATTCCTTCGGATGCATTTGTAATTATCTGGGCCAACTGAAAGTTATTCCTCACTGGAGCCAACGTCCGTCCATCCATCCATCCTGACTGAGACAATAAAAAAATTGCACTTGAAGCAAAGTGTATTGGATGAGCAGTTATCTTCCAAGGCAGAAAATATATTGCTTATTACATAATTCCTGTATGATGTAACTGATTTGTGCTTTTTATCTAGACTATCGAGAGTTTTGCGGCCCAGGAAAAACAGATGGAGGTGTGTGAGGTGTGTGGGGCCTTCCTTATCGTGGGCGATGCCCAGTCTCGAGTGGATGACCACTTGATGGGCAAACAACACATGGGCTATGCCAAGATCAAATCCACTGTAGAGGAACTTAAGGTAACAGGAACTTCAATTGTATTGAGTTACGCTGTGATGTGTTCAAGCGCTGTTCAGTAAAAATGAGTATGTGGCAAAGGCAACTTCATTGTGGTTATGTATGTATCACATCACTTTCGGTGTGTATTTTCATCACAGGTTTGGTCTTAAATTTTTTATAATATGTTAGTAACAACATCTTTAAGACTTAGAGTTATCCCATGCTTTTCATGAGAAGTAATTGATCATCAATCCAGCAGGTTATTTGACCAATACAGTGTTACGGTTTGACTGTTCTGATGGACTTGTCATAATTAACATTAGCGCTCCTGCTCAATTGTTCTTAGGAGAAACTACGCCGCCGCTCAGAAGACCCACAAGGTGAAAACCCAGCCCTGAGGAGGGACAGAGAAGACCGCGAGCGTGAGAGGGAGGAACGGGAGAAGAAGCGCAAAGAGGAGGAAGAGAAAGAGAAGGAGCGGGAGAAGGAACGTGAGAAGGAGAGGGAGAGAGAGCGGGAGCGCGAGAGGGAGAGAGACAGAGAACGGGACAGAGACAGAGAGAGGGACAGGGACAGGAGGGGGCGCAGAAGCCACTCCAACAGCCGCCACTCCAGTCGGGCATCAGACAGGAAACGGAGCAGATCCCGTGATCGCCGGAGGTCCCGGAGCAGGGACAAGGACAGAGAGAGGGAACGCAAACGCAGCAGGTATGACTGATTACCATGATTGACCAGTGTATTGTCAGGGTTTTTAACAACAGTGTGTCACTATAAATGGACTGTTTCCTTCATTAATGTATAGAGGTACCAGTCCAGATTTTGGGGCACAGTGTAAATTAAATTAATGATGAATGCTTTCAAAATTTTCCTTGACTGCCCAAATAGAAATTTTGTCCCTCTTCATTTGACATTTTACTGGATTTCTAGTAGTGAGAAGTGAGATAGAAGAAAATCCTGGAACTTAAGTCATGGACCTCAGATGCCTAGAGAACATTCACAGTAAATAATTGAAATTTCTGAACCAGTTGTTCAACATGCAGAAAGAAATTTGTTCATGGCTTGATTAAAAAAAAAAATTACTTTTTTCTGCTACTATGCAAAGTGACAAACTTAAATGAAAGAGTGTTTTTCTTTTTAATACATTTTTCACTTGTTGGTTGAATGACTTATTCTCCTCTCTCTTTTTTTTTAGGAGCCGTGATAGGGACAGGGACAGGGATAGGGATAGGGACAGGGACAGAGACAGGGACAGAGATAGAGACAGAGACAGGGAGAGAGACAGGGAGAGGAGGCGCAGCCGTGAGCGCTCTGACAGAAAGCGACGCTCCCGCAGTCGTGACAGGAGAAGGTCCCGCAGCTCAGAGCGTAAATCTCACCGCCATCGCAGCCGCAGCAAGGACAGGGAAAGGGACAGAGACCGGGATAGAGAGCGGTCATCAAAAGACAAAGGTGAGAACGTTAACATGTCTTGTGTATGTACCTCGTGAGAAGTTACTCTCTTTCCTGTAAGATGCCTTGTTTTTGAGTTTGTGTAGATTTCCAATAGACAGCACATGCTATTTTACCAAAAAAGCTTACTGATCATAGGACAGTTTATTTAGTTTAAATTATTTCTTTTTGATTGATGTGTGT
>JAPQLA010000009.1:13554176-13574380 GCA_029822935.1 Naso vlamingii
TGATTGATGTGTGTTTGTGTTTCCAGACCGTAAGACAACAGAGGAGAAGAGCAGCTCTAAGAAAGACAAGCACTCTGATGGTGATGCAGCTTCCATTAAGGCTTCGTCAGAAGCGGAACCGATGGAGACAGAGGCGGCTGCCTCTGCTTCCTCCCCTGTGCTAAACGGCCAGCAAGAGCTCCTCCATTCTGAAGGTGACACTCAGTCCAATTAAAACTGATCTGATAGGACCTCAGATCAGGCTCAGGTAAGTGCGTCCTCCTCCTCACTCCCCCTCGCTCTCAACCCAACCCTCCACCCCACCCACCGCCCCATTTCCCCTACCGACCCTCTCACCCTACCTCTCACCCTGTTGACTTTCAGTTCAATGCCTATGATTTTGTCTTATGTACTATATGCATATATCTTTATCCTGTTTTCGATTAGTGCATCATATGTATGCACTGAAGATGAAGGACTAGGCCCGATGAATGAGAAGAAGGTAGAAAACATTCACACAAAGCCAAGAGGGAAAGGCCAGTGTAGCCAAGAGCAAACATGCCCGGAGGTACCCCTCGTTTTGTATCGGTTTTTGATCCTAATAGATGTTTATTTGTCTCTGTGGACAAAATGGCAGAAAAAATATTAACAGTCCAACAAAATTTCCTGCCTGTATTTACTTGCTTTTTTTATTTATTTATTTATTTTTTTATGTTTTTACTTTGAAGTAGGAAAATGTAATAATTTTGATTTGCTGAGAACTTTACGTACCATATAGGGAGAATTCAGCCACTGTGTGTCTACATGTTTCTATACCTATCATGGGGATTTTTCTCCTGTTTGCATGTAAACACACAGACATGCTTTCAGCTACCTTTCAAAGGTGTTTTTGCAAAGCCAAGTCATTTACTTGAATCATTACACAAATGCCATGGATGTGTTGTCCAGCTTACTGTGCCTGATGATGCCATGCAGTGTGTGTTTGGGGTTGTTATAGCACCGGGGAGCCTTACGTAACTAACTAACTGGAGGGTAGGGTTTATCGAATGAATTGCAGCTGACTTCCATACCTCACACAGCGTTGGTGTTGTGAGCGAGACCACATGAGAAAAGGGCAAATTAAAAATCATGGATACTCTCTGACTGTCAAACTGTGCAGGTACTCACCCCAGGTACTCCTTTCTCTACCCACATCCATTTCTGAATGCTGTTGCCTGTCAGAAAACAATTCTGTACTTCTCCAGAATATGAACTTGAAAGCTTGACTGTCTATATTTCTTTGTTTTTGTTTTTTGTTGTTTTTTTTTTCTAATAACTTCCAAATATGTTTTGGGAGGAAAAATCATTTAAAGAAAATGTCAGAGACACATATTTTTAAGTGCTGAGATGCACAAACAGCCTGCTTGATATACCTTTGCCAACAGCTAACGTCGTGTTTTTCCATGTAGTGTTTTGTTAGGATATCTTTAATGTCACATTTGCTCAGTTGGTAGAATGCCATGTTCATCTCTATCGTTATTGCACAATAAACCCTGTAAAAAATGCGTAAATTGCACATTTGCATTGGTGTAAGGAATATCAAACAGGTTTGTCACTTAATTTTTTAAGGTTAGGCTCTAAGGTGCAGAACAAACAATGCAGACTTTTTAAGACTGATCTTAATGCAAACATGTTCAAATCAAAAAAGTTCAAAATTAGCACCAAAAAAGTTCCAAATATCAGGATTTTCTGGCAAAATTATGCTACTATGCTAGTAAATGGCTAGTATTTGTGCATTATTAGCTGTGTCTCTTGTTTATGATCTGCACTCTCCTTTGTGGTTAAGTTGAGGAATATATGAGACTGGTAATCTTCCTGCAGACTATAGCCATTGTTGCTACAAGCATTTGTTGTGGGACCTTTGCTAACATTGCATTTTGTGAACATTTTTGCTCAACAGGGGAAGCTGGGATATCTGGTGGAGGAAGAAGTGGAAGAGCGCACCCAACCTTACCCTGAACCGGACTCTTCGCTGCTTAAAAACAAGGTGAACCACAAATGTGTAGTGGCTTATTTAAAACATGAACATACATGTGTAAATGAGGAGAGAGGGCGAAACATACATTGATTTTCATGTTCCATTACCTGTGTTTTTTGGCTCGATGAGGGTAGTTGTGGTTCATCTGATGTATTTCTTGGTCGACATGTCAGCCAGGCATCACATTAATTACCAAACGTAGAGGAGAACTTCATTATGGGTTTTTGTGTTCTATTTAAAAAAAAATCTTTACACATCCTCCTTGTTTTTTGGCATTTTAGTAAAAATGAAATAAAAACCGTGCTTGTGGTTTGTTTTGGTTTGTCAGGTTACACTTCTCTTTCTGACCTTCTCTTTATAAAGTCAGTTGAACACGTATGTACAATGCTAGTCCCCGTGACAGGGCGTGTCTCTTTTCTCCTCCACTTAGAGCTCACATTGATTGCTCATTCCCCCCTTACTGTAAAATATGCTGATTTCATTTTGATCAAAAGATTTTGAAGACTGAAGATTTGTTTAATTTTGCTCTGCTTTTAATGTCCATGTTGTCTTGATGAATAAAAAGTAAAAACTTGTCAATGCTCTGTTTGTTTGGGGTTTTTTTTTCGCCATTTAGATGGTCTGCATGATCAAAAATGTCTGTTTTATTTAAGCAAAGCAAATGAGTTCAGTGAGTGTGAGATTGTGGCCTTGTAAACAACTAGCATTAAGATGTGTCTTGGGTAGTTGATTAAAAATGGACAACTCTTAAGTACAGGTGTCAATGCACCTATGAGGTGTTGAGGACGTTTTGAGATTCGATTCCTCAGATCACATTTGGAGATAGTCTGGCCTACATGTTTAGCAGTGTGTCTACAGACGTGTTCAGGCCCACATTGAAGGACTGCCCATTAAACTGACCTGCTGTAAGTAAACACAAACACACCGTCTGAATTTCATCTGGTTCACTGTAACATAAATTACGCATGTGGGCTGTCTTACCTGCTAAGAAAAGCAGCAGATACTCATGAACATACTGTCCATCTCAACTGATTATACTCCTGAAAAGGAATAAAAAAAGTTACATTTAAATCATACATCTATTATGCATTATGAACACGCTTATAATGCGTTGTAATGTACATATAGTACCCTATAATTTTAGTTTTAAGCAGAGTTAGGATTAACCCCCAACCATAAGCACCTATAATTCACTAATTCACATTGTGTGTTTAGAATGTGTTATAATACATTGTAGAGACAGGCTGCATAGAAAGTATTATCAAACAAACTTCTGAGAATTGTTAAACTTGACACAGCAAGAGCAAGTCCTCTATTTGTGTGCACCTTCTTGCAAATTCATGAAGTTGTTTTCCTTGTAGAAATAGTCAATAAGTCTACCAATATTTTAGAATAAATAAAAAATAAGGGCATGACACTGTACTAATATATTACTGCACAGACTTATGTGGGTTTTTGTTCTTCACTTAAGTACCCATCACATTTTTAGATGTGCATTTAATGACTTTTTTTTTTTTTAATTGCATCGAGGAAATCTTAAGCTACTCACAGCATTTTGTAGACAGGTAATGTCATGCAAACCTTTAAGCAGTGATCAGGTTATGGGCTGCAAAAAGCATCACATACATGGTTTGTTCACCTTGTTGAATGTGAGTCTATGGATATCCACACATGCATTGTTGCAAAAGTCACCTTTCCAGCCTTTTAATAGTGAGAACGCTCTCCTCAAGTGTCAGGTTACAGCTGACCTGGCAAGCAGAACATGGATGCTGATGCTGAAACGTATCCTGGCTGAATGCCAGCTGCCTTGTTGGACATAAGTGAACATTTTCATTAATCAGCCATGGCAAAGCCTCTTGCTTTTTGGGCTTGACACAGTGACATTAGTTTGCTTGTCTTGCCAAAATAGTGAAAGGATGCAACAGAGTTATTCTTCAGCTTCGAGACATTTTTATTTCTCATTAAGTATTATTTTTGAGCTTGTCACATTTAGGACCTAAAAAGTGTAATATCAAGGCATTTATTGTCACAGAAGGAACAAACAGTGACAAGCATTATCTTATTACTGGCTCATTCAGGACTCTTAGGGCATGGTTGGTTCTTGTGATCTCTAAAACATTAATGCCAAGCTTACCAAACCTCTTGTGTTAGAAGAATACCATATATGTATACTTAATATTATCTAGTTTCTAACCTCGCCCAATAAGTTGTTTCCCCTCATTCCTATCCATACAGTATGTGCCCCTAATACTGCACACAAACTAGACCTGATGTTTTTTTCTCAGCACTGACCTTTCCTAACCAGGTGCCTTTTTAAAAAGCAACAGGAGCTTGTTAGTTATCATGTGAGTGTAATTAATAGTTACTGTTCTGGGCACCCAGGTTTATTTTTCTAAACAGGATGTACTGCCCCTGCACTGCAGATTCACTACAGACTGTCTAAAATAAAGCAAAGTGGACTTCAGGAACACTTTCAGAATGTTATTAGAGTTCTGTGTGGTTCTACAATTTCATAACCAGTAAACTTTCAGCAACATATAAGTAATCTGATATAAATGAAGAAAGATGGCTGTTGCTAACAGTGTTTGAAACTCAACAAATACAATAATAATGTGGTCAGCCACCGTTTGCAGATAAAAATCTAGCACAAATGGTTTGCCATCCTCTGTCCTCATTCTCCGACCAGTTTTACCCCAGAAGTTAACAACAGGTGACAAAATGAAACGCACCGTCACCTTAAATCACTGATTTCTCTGAATTCCAACATTGTTCGAAACATTTGGGGTATTTTGAGTACACAACTCAACAAAATATTAAACAAATGTAATCACTGGTAGACATTAGAATGTAGATGTTGCATTATGTTACATATTTTTATAATACAACTGAAGTTTGCAGGTGTATACTTCTGTTAGAAATCAAGCCTGTGTATCTGTTGTTACTGGCCAGTTTACAATGATAAATTGTGACAGACTAATTGATTATAAAGCTGACTGACCACTATAATTTTTGGACAATTTTTTATGTCCAAAGCTTTTTGCCAGGTTAAGTGTGTGATTATGGGTTATAGTTCAACATCATCACTATGCATGATTTGGCCTTGTTTTCCTCTGCTTCTAAGGCTTGAAATAAAAACTGCGTCTCGTCCTTTGGCACATTTTTGTTTTGCCCCATTATTTCCAGTGTCAGTGGGGAAATAGCAGTATTACATGGTCTCAATAGAGTTCAATTAGTGTTTGAAAAATAAATAGCTTTGGGTGCTTGTGTACCCCGCAAGCAAATTGTCCATTAACTGCACATAACCATGTATGATTGTGCAGGTGGAGTTGCCCAGCTGTGACCTCTGCTCCTCTGTCTCGATCTCTCGTGAGTCTCAGTCTGACACAGAGTCGTCGCTCGACTCTGTCAGCTGCTGGATTCACTGGCTGTACAAGGGGGGAAAAAAAAGGTGTTTGCCCTCCTCCCTTCCAGTCCCAGAACACCAAAGCAGCAGGTGGGTTTCAGATGGTCTGTTAACTTCTGGGACAGAAGCGAGAATATGGAACAGTGACCCATGGAGGCGAGTTCCTGGTTCGAGAACCGGGCACAGTGCTCATTTGGAAAGATAGATTAGCATCAGGCAACAGTATGAATGCATGACTAGGAGCTGGATTCATGGGGCAGGTGGCAGTGATGAACTGAATTTTGTTTTCTTCCTTATATGATATGTGAGGATTGCACACTATAGTGTTGAATTTTTAATTTACTGCAGAATTGTTCCTTTGCGTTACTGAACAGCAGGAGGCACTGTGTGCCTATTTTTTTTTTTTTCAAGAAAGCCTCGCAGCAGTGCAGATAATGTATTTCTTTTTAGACATTGTGCCTTTTATTGCATGTTCAATCACACACAAGCAGGATAAAACCCTGAGAACAGTGTCATGCTCAGGCAACTTTAGCATCCCATTTTCTCTGCAACACACAAGCTGTACATGTCATTAGAAAAAGCAGTAGTTCCCCAGGGTAAGAGTTGCAGCTAGTGGAAAAAACAGAGGGAGGAAACAACAGGAAGGTAGTGAGCTGAAAAGACAAGGGAAATGAAAAGTTATAGAGCAGGAAACAAGGGGAGAGATGGAGGGAGTTAGCCTAATGTGATGCCAAATAATCGGGGTGAAAAAGGGTAATGGAGATGGATTGTCTCCTTCTCTCTACTTTTTACTCTTTCTTAATATAGACAGTCAATCTGAAGTGAAGGTCGAGAGGAAAGCAGCATGTAGATTATGCAGTAAAGAAGGCAATTCATCAGTGCTGTCAGCTCGATGTCTGATTAATGATTTAAACTGCAACACACACTCACAGCTTATGTCAGGTGTCAGTCATGTTCTGATGGCGAAATAAAATTTCCCTTAGAGGCATCTGTCTTTTGTGCTGAGCTAGTGCCTATTGCTTTGCTCCCTGCAGAGCTGTAGCACCAATATTGTATCTTATTACAGGTTGTTTAGTGACACTATCCTCACAGGCACCTCGGATGCAGACTGTTGGCACTGCAGAAACACTGCGGCAATGTACTGTATTTTTGCTCTTTTGTTAGTTTTTTTAAATTTACATTTGCTAATACTTTTTAGCCTTTATTCAACCTTATTTTTCAGGTTAACAGCACAATACTTGTCCAAAGAATCACAGGTACAATATCAGCAAAACGTGTATTTTTGTTTTGAGCCACATTGCCATGGAAGTAGCCTACCTGTACATGTCCAAGTATCCACTGTTGTGTCATTTATTACTATCAGTTTTCTGCATCTCTCCCTTTCCTTTTCTCTCCCCCTCTCTTTCTTCTTCCTCAATCCAGATGGTCGCCCACCATTGAGCCAGGTTGTGTTTGAGGTTTCTGCCTGTTAAAAGGAAGTTTTTCCTCACCACTATGGCCAAGTGCTTGCTCATGAGAATTAATTGGTCTCTGTAAATTACAGAGTATGGTCTAAACATACTCTATATAAAAAGTGTCAAGGGAAAACTAATGTTTTGATTTGGTACTAGATAAATAAAAGTGACTCATCTTACCTACCCTCTATGGAGTTTTGACTGTGATTCTTCAGTGCCATTTCAAATTGTATTTGATTAAGCTAGACAATTTGTAATTACTGAACAGTAAGTCTGTGTCCTTTTCCTTTTTGTTTTGCTGGACAGATAGAATTTTGAAATTGAATCATCTGTCTTTGAAGTCTTGGCCATGTGAAAGGTGGTTAAGAGAGTTATGCCCAATGCTATTCGATCAAACAACAAGCAGGTCTGAAGTAGCATACTGGCAGCTTAAGGAGCACCTGCAGCATTTAGATATGATTTGTGTTCTCCAACTGGGAATGAAAACCATCTGTCAATTTAATGCTGTCCATTGCAACACTTCTGCAAACTACTGTAAAGGTGAGTCATCTCCTCTAAAACAGTCTTTGCAACAGTTAAACACTATCAGTTTAACATAGCTAGGATTGGGATCAGCCAGGGTTCCATTATTTTTTTTGTCATGTGAAAGTGTAGACCGTCTGGGTTCAGTTAGGCATTCAGTTCTATCACCTGCATGTTGTAAAATCAAAATTCTCAATAGTACCAGAGTGGTTTATGCATTAGTGTTTGCACTGCACTGCGTCTCTCTCCTTCCCTCGGCAGATGGCTCCACCACAGGAATGGGCTGCGAATCAACGAGTAACAGCCCAGCTTTTTTTTTTTTTTCTGTCTTTTTACACCAACTAGCTCTTCCTCTATGTTCTCCTTTTCTGTTTCCTCCTTTTTCCTGCAGTGATTGCAGTTCTGGCCCTAGATGAGCCACCCGGAGCCAGGAACCGGGGTGGCAGCCAGTGAGAGTTTTCAGTCCTCCCACCTGAGCATCAAAGTCCTTTTGTGGGTGTTGGAGTGAGGACAAGCCTGTCCCCTGTGCTGTCTCCTCTGAAAGCTCTAGAATGAATAATTGGACAGAGAGAGTAGACTGATTTATTTATTTATTTTTTACTTTACTGCAGAAAGACTTGCATTCTTTTTTAGGAGATAAAATACACGAAGCAGGAAAGACAGAGAGAGTCAAGCAACAGCCGGATCAGTAACGTGGAACGCACACTAGGACTCTGGGTAAATTGCTGGATGTGATATGTGGGTGAGATCTATATCTCCTCATGTCCTTAAAGAACACACTGACTGACACACACACACAAACACACTCTTGAGATAAGAGGTAATACCAAATCATCCCCTGGTCTGACCCTGTCTCCATGGCAACGTCTCAAGCTGACCTTGCCTAATTTAACATAACAACCACTGGTTGTGTAGCACACGGAAATATGCAGCAGGTGAAATGAAAGAAACTGCACACACAGCAAACCTGCCTTTGTGTGTCCCCACACAGCAAGCCAGGGAAGGAACTGAAGAAGAACTGAAGCACAAGTGACAGCTCCAATCAAAGTCTGACTGACGAATGAAAAGCAATGAAGAGAGCAACTTTGTTGAATATTGTTGTTTTCGTGGATCATTTGAATGTCTCTCGTTTTTTATGTTAAGTCGAAAACAACAAAGGTCACCAAACAAACGTGAGCTTCATTTACGCTGCTTCAGTGAGAGTGACTTTTTAGTGCTGTGATGAGCTCCAGCATCGTTAAGAGACCCTTAACGTCCCCTGTATTTAGTTATTGATCTAAGACAGTGGCACCCAAAGGCCCCTCATTACCAATCCTTGATGTTCTTTTTTAACTTGTGTCAGGCATGAGTGATCATTGTACTTAGTGTCACTCAGTCATTAGTGATCATATTGATCAGGTCATTTCATTAATTTTCTATTGGTATTAGAGCCACATTGATCTCACTCTAATTGTGGTACAGATTTAATGATGCTCTATTGATATTTTAGTTATTTGTGCTTTTGTTGCCTGGGACATAGTTATAGGGGACTTTAATTACACATCAGTCATTCTTAAGTGAATAATAAATAAATAAAGACTCACCAGACTTCTTTGATTGTTTTGTTTTCATCAGATTATGGACTCAGCCCAACAAAGGAAAAGGTTAACTGAGTAACTACACGTCTTGGATGTGTTAAAGTCATTTAAATATTGACGCTGAAATCAGTTAAATCAAACTGAAGGAATCTGAGTGTATTAAGTGAAGTGGTCACCTGGTATTGAAAATGGATATTCAACCTTTTTAACCATTTAAAAGTGATGATGATGTTAACATTGAATGCTATATTTGTGGTGATCTGTTTTTCTTTTGCAGTTATTGTGTTAGCTACATTTACATATAGTATTTATTTAAAGGTCCTGTGTGCAGGTTTTAGGGGGCTCTATGGGTAAAATATCACAGAAATGGACAATAGTATTTTTTGTTAGTGTAAAATCACATGCAAATAAGAAAAGTTGTATTTTCATTACCTCACATCAACAGAGGAAGGGTCCTCTATAGTCCACCATGTTGCAACACCATAAGTCTACTAGGGCTGGGTAAGAAAAATCAATATGTTGCCCCCTTCCAAATCAGTATTGATTCTGAAAATGCTGAAATAGATTATTTCCGTTGTAACGAAGCCCGGATTTCACTTGTCTTTTATTATGTCCAGCAGTCCTATGTGATTTATTGTGATGTCAAAAACAAGGCACTGTCCAAGCCTCATTATTGTTGCACTACTTTAAAAATATGCACAGTCTGTGCCTTTGTTTACATTTCAACTCAAACTAAGACAAAAGATTTGCATGACTTAAGCATGCATGCACTTTTTTCCTTGTAAGTACAGCACAGATATGTTCAAATGTGTACTTTAGAGCATACTGTACTGTTAATGTTTAATGCTTTGTTCACTTAAGAACAATGAAATGGTAAAATACATTTTGGGGTCAGTTTGGTCTGAACCAACAAGTAATGCACACATTACATTATTATTTTATAAATACTAGAAGGTACTCACATGAATCATCTGGGTATTTCTGTCATCTGCGCATATTATTGAATCAATACTGAAGCATATTGCATCAATATCTAATTGACTGGACACTGAATCCAATCATGACAAGAATTAGAACTGAATGAAATTGTGAGATTCTTGACGATACCCAGCCCTAGTTTTTACAGTTGCCTGGAATGGACAAACCAAATACTGACTCTACAGTGGGTCTTTCTGCGTTTTAGGAAATTTTGCAACCACCCTAGGTTCTCCTGCATGCCTAGAAGAGGAGGGTGAGCGGAAGGATATTCTGCATTTTGCATTCTGCAACTTTCATTGCTAGATGCCACTAAATCACACCCTGGATCTTCGAGGAAATGATGATGATAATGTGTTGTACTTGACATGGTGTAACTCATGGGATTGATCATGCAATATATACTGTAAATAAAGCCTCAGACACCACACTGCTAAGGGCAAGCGTGAAAAGGTTCATTCTCCCATACCTTCTTACATGCCCAGATTTCCTAGTGTGATGGTGGCTGATGTCAATCAGGGCTGAGGTGGAAGGAAGGGCGGAGTAGTCTTTCCATCTCTGTGTGATGTTGGGTAGGGAAGGGGGAGGAAGCAATACGTATTCCTAGGGAGAACAGGTTAATTCAAGATTTTTTTTTTTTACTTGCTGTGAAACGTAGATTATATTTAAATGTTTATTTGTACATTTAAATACTTTTTGTGTTCCCGAGAAGACTGAAGTATAATGTGACTTTCTGTCTTTGGTTATCTCAACCCTGTAGAGGTTTAGTCCAATTAGGGAGGGTCCAGGTGGGGTTTCAACATAAAACCAATTAGATTTAGACTATGAGAGAGTTGCTGTCAGCAGCTTGCTGTGAGGCTATGGCATTTTAGTTAATAGTTTTGCTTCTTTGTCCTCTGTTAATTTTCCAAGAACTTTTGCTTTTTCATGTGTTCGCTTGTGATTTTGGTTAATAAAACAACTCCTTTTTTGCATGGACTTCTGACTCTTGAGCATTCTTCATTTCCACTCACCTCCAGTGCCAGAAAGACACACTAAATCCCTCATCAATGTGGAGTTATGACCGGTAATGTTACAGTAAGGCAGCATTAATAATAATAATAATAATAATAATAATAATAATAATAATAATAATAATAATAATAATAATAATAATAAAAAGAGTTGAGTCTGCTGTCCAGGAGAAAAGTTGTATATTTTAACTTGGATGCACTTAAACTCACACTAGTCTGCATTTCACTGTGATTGCATTCTTACAGTAAGAAACAGGGCAGTTTATTGTTATATCAGGTCAGTGTAAAGCTCTTGACAAATCTTTCTTATTTTTCATTATTTAAGCCAATCTTTGGTCCATAATGGCCTATTTGTTGGAGTGTGGGTCAAGCACACACACAGCGAGCTTTTTAAACTCAAACACACTCTCCAGTGTTCTCCTCTTTCTTCTCCTCTTCAGAAAAAAAATGCTGATGATGCTGTTTTGTCTTCTACCTTACCCACCCTTTCTCTTTCACCACACACTTTTCCATCCCATGAATTATGTATTTGATTAATTAGGCTCGTCATTACAGAATATGGTCAACTGTAAATTCCCTCCTGTTCTAGTTCAAACATAAAATGGGCTTTTTTTTACCCCTTTCTTTCTCTCCTGCCGTCATTGTTGGCTGCGTGTTATGGATGAGAGGGAGGGCCCAGGGTATTTGATGTTCCCCTCGGGAGGTTGCATGGCATTGCATGGGGGAATACAATGAAATAACAAGATAACAAGATAAAAGCCTTGTGTTGGACTTCAAAGTGGAACACTGCTTGAACTGAAGCAGAGTGAAGCACAGTTTGCGCCTTGGCGATTTCAAAGAACAAGTCTGCGTTCATTGATGGCGCAAGCTCCAACGGGATATGCAGACACGGGATGTTGCATATAAGCACAGGTATACATGTGATGGTGGGAATATGTGAACACTTTTCCTGGCCTCTAATCAACTTCAAAACGGGCAAAATACCTGTATTGCATTAACCCGCCTCTTAGCGCTCTTGTCATTTGTACATTAATATGACACTCAGCTTATCCTCACTAGAGTGATCAACGTAAGCCACATTAATCCAAGCCCAGTCTAACTGCACAGCCCTGCCTATATTACCTTTCTCCTTTACGCTACACAATGTCACATGCATGTTTAGCACTGAGTAATCTCAAGGTGTAAATCTCCCACAAACCTGTAATTCCTCACCGACTGCAAGCCTCCCAGCCCAAGGTGCTGTCTGTGCAATAAATTAGCTAAGCAGTTATTGATCCATGCTGTGCTGACAAACATAGGCCATCCTGGCACCTCTGAGGTGGAAAAAAACATATGTGAATGCAGGGAATGTTTAGGTGTGTATAATTCTGCAGCTGCCACAATCAAAGGTCACTTTTTCTCTCTGTCAAAAATACACACATTCACGCTACATTTTACAAGTTTTAATGCACTGCTCTAACACCATGAAGCGATGGGGGGTGTTGGGAGGTGGCTTCTGCATTGTGAATCCTTTGGCCTCTTATCGATCCAGGGCTTCAATAGCTCTATATTGATCGCCCCTCTTTCCTTGTGCACAGATCAGTCATGTAGCTGTCAACAGATGCTCTGTGGCCAGCAGCGTTGTCTTTTATGCTTGCCCAGCAGTGAGATTATACAGACAGATCAGTAATAGGTAAGGTATAATGTGCTAAGCTCTTGTGCCATATGACAATGTGGCTCAAAGCGATGTAGCGTGAAGATTTAAGCGTCCTTGAACACAACTTTCAAACCACTGAGACAATGCATGTGTATGCTGGCCGGTGTGTCATCATCCTTGCCACCGCTCATCTGCAAAAAGTGTCAGAGAGCATTACTAGGATGTACAGTATTTGTGTGCACTTGTGCATGTCAGTGTAGGTGTTTATGTCCGCTTTATGAGCGTGCAGCTTCACCAGCTCTCTCGTAATCACCCTGTGTGTGTGCATTTGAGGTGAGAGATGAAGCGCTGGCTGTCTGGCTGGTGCTGCGTAATCATGCAAATCAGCACCAGCAAGGATATTAGGTGATGCTGGACACTGAGCAAGGCCGACCTCCTTCTGGCTGATTTACCCTGCCCTGCTTCTGACATCCTTGTGAATGACACCACAGTACTAATGTAAAGGATGACAGGGAAGGAGAGACACACAAAGAAGAGCAGGGGAGCAAGGAGGAGCGTCTAAAGAAGTTAGTTATAGCAATATCAGACAAAAATAGAAAACAAAATTAGCCATGGGGGGTAGCGATAAGAAGTAGATTGTTCTACAATTTTGTGTGTTCCCTGAGTACACAGTGTGCTCTGTTTCTTCAAATCAAATTGTAAATTACGTGGCAACTTCTCTCAGTATAGCATATGACACTTATGTGCATCAGCAAGCTGGCAAACGCATTTCCTACCCATTTAGTCCACCATTCATGTAGCCTATTGGCAGACATAGGAGGGAAATCAAAATGGAAGTGGCAAGCAAAGTGGTTTCACACATGCAAACAGCTAATTTCAGTTTTACAAGCACTATGAAGGTATTCAGTGTATGTGGAGTATTTGTATCCATGGTCATAAACACATGAGAGCTGTGTGTCCAAGTGTGTGGTCGGGTGTGTTTTTGAGGATGAAGTCAATGAGTAGTGACATTTGCACTGATGTGCACTGAAATGGAAAATACAGTGCAGACTGACAACACCTGACTCTCATCTCAAAATGAGGAGCAGGTCCACTCCACACCTTTGCAAACAAAAAAACACTCACTCTAATACACATCCAGATAACACTGTGCAATACTTGGTCTACGTTTAAAGCTAGTGTCGGCAGTGTCCCTCCCTGTTTTTACACTAGTTCATGTTTTATTTTGTTCGTTGTCGCTCTCTCTTTTAGGGCCAGTTTGCACCAAAGATTCATAACGAGACAAAATTGTTGCAGGGACAGTTGCAGCGGTGTAAACTGGTCCATTTCTGCTCGATTCAAGTGAGCTGACAATGTCGCTCGCAACTCAGCTTGTCAAGTCGCCAGGCCAGTTTTAGAGCGTAACGCACGTCACTTGTTTCAACAGTCTTTCAGCTCTATAGTTATGTCACCTGCCCTTGCGAAGCACAATGTAGAGCAGCCAATAGGAACACACACTCTCTGAAATGATCAGCGACTGACCGAAAAGTGCCCGTCATGGTCTTCATTTTCTCAAGCCAGAATACAGAGCCAAGGAGGGGTGCAGAGGTCTAGTGTTCTTTCAGACCACCTGAATTACAATATTCTAAAAGGCTATTATGGAGTCTGTGCGCAATGACACCAAAAATAAACTACCTCCCTCCTTCTCCTCACCCTTGATGTTTGAAACCCAACACTGTTAAGAGTGAAGCTTGGAGGGCATTTAGCTGCACTTCGGGCGCTAGACCAAAATCTTGAAGTCAGTCTCTTTAATATCTCACTCAGACATCACTATAAACCCTGTGTCCACCTGATAGCACAAAAACACTAATCACAGGGCTTTGAGAGGGCTTTAAGAGGAGCTGAGTCATGTTATGATGTAAATACTCCCCGCTGATTGGTCTGACACATTTCTTTCAGGTTCAGTCGATTCTCACTTGATGCAACTTTGAAAGCAATCGCAAAAATTGATCACTGGTTTGACTTTTTCAAAGCATAAATCCATTGTTAATTCAATACTTCCCCATGCTGAACATGCACAGACATGGTCCATTTTTCAATTTTTCCAGTTTATAATTGAATTTGATTTCCT
Organism: Naso vlamingii; assembly: GCA_029822935.1. Classification (NCBI taxonomy): domain Eukaryota; kingdom Metazoa; phylum Chordata; class Actinopteri; order Acanthuriformes; family Acanthuridae; genus Naso; species Naso vlamingii. Next base: position 13,568,863 of record JAPQLA010000009.1, read on the forward strand.
TAAGACTGTATAGTTCTTCAGCCCTGTTCCTGCTAAACATTTCATCAATATAAAATAGATTCATGTCTGTTGAAACAAAGCTGGAGTAATTACTCATGCTTAATCTTTGTACAATTACAAAACTTCACATTACTGAGTGAGAGAGCCACATTGTAACCAGAACAGATAAGGTTATTATATAATACCTGCACTAATTCCAAGCACTGTTCAGGGTCAGCCCACTGTCATAAGGTTCTAACACAAGCAGTTTTTAAACTTGTGCTGGTATTCTAGAAGATTATCTCTAAAATGTGTGAAATGTACTGTTAAACATCTTCATGCATGACAGTCAAATGCAGATGCAAATTGCAGATTGTTGCTGAGCAGTTGAGTTTAGCCTTAGCTTGACACATGCTCACCAAAGCCTTTGTTATTTCCAGTCTTATCTCTAAAACATAGCACAGGGTGGCAAGCAGCAAGTGGACATCTACTTTACTCTTTTTTAACTGCCTGCACACCATATGTGTAGAAGAGAGAACATATGCCACTGAACAGGGAGGATACATAACACAAAAACAACGTACATACAACAAGATACAGAGGAGAAAAGGTCATTTTTTCCAGCTCTTGTAAAATTAAGGAAACAAGGGGAAAAAAAGCCTATGATGTTACTTAAGAGCATGAGACTAATAAAATACCTGTCCAAATCTTTTACCTAATGTGCCATGCCTAAAAAAAGAACAAGCCCATTTGGAAGGCTAAATTGGATTTTCTTTGGGTGTAATGAAAATTAAGCAGCCTTTGTTGTCTTTTCAAAGCAGTAGCAAATTTGTTATTTTCTTGTTTATTTATCCTATCAGAGATCAGATTTGCTTTGTCATCCATCAACATCAGCGTTAAATGAACAGTTTGATAGAAGCAATTACCTTTTCAGATTATTGCGGCTAACCAAAGCTCATCCTGTGATGCTTCTAAGATGTCTTTGAATTGCTTTCTGTCATTATGCCAAACAATGAAAAATTCTGTCTAAAACTCACAGCTGCTGTCGTTTTTTTAACAGTATTTTGTTAAAACAGCTTGTTACTTAGTAAACAGTCTTGACTCTTCTAATTATACTTGCATAGATTTGTTGTCTTAGACTCAGTTTCCTGATATTGTGGGACTTTTAAATCAAAGAAAGTCACATTCAGTGACTTGCAGAGACTTCAAATTGACCAAACTGCCTCAGCAGCCTTTTACTGGTTTTTAAGCAATTTATGTTTTTGGCTGTAACTTAATGGCCATCTTCAGAATCTGCAGTAGTTACTTTAAAGACAAAAAAATCTGTTGGGAAGGGGAAAAAAAGGGTTTAGGGACTGATAAGACGCACTTCATTTAAATGGACTTTCCATGATCATCTATTTTCCATTATCCCCTAATAAGGCAGCTTCAACTTAAAATATCTTTCTAAGTTGGTCAAAAAAAACCAAAAAAAAAACTAACTCAAGCTTCTCGTAATAGCACTTTCCAGGACTTCCTCAACAGATGGAGTTTGCTCACTTTGCTCAGCGTTCATCTAACACTATTTCGAGGGTCAGGAATTAACTCACATGCTCATCTGTTGCAAGAAGTTGCTGCATCTGCTGGATTCTTTCACACTCCAGAGGACTGGAGAGGTTTTTTTTTTTCTTTTTTTTTTTGTCCCCCAAACTCATTTCCCTGACAGTTTAGTACATTTAGCAAAGTATAAAAGCTTCTTTTGAACTTGGGTTTGATCAAGAAGGTTTACCTTAAACACCTGGTCTGGTTTAATTTTCTAGCTCTGTTGCAACACTAAAATCTGAATGAGATGACGGGTTGAGGATGTCAAATTTATGTTCTTCCCTTTTTCTATTTTACATAAATAAGTGAAACAGTGCTGGTAAGCTCTGTAGGTACAAATCAATGCAATGCAATGCAAAAATAAAGTTCCTTCACTTGCCTCTTGCTCCTGTATTGCATGCCAGGTTCTTATTGACCTATTCACATACATTCAGCAAACAAAATATAGCCTCCTGTCCATTAACATCCCTGTGATCACACACTGAGAATTGTTTGATAATCCATACAGAACCAAAAATGCAGATGTGAGACTGAGGTCAGCATCTTTTTTAAAAATTATTTTTAATGTTTATTTGTCAATCTGCATGGCCTTCCATCTTTGGTTTCCTAACTGTATCTAATAAATTCACAACGCTGTTAGCGATGCCCTAACCACTTCACATTAATTAATGAACTTGCACCTCAAGCTGCGTATGCATATAGATTGTGAAATGCTAAAAATAATACTTCATTGAACAAGAAAGCTGACCGAACAATGCATCATTAACAGTAAAAAGGCGAGAAGACAAGAAACTGTTAGAGCTTCGTTTTTGATCTTCCTTCATCTTACCAGTCATTAAATAAACGAATCAATTTGAAGCATGGGTGCATTGATCCGCTTCTCCCACTTTTTCTCTCTCTCTCTCACTTTGCCTATCAGTATCTGCCCTCATCTCATCCTCACATGAGCATCAAAGACACAGCATCAAAAGTGTGACATGGCCACACATTTGAATGCCAATGTAATGTGTGAGGATGCATTTAAGCGAGGAATAATCATCAAGAAGAACTGTGGAAGACCAAAGCTTTGTGATTTAACAAGTGTTGTGATTTTAACTGAGCAATTACATGGTCCTGGAAACTTGTTCAAAACCAATCAAATATCAGAGGACCGGTTAGCAATCAAAGTGTGAAAATCAGGTGCCTGTATAAACAAGTAAAGAAGTTTTGCCTGCTGATATCATTCCTTGTGTTCATACTGGCCATAAAGAGATATGGTTGACCTTCAGAGTAAGTGATAGCAAGACAAAATACAAAGTTATTCTGCAAAATAAAAAATAAAATTAAAGTACAAGTGTATATAAAGCTAATATGAGGCTCCAAAGAGAGTCTTGTTAGTATAAAATTCTCTGTTGTCATGATTGACAGCCAACCCTAACCAGTGACTGAGTCAGGTGGGTATAGAGTATGGGTGAGACATCAAGACCATGGCTCCATCCACCAACCACTACAGCACAAACTCTGGCTCCAAAAGATGCATCAGTGCAAGATGGCAGCATCTGTGTAAGGATTTTTTTTGGCTTCATTTTTAAGAAAAGCGTAGATGCATTGTCCGTCTTTTTTTAATTATACTTGGCATCATCCATGATTTTGCAACCTGTGTACCTGCACTTACTTCTACATATCTTATTTTTCCCTTCCTTTTTCCTAATATTCCCCTCTGTATCTCTTATCTCTGACAATACCTTGTCTCGTCTTACCTCTCACCTTTATACTGCTCTTTCCTTCCTCTGCCTTTAAACATTTTTTGTCTCCTTTTCACTCTAAAACATTCTCTTTTTTGCACTTCTTTTCAATGCCTTCTCTATACCATCGATAGGCCTACCCTTAATTCTCACCCTGGTATCAGTGCAGACAGGGCAGCCTGTCATTTTAATATGAATACATCCTGTGCATGAAGCTGTGTCTTCACTTTCACTTCCCGGGCTCCCGTGGATATACAACATATGTTCGAAAGCTAAATATGGACATTGTTTTATGCACCATTGGAGTTTGTAGTATAGCGTTGTGACATTTTTCTGCTTCACTTTACTTGTGTCACTTACGCTTTCTCAAATGTTTTTGGCACCTCCTCCTCATTCATCTTTCCACCTGTTTTTGCAATGTTTTGTCCGCAGTGCTGCCTCTCTGCCAGTTTTTCTGTTTTTCCCTGCCTTCGTCCTGGTCTATAAGCTAGGTCTGTTTGTCAGCGATACTGTTACTGTATATGAGTACAGACAGAGACACAGCAAGGACAAAAGACAACATTTGCTACAATGGAAGCCCTGCTGGCCTCTTGATCCAGGCTGCAGCAAAAGGCAGGAGCACTTGACAATCAACGGGTGCTCAAAACTCCATTTGCAGCCAAGACAGCAGAGTCTCTTTTCTTTCTGTCTGTCTCTTTCTCTCTCTTACACACACGTGCACACACACAGCAGGCTCTTAGGTAAACAGGGCAGACGGGTTCTCCAGTGAAGGAGAAGTGCTTGCCCAGTGTGGGCCTACACGCTCAGCAGAGCGCCTAATTGCAGTGATAAATATGAGATGGTGGAGCTGGGAGACGAAGGCTCGTAGGAACTCTCCTCACATGAACCTTTGGGAGGGAGGTGGCTGTTTAATGGGCTAAAGAGAGAGAGACACATAAATAGACCGTATACACACAAAAAAGAAGGGAGTAGTTATCCACAGAGATGCAATTGCACACATATAGCGTGCAAGATGGAAAAGCATGCACAGAGAAGTAGCACGTAATAGCACCTCTGAAAAATGACACTGCAGGGTTTTGAAGGACCAGAGTCCTTTCATCAAATTATGAATCTTTGAAAAGCCAGACGTGAAATCAGTTCATGCAGACGGGAACCTTGACTCTGTCTTGAAAGTCTGAAATCTTGACTTTGATTATTAAGAGACTTGAATAGCCTTTTATTTATGCCCAGGTAGAAGAACATTATGAGTCATTATCATCATGTCCAATGCTGTAATAGACTAAGTTTGAAACTACTAAGGTCTGTGTGACATGATTTTGCTTGTCAGTGTAACATGTAGCATTGAGCTGTCCTTCTTTTTGTGTTTTTTGCCTCTGCCTCCTTCTTTTTTGTTTTTCTCTCTAACTCTGTAGTATAAGATTACTGAAATATATAACTAAAATTGCTGAATCACTGTTACATCATCTGTTATATAACTTAAATGAGTATTGCAACTTTTGATGTGAGAGCAGGTATAGGCTGTCTGGTTATACATATTAGAAGACCTAAGGGTCTAGATTTGCTTGTTGGAAAGTGTTTTCATCTTTAATTTTGGTGTTTAGGGAAGATGACAAGATTGAGAAGAGCTGCAGAGACCCTCTTTTTGAATTATATTCATGGTAACATGGGTATAACTAGACAAGTGGAAAGTAGGTTGGCAAGCTGACAGAATCAACTCAGATTGGTCTTAAATTTTAAAGGGATAGTTTGTTTTTTTCGTGAGGTTGTACAACACACTTATGCCTACTCAGTGTCTTACCTGCCGTAGATAATGATCAGCTTGCCCTCTGTCTGGAGAAGCAATATGATTTACCAGCAGGAAACAGAGCATGGTATTGCTGTAAATGGTACCAACAGTGACATGTCTTTTAGCCACCAACAAGGCCACCCACATAAAGTTCATAGACATATAGTATGTCCCTTAACATATTTGCGACACCTTAAAAGGTTTTAGCATTTTACATTGCCATTGGACAGCCATTTCCTGACGTTTCCAAAAGATTGTTGGTATTGCTGTTGGTATTGCTTACAGCAGTAGGCCTACTATGCTCTGTGTCCTGCTGGTGAATTGTTCTGCTTCTCCAGACAGAGGGCAAGCTGATCATTATCTGCAGCAGGTAAGACACTGACTAGACATAAATGCCTTGTACAACCCCATGTAACAAAACAACAACAACAACAACAACAACAACAAC
>JAPQLA010000009.1:13574480-13594818 GCA_029822935.1 Naso vlamingii
AACAACAACAACAACAACAACAACAACAACGATAATAACAAAAACAGAACTATCCCTTTATACTCTACGACTGATCAACCCAGTTGTGAGAATAAATGTTTGCATTTATCTCTATAAACCATGGACATGTACAATGAAAACATCATAAAGAAAAGATCATGTTTTGGCCTGAAATACCTGCTTTTGTCGCCACCAAAACAGCTAAAAATCGCCCGATGGTTGTTACAATTGCCCGGTATTATATGTTGTGGTATCTACCACTGGTCTACTGCGTAAACTGTCACACCACCTAAAACCTCTCCTCCTTAAAATGCTTATATAATATGAACCACTTTGTATTATAATGTAGAAATGTTATGATGACGATAATACTGAAGTCATAAAAAGCATAAAAGAATAAGAGGATTAGTGGGATTATTTTAGTATTCCCATATCTTTCAAAGTAAAAAAGATGAACACAGGAGATCAAGGTGGATATTGGCAGCAGTTAATACCAATATTTGGTTTAATGATTCATAAATATCCAAATTTACACTCTATGCAGTCTTACAAGGATTGCAGTTCTGATTCTGATCAGCTTTCAGATTCATGAAGATATATTCAGGCAAGTTTAAGGTCTTTGAAATTCATGAGTGTCCTCATAATATGCCCTTCCCTACAACCTTGTGTCATGCATAATGTGAGGTTTAGTGTCTCTGAGTTTGAGCTGATGTTGTGTCTCTTAGTCTCACTCTCACTGGGCTCATAGCGCAGCAGGCATAAGAGGCTACAGCCAAAAGCTCTTAACACCAAGACCCAGCTCCAAGAAAGAGAGCTTTTTAAGATGCTACGGGCACCAGATGTGAAGACTATAGGCCTACCATTAAATCTTCTCAGCACCTCTGACACATTTCAAATATATCAACTGTCTGTTCTCATCAACGCATGATATAGTCCAGGAAGATGCATATTGATTGAAGCAGCTTCAATGAAAATTCTATTTAGTCTTGTATATTTACAGCACTATAAGGTGCTGAGATGAGTAGAAAGTCAACAAAGCTAAAACCAAGAACTCCCTGTTTTTGCATGTCTTAAATAATTTTCATGTACAATTGCTTTGAAGTACATGGAGATTTTACAAGGTTACCATAATTAAAGGTCTAACTAAATAGCAAATAAACAAATTGCATGAATTATTTTTAAAAAATGCTGCCTTTGTTGCTCTGGATACTCCCTGATTCCAAGGACAAAAGATAAACTTTGTTGTTGTACACTATAATTTTACAGCAAAGCAAACTTTATTACCAATTCAGCAAAGTTGCATAAGGCAGTATCCATTAGCAACTTCTCTTTAGAAGGCACTATTTTTTTTTTACTTTAAATACTTACATTTCTTAATTATAATAATTAATAATTGTAGTGAATTTTGGAGGTGCTGTGTTCCTGCTTATATGCTTCAGTGGGGTAATTCAATCCGAGCTGTGTCTTTGTTGCAATTATTCAGAGGAATTATGTTGTACAGGTTGGCTACTTGCTGACTTTCTTTCACTCAGACACACACTTACAAAGATGATGTCACTCAAGAAGGGGAAAAGTGAATAAACCTCAGCTAAATGTTGCACTTATAAAATTGCATGCAACCCTAAGTTAAAATAAAAAGGCAAAGAATAATGTTACGGTCAACAGTCCTCCAGGGATTTTATAGCATTTGATAATACAGAATTTTGTGTCTGAAAATTGACCTTATCTGGTAATTGCCATCATCTTTTTTTTTTGGCTATTTCATTTATAAGGACAGCACACATTAACTGACATTTCTGTAAATGTGCCAGTGTTAGCCTGCTGGCTAATTTTCACCAGCAGTTCTTTTGGAAAGATGTTTTGAAACCTATAAAATACAATAGGAAGTGTGTTCTGTGTTCATGGTTGCAAAATATATAGGCTGAAACACAGGGAATCTGACAAATTACAGGGTATATTAATTCCAGGCTTAATTAAATGTGTCCAACATGCATGCAGACATTTTGGAATTTCGTGAAACACCATCAAAGGGTAAGACTAGCTAGGAAGTGGTTGAAAACTAATGTTGACTGTTGTGTAATGCTAGCTTATTATCGGTTATCATATGTAATGTTTTATCCTATATGGCCCAATATGCCTCATGATTTTTCCTATCCATTGTGTTTTCACTTGATAAACATTTGGGATGAAAAGACAGTGATTTGCCAGATTACAAAAATGTATACAATTTACAACCGGGAGCACAGCAAACACTGTTAACAGCATTGAAGCTTCCTGCCCTGATATCAAAGCATAATGCCCAATGTGAGAATATGGTTTATTTGGCATGGGCGGTTGTAGCTCAGGAGGTAAAGTGGTTCCTCTGCTTATGAGAAAGTGGGTGGTTTGAACCCCATTCCTCAGGTCCACATAACAAAGTGTTCTTGAGGCAGGATAATAAACCCCAAATTGCTCCTGATGCTATTCCATTAGTGTGTGAATGTGTGTGAATGGGCAATGCTGACTCGTGTTGTAAAGCGCTTTGAGTAGCTGACAGACTTGAAAACAGCTACATAAATATAGTCCATTTATCATTATCATTGAGTTATGGTCACCTGGAAAATGCAGACCCATTATTCAGTCTCGTTTAGGTCTATTTTTGGTCTCTACCATTTCATGAGTGAAATATTGCTGCTATCACCAGCCAGTTGCTAACCACCATTTGGTGATGAGCCAACACATATAGTTTTCAGCAGGTTTTTAGAACTCAAAGCAGCTGCATGCGTCAGCAAAAAAGCGACACCATGAGAGCAGTGAGAAGTTGTGAACAAGACAGCAACAATTAGCTCGAACTTGCTATAGACTTCTGTAAAGCATGGTCAGGTGAAATATTACCACCCTGCTTACACATTGTCATCGATGCATGGTCAAAAAATAGCAACTCTGTCTGACTGTTATCAAGATTTTGTGGTGAAATGGAGTTCAGCAACACATTTTGATGAGCGTCTTAATAATTCTTCTCAGCAGTTCATGTAATAAATGGATTCCCTGAATATGAAGTACTGAAATACTGAGGGAGTCTTGCAAACCTTCAAAACTGTTTTCATGTTAAGGGAAACTGCAGAGTTCTTAAGTCAGACAAGGCAGAGATGTGACAGCTTGAACTGGGATTTTAAATCTGTGTTAAAAAACACAGCCCAGCAAATGACTGCACTGCCAGAGCTCTCTTTGGTATAAATCTTTCAAAGCATAAACCCGTCGCTTAATACTGTAACTGTATTATTTTTCACTATTATCTTACAAAACAGCAGACCAGGTGTTGAGAAAACCAGTCAATCACCCATAAAAATGAGAGCACAGCAAGGTTGAAACTAGCAGTGTCAGCATTGCTCCCAATCTCACGGTTTCAGCTGTCACAGCTTCTCTTTTTTGCACTAATGGCTTTATGTTGCAGAGGTAAAGCAGAGGAAACAGGGAGGAGAGAAAGCAGTTTGTGAAGGGATAAGCTTCAGCCATTAGCACTGATCCTCAGACAAGCACACTTCCTTGCAGGCTTGCATTGGCTGCTACAAGGGAATGGATCCCACTATTTGTGTGTGTGGAGGTGGAGAAGATGTAGAGAATAAGTGAACCTGGGTGGGCATATGTACATGGCTACAGTGCATTTATGTCCATATATGTGTGCCCAGTAGCACTGATATGCAAATGATGCACGCTTTCCATTTGAATTGGTGCACCAAGGGAGAAGTGTGGACACTGTACCTGCTCAATGAAATCAAAGAAAGTAAAGACGGAGGGGGTAGAGGGGGTTAAGAGAAGGGGGAACACACAACAAAGAAACACTCAAATGAGAAAAAAAACAACAACTTAGAAGTAGCAAAGAATTGAGAGTTTAAATTTCATTTAAAAATTGACGGCCACTTTCTCTGATCTTTTACAGTAAGCTTGTTTCTGTGGCACATCATTCCCCCCTTTGTTGTGCCACCTTCACAACCTGTGTTCTTCTGGCTCTCTCCCTGAAGCGCGTGATACTATCGATGGGTCTGGACAACTCTCCAGGCAGTTAGCCTTGACGGCTGACAGAGCCAGTTTTCACATGTGGCCATGATGTATGTGTGTGTGTCAGTAAAGAATCAGGTGTTGAGGTCTGCAGACTGATGTGATTAAATAAACTAAATGAAAATATAGTGAGGAACAACTATTGTGTTAAAATGTTAACAAGTTCATTTTCTCAATTATAACCCCATAAAATTGCTTTTGAAAAAAGAAAAACTACCGTCAATGTTGATTTCTAGGTGGAGTTTCCCATAACGCTCGATGGCACTTCAGTTTGTCCATTCTGAGCGGGTTATATGCAGACAACACAAGCTTGGTATCACTCTGTCATGGTGCATATTCCCCATTTAAAGCAATTGGGTCGACTCACTACACATCAAAGACGCTCTGCAGGCTTAAGCGACTCATTAGGTGACAGAGCGCTTAAAACAAACTCCTAATTTACTCCCTTTTTGAATAATAAGGCCTACACTTCCCCCAGGAAAAAAAAGCAAGACATCAATGAAAACAAGTTAGATGCTGTCAAGAGCTTCTGGCCAGTTCCTCTCTCTTGTGCACAACACATTAATGAGACGCATCTTTTTGGACTTTCATGATCAGATTTATGTTTGACAAATCATCAGGGTAGTGATTCCTATGATATCACAGTATTTCTCTTGATTTTTCAAATACCTTTCAAAAATCCTCTCACTTTACAGGTCTGGAGCATTTGTTTTAATTTCACATTTATAAAAATGTGAGCAAGGTTTAACAGCCTGAAATCTTCACTCTTCACTGTGCAGACACAATATATCGTATAGGAAATAGCTGTGAAAAAAACAGTGGGTTACTAGGCGTGGTCGAAAAACTCTCATGTATCCAATAGGCTTTGAAGTCTCAGAGCAATTTGTGTGTTTCTGTGGAAGGAAATCAATGCTGACCTTAGGAACTTATTCTCCTCAGGTGATGGAAGACAAAGCAGAGTAAAAGCCCCAAAATTTCAGATGACAGGACACCTCTTTTAAAGACCTTGCAGATAACTGAAGCAATGACATAGTCCCTCACACATTCGTGTTTGTGCTTGCATCAACACACTCAGACACAAGCGCACACACAGTCTCAGAGACACATACACATTTACTCACCACACACACCTCCACCCTCTTGCGGTGACATTTGAAGGACAGGGGCCTGCAGGGAGAGCTGGTTTTTGAGAGGTTAGATGAGGTGGAGAGCTGGCTGTTTGGGGGTGTGAGGTAAACAACACCTCGGAGTTCAGCGTGCATGCTTAATGTGCTCTCTCGCACTGGCGGCTCTGCCAGGCAAGGCTGCCGATGACAAGCTGTCTGGAGAAGTCTCCTGCTCCTGCAGCATCTCACTACCTCAGTCTCTCACACTATTTGTCCAGCTGTCCACGACATCTCGCTACACTTCCTCCGTCTGTGTCCCTGACCTGTCACTGGCTTTCTCTTCCCTGCTTTGGATTGTCCAGACTCATTCTCTTTTCCTGTTCCTCTCACAGTAGGTACATATCAAATTTAAATGTGAACAGATTTTAAGTTGAAGACTAAAAAGCAATTTTTACTTTGCCAAACAATGTACTTCCTGTATTATTTTCGTATCATGTGAAGAATGATAGAGGAAAAAACAATACGTGGCTCAGATGGAATATTTTCTACTGGTTTCATAGCAGCAGTCAAAAAACACTGGGGCATTCCCTTTATCTTTGTACAATTTTATGAAATGCATACTAATGATATAATCATGGTCACTAGCAGCAATGCACACATGCAGATCAAAATACAAATATATATACAAATTTGAACTGTACACTTTAAGGTGTGTTCAGACTGAATGCAAAGGAAGTTTTAGAGGCGGCGTGATTGCATACAAAATTCAGTGTAGAGGTGGATGCAGGTTTGCTCAAGGCAGGCAAATGTGTCAGCACAAGTTGAAAATGTTGAAACTTCGACAAAAAAAAAGAAAAAAAGTGTGCTTATCTCAAGCTATTTTACTCCACTTTATGAACATACATGAACAAGAAGAAGAACAAAAAGTGTTACGTAACAGAAGCAAATTGAGATCCTGGTAAGTTTTTGAAACCAGTCTTAGAGCTGTAGCACACACATACTGTACAAAGGCACACTGCTCACACACACTGTCGGTGCGTTGTTAGCTAAGTAAAGCTAACGTTGGAACTGTGGGTGCATCAGCTGTTTTTAGCATATAAACACTCCAGCAGTCAAATTTGTGCGAATAAAGCAAGTTGAAAATTCCCTCCTAGTTCAGTCTGAGCACACCTTTACAGCTATCTTTAGAATTTTACTAGTGGTTTTTACCCCCCAACCTGAGTTCAATAACCTTATTTGTTCATGTCATCCAATTGCAGCCCATCTCTCTACTGATTGGTCTTGGAGAGGGCAGAGGTGCTATCTGATTCGTTGTAAGATCAGACAAGTAAAAGCAAAAGCAGACAGAAATGAATACTGTTGTTTTCTGAGGAGATAAAAATCACATTGACATCATTTACTCAGGGCATACACATAGAACATTTATTGCTGCGTAGTCAGGCTTTAACCTTTGATGCCATATTCATTGACACACGGATTTGTCTTAGAAAGATAGGAGGATACATCTTTGAAGCTAAAACAGCCCTTGGTTGCTTCATGTTTTCTGTCTTTAACCTTTAATCTCAGGTATCCTCACTGACAAACAGGACACTTCAGGAAAAGGCAATCACTTCACCTGAAGTCATAAACACACACATACAGAAACACACACGCATACACACACACAACTGTCTTTACTATCACTCATTAATACCCAACACCATGAGATCAAACATAGTCATCAAAGTAATTTTGCATGATAAAAAAGGTCAAACCCTCAGATTTTCTCACATCACCTCATTCTTTTTTGATAAATTAAAAAAGCAAGGTAATGATCAAAACACTAGGGGTAAAACAGTCTACCTCTTAGAAATCAGGCTTAAAGATGAGCATCTCCTTTTCGGATGGAGCAATTAATAAAGTGGCAGAAGCCAAAATAAGTTTGCAATAAAAGATGCAAAGTTTTGTTCATTGTTACAGTGTCAGCTTTTGTTATCAAACTATGGTGTGTGAAAGATTTGCTACAACATACTGTATCGTATGTGCGAAGAGATGGAGAAGAGAAGATGAGTGCATCAGGGTGTCATTTCAAGAATAAGCATACTGTATTGCAATCCCAGAACCATGCTTAAGGAACACTGATGTGTTCATAATCGATATGTTGTGGTGTAACTCTCAAATTAAAGCTTTCATAGAGATGGTTTACGCTATTAATGGTTTTTAGCATAGGAGGCTAAAAGCAAACAATGTTCCCTGTGTGCAGCCAGGAATGTCTGTGAGCTAGAACAATCCCCATGTGCTGAGTGAGTATGGCTGTTCCCATCTCTGGTTGTCTCCTCGGACTCCAACATTGGAAAAAAAATAATAAATCCACGAGGGACCAGTGTTCCCAAAGAGAAAATGTGCTGGAGGGAACAATCACTTCAGCGCACAAAGTTTGTTTGAAATTTTTTGCTTCGTTGTTTTATACACTGTCCACACCTTAAAAAATGTTATAAAACTGGAAGCCGCTGGCAGACAAAAAAGTCCTAGACAATAAGTCAAAGAGATTGTATGGGATAAATCAGATGGAACAATGTAACGGCAACACTTACACGTGCCTATTCTTTTTTCTACAAAAATAGTGGAATAAAAATCACATCGTTACCACCCGACATTGACATCTTGATACACTTCTTTATATAGATAAAAATCTTGGTTAAATGCAATTCCATCATGCAGTCAGGTCCGTCGCAACTGTTGTGGGTTTATTCATCCATCTTAAATTCTTAAGCATGTTTGGTGGAAGTGGTGTCAAAAGGAGTGTGCTTAAGGTCTCACTTTATGAAACAGCTGTGAACCATTTCTTGGTGCACAAGGCTGCCCCAGGCACCCATTACTGTCTCCTCTGATGGGGTTTATAAAGCGCCATCCAACCTAGCTCTCTTTCATTCTCATTTCTTTATTTTCGAGAGAATGCGAGGTGCTCGAGATAGAAAGAAAAATAACCAATTTCACGAGTCAATCCATGCACTGTTATACCTCTACAATCTGTCAATTTCTTTTCATTTTCCGCTGCCACTCAAGACTAAGTTGAATGAGGCACAAAGCTTTGATCAGTCAGTATCTATCTCTGGTTCAAAAATACAGAGGTATGGTGAAGTGATGAGAATAATTTAATTCATGCCTTGGATACTTGAGGCAGTGCTCTCACACACAAACACACACAATGAGCACACCCTCTTGAACTCTCCTCCACCTTGCATTTTACTCTCAACTCAGCAGAAGGTCCTGTGCCAAAGTGAGAAGGACCTGTTGTCTCCGTCTGCCAGAACAGATGGACATTAGATCCGCTTTCTGCTTGCCTAGCCAAACAAATGACCTGCCTCCTCTCTTTCCCAGCCTTCCTTCCGCCTTGATATATTCCGCCATCTCTGAGCCTCCTCCTTCTTTCTTGCTGCACTGCCTCTGAGACATAAGCGAATCAAAACAGTCTCTGTTAGCATCAACAGCTATTTCAGTTTGGGTTCTTCTATTTTTGCGTTTTCAACCTCAGTGAATCCGAGCTGACACAGAGAAAAGGAAACTACAGTAGAGCAACAGCAAGACTCTTTTTGAGTTTAAGCTTTATTGTCTCTGCTCCAATTGACTCCCTGATATGAATGGGCCTCCCGGTCTTCCAGTGTGAGCACAACCTTTCACGGCCTCCTCTACAGGCACAGCCTTCAAAGAGGGTTTGAGGATCCATCTTCAGCCCTTGGTCCTTACCTCTGCAGGCCAATTCCTCACAGCTACAACCAAGACCACTCCCCTTGGTAACAAAATAGGACATGGGCTTGTCACAAATGTATAGAAATGTGTTGAGGGAGCAAGATGAGGGTTTGGTTTTGGAATATGGGTCATCATGTGTCTTCACACCTCTCTCTCACTCATGCAAGAAGAGAAAGTGAGAGGGACAGCAATGGGTTTCGATCCAAGGAATGGAGAGACAAAGAAAGAGGTAACAGTAGGTTTCATCTGTTTTTGCGACAAGGACCCACTGTTGTCTGGCTTGAGCTCTTCCCTTTAAAACCCTGCTCACCATCTCCCATTTCCCTTTGTCCCTCCCCTCTTCTTGTATCAACTAAAACCCCTGTCCAGGGGTTGGCCAAGAAGCCTTGGGGGTCCATAAGTTCCAGGCCCAGAATCTCCCTGCGGCCCTCCCTACCCCGGGACGACAGCAGCATTCCCCCTTGTTCCAGGCTCCCTGTGCTGTTGCACTTCTTCACTGCTCCTCCCGGGTACACAAGGGAGCTGGGTGACAGCAGTGATGTCAGCGACAAGCTGCTCAGTGTCTCTGACAAGTGTTCACTGTTGCCCGCTTGGCTGGAGCCACAACCACCAATTGACGATCCAATGCCTATGCCCAGGTCCTCATCTGAAGGGTCAATTGAGTCGTCACGGGTGTAGCCTGGGCTGGCGCTCCCTCTGCCACTGCTCTGGCTCCGCTGATGGCCCCTGGTGGCCTGAAGGGTGAGGGCTGATGAGGGACTTGGCCTTGGTCTCAAGGTCTGGACTGGGGATGAAATGGCCGTGCTTTCTTCAGGCAACTGGAGTGGGCACACGAGTGGTAACGGAGCTGTCGGCAAAGGCAATTCCAAGTTCTGTGGTGGAGAGACACTGAAGCTCAGTCCTTCTTCCAGGGTGGTCTGAAGGCTGCCCTCAGAGCTGCCTGTCGCAAGGGATGAATCACTGTGGGATGGGTACTGAGGACAGAAGAAATGGAGACAGGGGTGGAGAAAGAAAGTGGTGCACATTAATCCAACTCTTTGCTTTATTAAGAATGTAAAATGTGATACTATACAATATCTCTTATTTTGACCACACAGACAATTTCATCACATCTTACATGCTGATTACAAACCAGTTTTTATCATAATAATTTTAGATATGATCATCTGTGGTCAGTGACTGAACTCGATGCAATATGCTCATCCAGATAAGTACAAACATTTTTTTTTTTTTTGCTTCACTGTTTATTTCAATCTGAAGACTTGCTCAAGCCTCTACCTCAAGAAAACCCAACAACCGTCTCTGTCCACTTTCAGTGTTATCTCACCTCTTTGACTGATTTTTACCCCTCTCCTTTCCCCCCTTGTACCTGTGTACAGAGCATCTTGCTATGGGCTCCTGGGGAGCGTAGCGAAGCCCAGGAGGCTGGGGAGGTCAGCCTAATACCCCTTGACAACCGTAGGCTCCTACTGCGGGGAGGTGCTGGGATGGCTGCTCCTGCAGGGTGGAAGAACTCCGCAGGCAGATGGAAGAGAGAAGTGCCACTGGCTCCTCCGTCTCCTTCTTTGTTTCTTCCTTTGTTGCAGCTGCTGGAGACGCCACCTTGAGAGAAAATACAATGTACTGTTTCCACTTTCTGTTCTTGCTACATAATAGGGTTTTCATTTCAGTGATGTATAGAGAACCAGACACATCAAACTGTTCCCATTGGTATGGCTGTTTTTGCTGTGCAGTCTTTAAAAGGCATTAAAAAATATATTGTAATACCTTGTTCCAGCTGCACAACTACACAGATGTGACACAAATAATTTTTAGCAATTGATTGTTGAGGATCAAGTGTCTCTTAAACGCCCTCTTCCTCAGTGTTGAGAGGAACGTTTGTGGGACCTCCCCTCTACATCCTTTTTTCAGGAATAGAATTTGATGTACATGTTTTGTTTAATATTGTTGAATTGTGTCGATCAGATTATATGTGCTATTGTCAGTTTTACCGACCATTTTCTTTGGTCTATAATGTAAGCCACAAAATGGGAAAAAAATAGCTACATCAAAATTAAATTTGTTTGTAGGTACAAATACAGATTTAACATATTAATCATTAATAATACTGGTAGTACAGTAAATACATTTTCTCTGGTTTTACTTACCAGGGCTACAGTGAGGTGTGCACATATGCGGTTGGTGTATTTGCATCGCCATCTCCTGTAGCGCAGTCTCTATCTCAGTGCCAGTGCTGAGGGCCCGGCAGGGCTGGCCCAACCCCTGCACCTGGCTCTGCACCACAGTCTGAGTCTGGTGGCCTCCTGCATGACTCCCTCCAAGTCCAGCCTCTTCAGAGCTGCGGGAGTCACTGCTGCACCTTCCCTGGAAGAGAAGAGATTATCTGACATTGAGGAGAAAGTCTTTTATAATGAATCTTCAGGATAGATAAATCAGGTACGTGTTTGGATTTTCCTCAGACTTAATTTAAAAAAGAAAATTGGTTTGACATATAAGGATAGGATTTATTTAAAAAAATAGATAAATTGTATGTTGAAAATAGAAATGTTAATAATTACAAAATGAAAAGCTTATAAGCTTACACAGCTTAAATTTAGCTATACTCTCATATTTCTCTGGCAGAGGGACAATATAAGTTTAGAATTTGCATTTGCTGTATTTCATTACAAAGTGACAATTCCTGGACGTAATGGAAAAAGTAGTCCAGAAAAAAGTTGTCCCTTTGGCACCATTATCGAACAAGGCCTTTGATACATAACATCCCTCAGGCTTTTCATTTAAGAGCTAGTGAAGGGGTAAGAACTATTTATGAACCAAAAGAGCTTGTTAATGTCATGTTAATGTTATATACTGTAACAAGTGTTTGGTTATAAATGTGTGAGAGTGTGAGGGCTGCAACAGCTGGAAGCAGGAAGCGGGAGGCAGATTAAGGCAGGAGTTCAGATTAATAAGGTCTTACCTCGTACATTTTAATTACCATCATGCAGGGACTGCAGAATCATTTCTGCGTGTTGACACACACACACACACACACACACACACACACACACACACACACACACACACACACACACACAAGCACTCGCACAAATTGTCGCTTTTTTGGACATTCTTGTACTCATATTTATTTCCTAGAGACTTACCTTGACCATAACCACAACCACTACATGTCTAATCTTCACCCTGACCCTGACCTTAACACTCAATTTTAAGATGGCTTACAATATAGAGTCTTGCATTTTATCTCCATAAGAAAGTAAAGGTGAGTCCCCACAACGCAACTGTGTAGACTATTAATATCACCTTAACATCAGTAATATACGTCACACATGCACAAACACACCAGTTTTTTTTTTTTTTAATAACCAAGCAATGCTTGACAAATATAATCCCTAGCTTTAGATCTTTTCTCACCTTCTGTCCTTCCTTCTATCATTCTTTTCTCCTCTATTTTTTCCCTTCTCTAATGAGCATTGGTTAACAGCCATGCTTGGTGGTTGCAGGCTTATCTAGCTATCCAGAACCAAGGAGCATTACCCCATTACAGAGAAGGATATCTAGGAAGGTGGGATGATAAAGAATGGCGATAGATGGGCTAGAGGGGTGTGCAAAAAAGGTGTGGAAGTACTAGAAGACTAACATGGAGAAAGGAGAAACATGAAAATAAATAAATAAATAAAGCTGAAAAGAGGAGAGTGGGTGCAAGAGAGTGAGGCAAAGCAACTCGGGGAAACATAGTTTTATTCATGAGATAGTCTGTAGTGGATGTAGACTGTGAATTCCTCAAAGACAAGATAGTTACCACTGATACACAGAGAGAAAGAGATTAAGGGGCTTTTGGAGCCTGAGGTTTATATCTGTAACTCACAAGAGAGCCTATAGCAAAACCATGAAAAATTTGTATATTGGTTATTTGTTCTGCTCTTTCTGGAAATAATATAAGAAAAATCATCAGTAAGCCTCTGCCTTTGTTTGTGCTTACCCTCTTGGGGGAGAAGGATAAGATGCTGATATCCTGTGCATGTCAAGTACAACATATTGGGTGTACTAGAAGTTAACCACAGTCAATGCAACTATGCAACACATTCAGTTGTACACATATCTATCTATCTATAAAGTCAAAAAAATTACAAAATTTCCAATTAATTCTATTCTTGTACAAAATACATAAACTGAAAATCTTTCAGTGCCACGTCTTTTCATGTGTATTCTCAAAAATAGTCAATGCCTTGATTTTTCTCTCAAATTCACAAACCTTTAAAGAATTTAAGGATCTATAGGAACTCTAAATAAAGCAGGTAGTCCATCCCTGTTTCTGTCACACACACAATATTGTTTTAATAGATTTTGTTTTTACTTAGCTTCAAAATTTTTCAGCAAAATAAGCTATTTTTTAAATTATTGCTATTATTTTACAATAATATATATTTTTTAATCAATTTTAAATTATTTTTAAGATCAAATTCTGGGTAAAAACAATATAAGAACATTTGTGTATACTGGAGTTATACCATTGATCAAAGCACAGATCTAACTCTCTTTACCAGTATAATCTAATAATAACGTCCATTATCATTGTACATTGGAGCATACATACTGCAATTCGAATACGTAGCCATGTAAAATTGTAACCATGTAAAAAATAACTCAAATCTATCCTGCAAATTCCTGATCGCAAAAATTTCAATGCCAACATCTGCTTCTCTGTTATTGCTGTCAATATTAGAAAATAAATTAGGCCTATAGTTTTTATTTTTACATTGTCCTCTTAGGGATAGGGCATATGTATATCTTACATAATGTTGATGGTTTTTTAAATAGATGTATTTTTTCCTTTCAAGTTTAGATCTTAATCACCCTTTCTTACCTTACTGTGCACATACCCACCTTGCTTTCTCGCACCAGCAGCTGGTAGGCAGTATGTTCGTCCAGGCTGAGGTCATCTGGCAGGGCAGGGGATGAGGACTTGTCTGACAGTTGCTCTGACTTCAATGATGCCTGCTCAATCTCTGCCATCCTGATCTGCTGCAAAAATGTACGTCTGTTATTCATGTCTAAAAACAGGAAGGGATACAGAACAGTTACAGGAACAGTAAATGTCAGACTTCCTGGCATGAATAAACAAAGCATGGTCTCATCAGTCCTCAGTCGGGTTCACAACAATCATGACTTTAGTATCTTACATCTCTGTGAAATTACATTTCTAAACCGTCAGCGACAATTTTTGAACATGTCTCTCATGATTCCTTTTTTAGATAGTATCTCTCATAGGCAAATATGAGGTGCACAGACAAGATAAGTAAAACCTCTGCCAAGTTTCGAATGGCTTCACCAGATGTTGACAATTCAAAGTGCAAAGTCCAAAATGCCGTGGCACCTGTCTGTAAAGAGAGCAGGATGAGAGATTTCAAGAAGTAATAACATTACTTTGTCATCATCGATTAAACAAATAATTCCAAGTGCCATAAAAATATGTAAAGAGAGGCTGAATGAGAGGTGAGAGGCAGATATCCAAGCAGTGTGTGTACCCCTGCAGTATCTGCATGTATATGTAAGCGAGAGTGAAGAGATGCTTTTTTCCACCAGGAGTGGTGTTGTAGTGGCACCAGAACCTCATAAT
Organism: Naso vlamingii; assembly: GCA_029822935.1. Lineage (NCBI taxonomy): Eukaryota > Metazoa > Chordata > Actinopteri > Acanthuriformes > Acanthuridae > Naso > Naso vlamingii. The sequence continues at coordinate 13,588,974 of JAPQLA010000009.1, forward strand.
TCTGCCCCTACAAGTTAATCACTGCTGCAACACTAAGAATTTTTATAATGAGAACTAGCAGGCTTTACAGAAGCTCACAGACAACAATTAAAAAGAGAGAGAGGCTTTAATGTGTGAACACTTCTCAATTGTGCTGTGTTACAGTGACTAAGTGGGCAGACTATGCGGTCTCTTGCCTTCCCTAACACAGCACAGCAAAACAATATGCGCATAAAACAATGATGCAACTGCTGGAGACTCATGCAGACAGCGGAATGTAGCCAAATTTAAGAAAAAAAAATAATTAAAAGCATTTTAATTTCATTTCTTGCACGAAATTTATAAATTCAAGCACTTTCAGTGACCCTTAGTTATGCCCATCTGTAACGCATTTCAAGGCCTTGATTTTTCTTTCCTCAAATTCACAAAGGACCAGTAAGAACCCTGAAAGAATAATTGGAAAGTGACAACAATTAATTAAACTGTTATTACATTCTCTCTGTCATTTGTTCCAATATTTGCTCCAGCTAAGTTTCTTTCATCAGGACCACAAGTAACTCAGCCCATTTGGCTATTGAATTGGTTTAAAATTATTGCTGCACGAGCCTTCTGTGAGCTAAACTTCTCAGCTGACATTCTTCTGTATTCATCCCCCCTGCAGCACACTTTTTTTTTTTTTTGCACAATTTCAAAACATACTGCAAACAGTGAGCTGGAGTGGAATTTAGGGTTTCGGGTAAGCTATGATGCGCACAAGCTGTGTTTCTTCAAAGAGACAGAGCAATAAATAGCTCGAGAGAAGCATTAAAAGGGTACTTTAAAGGGCCAAGTGGAATCCAATTGGGTGAGGCCTGTTACTGATACATTAACACATGCCTGTAGGTGAGAAAGACAAAAAGGTTTATAGAAAGAGAGAGAGAGGGAGGGGCTGGGTTGGAGGGTGGGAGGTGGGATAAGGTTGGGCTGGAGCACAGCAATGCAACTCATTATTTTAGAAGACCACTTTGTAGTTTTTCTGGCCCTCACTAATACTGCCATGTGCAGTACCAGTACCATATCTGTTGACTTGCTCCATGTCTGGGAGTGGGGCGGTAAATAGTTTCAAAAAGGTCCCTGCGAGCCATCAGTTCATACATTTATCGGTTTTTGTGAAATGGAAACTACAGCCTTTCTCCTCCTGTATTCTTGGCTGTGCCTCCAAGGACAATGAAAAAGGGTGCAAAGGTTACAGGAAGAGTGGATACACAGTTGCTTCCAAGGTAGCTGCAAATATTAAAGGTTGCAAGAAAGAGGACTTGGGCAAGTACCAATTGAAAGTATTCACTACAGGCTGCCAGGGGATTACAGATAAAAAATGAGCAGTTTTGCTAAATACAGCATATTTACATTTGTATTTTATACCCATGTTCATTAATGTGCTCTGTCCCTCCCAAATAAGTAAATTAGCCTAATACAAAAAAACCCAACCAAACAAAAAAGGAGTGGTGAGGGAAGGCGTCATTTTATTTAATGCTGCTGGAGGCAAAGAGAAAAGAAGACTGTGTGACTGAGCAAGAAAATAAGAATGACTAATATCTCTTGGCCACATTGTATGACTCATGCCCATCAGGACCTGGAAGGTGTATGCAATACCATTTATGCTAAACATAAAGATCAAGTACCCTAGTACATGGATGTTCAAATCCTTTACAAATGGGCTCTAATTGATTTGCTATAAACTTCTATATCTGCGTCATACTTGCAATAATGCAATAGTTTTTGCCTAATTATTAAAGTATTTCTCCTCTAATGGGCTTTTCACATTGCCTTGCAGCAACTCGCTGCTTCTTGTCATTTCAACGAGGAAAGGGTGGCAGAGGGGAGGGAGTTTCAACCCCAGCGGTAGGACCATGAAGTTCAAGTGGCCCACGTGAACATGCACAGATTTTGCTCTGCTGCCTGGAGTTCAACATGTTGAACTTTTTGCAGCAGCCACCTGGCGGCAGATACAGGTACATGTATGAAGCTCCTCCCCGTCATTGCCGCCCCGCACCGTGGCGGCAGCAGCCACTTTCAAAAACGCCTGGCTTCCCAGATGAAATCTCCAGCAGTGAGGCGGTTTTCAGGATAGTTGCGGCGGTGTGAAAAGCCCTTAAGACCTCTTGACATTACTTATTTGCAGAAAAATTCCAATGTATAAATATGCACTAGAGTCCATTAATACTGTTCGGTATCGTCTTTTGCTTAACAAATGACATGTTTGACCATAGAACCTGCTGACTGCCATAGATCAGTCTCACTTCTTATACTGTCCCAGAAATGTCAGGAAATGTCAGAAACTTTGAACTGTACTATTTCCTGGGAAAAAAAGCAATATCTCTAATTGTAGCTTTGCTGTGGTTTAGCCTTTGCTGGTTCAGGTGGCTTTCACAGCTAAACTTTTTAAATAGCTTCAAAAACTTTGATCAACATGTAATGAAACTCTCATGTGCGTTTGAAATGCAAAACCTCAAGGTTCCATGACATTTTTTACCCGACCGCCATCAGACTGTTGAACTTCTAGTGCACATCTAGTGCACTCAGTGAAATATGCTGAGCAAATCTCAGCCACACAGTGCAATATTGATTTTATTAGTTAATTACATAACTGCAATATTTTAATATTTTAAATATTACTTATTTTATACTTATTTATTATTTCACAGTGCTATTTGTTTTAAACTGTATTTATCTTGAGATGTTTACTTTTTTGTCATGAACTTGGTGCATCGAAATTTCGTTCTGCAATGCATCTCTGATGTAATGTCTGAATGACAATAAAAGGTATCTATCTATCTATCTATCTTGAGAGCTGCCTCTTTGTGCAAGCGACTCAATAAATGGCAAAGTCCACTGCTTCGCTGAACTGTTCTCTGCTGACTCGACTGTAGTCAGTCTCTAGCTGCAACTGATCTCAAGGAGTCCTGACCCAGGAATCCCGCTGTGCCTTCCTGTTCCCTTAAACACAATAACAACTCTGAGCAGGGAAAGACTCATCTGTCACACCCCTTACAAATAAACAAACATTAAATAAGATAAGAACATGGGAGATGGAGAGGAGAACAGGACATGATTGGATATAGTAAATCAGAGACAGATACAGCAAAGGATAAGCCAGAGATGTGGGGGGACAGATGGAAAGCGGAAGCATGTAAAAGAGGGAGAAAAGATTGATGGTTTGACAGCATCTGCAGACAGGCAGAAAGCAGGACTGACAGGTGGGAAGGTGTCGAGACCAGTTATTGCTTTTCTGAGATGACCCGTTGCACTTTGCCACTGTGATGGACAACACTGGCATATGACATTATGTTTGTGGAGGCATATTTTTGCAGGATCTCCTGTACACAAAATACCCCAAAATGCAAGCACAAGGAGTGTGAGTGTGTGGGTGCATGCACATGCATATCAGAAGTGGTTGCTTGTGTGTATGCATGCAGTGGGCCTCATTAATTCATATTTCTGCACATATGGAAAGTTGATATTATCTTGCGTTTAATTAAGGGCTGAAGCTACAGTCTTTGACAGGTTTTATAAAGCATAAACTTCTTTGCAACACTTCCTATTCAAACTGCTTTGCGTGATTAATGAAGCCCAGTGTGTGTGTGTGTGTGTGTGTGTGTGTGTGTGTGTATGTGTGTGTGCTTGAGTGTGTCCATGGAAGTACATGCAAATACATATTTCTGTGTGTCCTGCTGCAAATCTGCACACATGCAATGAGATCCAAAACATCACATTTGTGATCACATGTGTGTATACACCTGTGGGCATGAATGTTTGTTTTGTAAATGTTAATGTGTGCGGTTGCGTGTGTGTGTGTGTATTCAGGGTTTCAGGACTGCTGAGTTTTACTGTTCAGTGGCTTTATAAAGACATTCTTTAGTTTACCAATTTTTTTTTTACTCAGACGAACAACACTACACACTGCTCACACCAATCACTAGTCGATGAAACCCCTGGTGTGTATGTGTGTGTAGTGTACAGTATGTGGTGCACTATACACTGCTACCTGTATATTTTTGCACATGCATATACTTACGCTAAGGATTGTCTTCTATTTCTACCTACAAGTTTTCATCCAGAGTGACTTGTTTTTAAAATGTCACTCAAGTTTATTTTCATCCAAACACCTGGGGCCATATTTACCAAACATATTAGAGCAAGAAATCAGTCTTTCAAGTGGCCCACAATTCAAACAATGATTCCTATTTCTTTCAACTGTAGATATACACCTACAGAAGATTTGTAAATTTATTTGTCAAGAAGAAGCTGCAGGTGTAACAAGAATGATTTGAGTCCCTTACATCTGTAGTTCCATTAATTTATTGCAAAGCTTCCAAGCTAACCTGTTCCTCCCACATCATTAAACACAATAATAAAATAAGACTCTGAAAGCCTGGTTTTGCTCAAGTATGAGTGCAACCACTTACATTTAATGCCCTGAATGACAACAGAAACTAAAACATGGTGTTTTTCAAATTCACTTTGGACACCCCGCAATCTGTTTATATTTGAATTTGGCTGCTGTGTGGCTGACTGAAGTGCTGCTCTTTCTTACTTAATACAGCTGTCAAGCCAAAGCACTGCAGAAATTTTAGGAACACAAGAACAAAGTTTAGGAGCACCACTTCAACAACCTGCCGCGCAACACATCGATATTTTTTTTCATCTTAGCCTTTTAACTGATAAATGCTTTGGTAATCACACACACACACACACACATGTTTGTACAGCTGTCTTTGTGGGGCCCTTACGTTGACTTCCATTCAATTGTTAATCCTAACCCAAACCATTACCGTAACCCTAAACTCAACCAGTTTACAGAGGGACAAAGACCACAGGCCAGGTGTATAAAAAATCGTGTGTCCTTCCCCTTGTAAGCTAGTATTTATAAACGGAGAGTGTTCAATGAGAATGTGTGCACATCATGCAGACTGTATGCAGGTGTACATATTGTCTAAGCTGTCATAGCTGCAGTTGACATGAGAAGGAGCGTAAGAGTTAAGAGATGGGTGACACTGTTTTGAATGTTAGTTTTATTGACTGTATCATTATTCTGCAGGCTACACAGCATTCAGTAAAATGAAAATCAAAGGCATCTTGGTGAAATTAATGTGGAGTTATGTTTGATCAATAAATTTTCTGTAACGTACATTTAAGTCATCATCTCCCTGGTAATATTAATTTTTTTCTTGATTTGTGAAGCACTTTGTAAAGTCAGTGTCAACTTGAGCGCTATAAATGCATCATTGATTGTCCCTCTGACATTTAACCAAAATGATGATTGAAATTTTACTGTGATGGTTTGCAGAAATGTGGTGAATTAGGGGTATGGTGTTACAAATAGCTACAGCCGTTCATATTGACATCTGCTCTGTTGAAGAACTTTGCAGATGCAACACAGTCGATGAAATTGAACTCTCTTTGCTGTATATCTCATGGAGAGGTCTAATGAGTGGTGGAGTGGGCATAAGTATCGATATGCAAATTAATGTTTAATGGTGTTTCTACCTTTATTTATGACTACTTGTAGGAGTGGAAATGAGGCTTGTGTATGTGCACCAAGCTCCACAATGACTGAGATTTATAAAACACAAGCATGTGTATGCACAGCTTTACAAATCTGACAAAAAGAATGCCGTGCATGTTTCTGATTTTTTATACACACATTTTTAGCTGTAAATCACAGAGGTTTTTGCATATGGCCCATTAACTGAGTGCTGCTGTGTGTGTCTGCGTTTGAGGGTGAATGTCACAGAGTAATTGTGAAAGAGAAAGAGGGACTAAAGGACCACTGCACGGCACACAATGTTTTGTAAGTACTAGAGAACTAACAACTCAGAAGGCTGCT
>JAPQLA010000009.1:13597742-13608606 GCA_029822935.1 Naso vlamingii
ACACACACACACACACACACACACACACACACACACACTCCCCAGGCCCTGTACATTGAATAAATTGCATTGTTCTGCATAGATCCCTTATTACATCACTTAAGAGACATACAATGAGCAAGGGGGAGATCAGGATGGAGATAGAGGGGGAGGAAGCTGCCCTGGTCTGCATTAACTTCCTTTGTCAGCCAACACTCTGCTAAAAATGGCTCCGTGCGGCCCACTTTAGCTTTACAAAGGTAGACACTTCACTGCAGTCGATGAGTCACCTTTAAGTGTATTTTTCACGTGAATATCTTAGACATCAGTATGACTTCATCATAGAAGGCAGTATTTTGCTGTCTTACTGCGAGTCGTCTGACTTACATACAGATGTAATAAGTGACATGATCATTTCAAAACTGTAACCAGTGCATGGAGGTCTGGAAACTCATGATGTCTCAAGTGAGTACTGATGCATTAATGAAGCTAAGATGAAAAGAAAAAAAAAAAGAAACCTTAATTAAGGACGCAATTGAAAATGATCCTCTCTCTATGCTGATAACATGGAATGTTATGAAGTTAGTGACAGAGGACATAAAAAAATAAATAAAAATAAAAACACTTTAAAAAACTAAAACGAAAACTTGAACTTGAACTTGGACTTGAAATTCAACTGTCTAGAATCACTTTAGTAGGTTGGTTTAATTTTGGAGAACACATTTAATTTCAGCGCATTGTTTTTATATTCACTTTCAATCTTAACACAACTGCACTTGTGCAATGTTGTCATTAAAGCAAAGCTCAGCGTCTCTTTCTTTCCTTACATCTGCCTTTTTCTTTTTCTCCTCTCTTTGTGTGCTTGTTTAAACTTCCTTGCCCTCCCTCTCTTCTCACAAAATCTGTAAAAGACACACAACAAAACTACAAACAAATGTTGCAAAAACGACTACATGTAATCATGCTATGTCCCTGTGAGTCAGATTATACAAAAAGAAATAAAGAATTGACTCTGTAATTCTCCTGTGTCAGTGCCATTCTGCCATTATACAGAAATTACTGCCATATTGTTTACCTCTTTTGTATGCCTTCAGCTTTTAAATTGCATGTGTAATTTTCTCTGCACGAACTAATAAGTTAATACTGTGTAAAGTGAAGCAAAGCAGCCACAGAAAAAGAAAATAATTCTTGAAAAATAAGGTTGTCTCAATTACATCTTATTCCCCAGTTACGGATCCATATTGTTAATTATCCAGTTTCTGCTGTGACTCTGATACAAAATTCATATTTCCTACATAACACAGCTGCAAAAGCATTCTAGGCCAACATTAGAGTTTTATACAGTGATTAATACAGGGTTTATATATGGTTTTATGTTTGAAAGCTGAATTATTTTGCATTAAGAAATATACTGACTAGGTCTTATTCACCATAAATACTTACTAAAAAGTGTTTTATATTCTCCAGTAGTGTTTTGCGTTATGTTCTTGGAGAGAAAAGTGGACACTATAGAAACATTTTTGTTTATTCCCCACTGCAGACAAAATAGAGGCACCATATACTTTGATGATTGAGCAACAACTGCAAAGTAAAAAAATAAAAATTTTAAAAACGTACATTTTTAGCCCAAGCATTTGAATACCTTACTGCTGCAGACTCATTTTATCTGAAACTGCTGGATACTGCTGATGTCACTCTACACTTTTCTTACAATGTGTTACATTATGCAATGGTTCAACTGTTTTACAGGACCACTGCGAAGATATGATTAAAAAAAGGGATCAGAAATGGATCCATACAGATGAAATTGAAATGTAATAGAAGTCTTGATATGTTCGATCCCGATCCTGTAGATCCGATTGAGACAGACAGACTCAAACAACCCTAACACACTCACACGCAAACACCACGCATACAAAACAGGCCTTTCACACTATCAGGAAACAAATGTAAGAATACATGCTCATTCACACATACACACACACGACCAGAAATACACACAAACTCACTTGTGCTGGTGAGTAGAGGGTCTGGCTGGAGTCCTGGGAGTTGTACCCGCCTGGGTGCGTAGTGACTGCTCCATGTCGCATCTTCCTCACTCCTTCTCCCCTCTCTCCTTTGGTACCTCCTCTTTCCTTTCCTCCTGCTGCACCTCCATGCCCTGATCCAGCAGTGACTAGTCCTTTGTCCATCCTCGCACCCCCACAGCTGGGGGCGCCCATGCAACAGAGGGTGCCCTGGGCCAGCTCCAGCTCAATTTCTGCATCCATCTCCGCCTCCTCTTGGGCCTCCTTGTTGGAGTCGTCCAGGTGCTTCATCAGCACGGCCACCACCACATTGATGAGCACGAACTGGGCGGTGAGCACGAAGGAGACAAAGTACATGGGCGAGATAAACTGAAGGCTAGGATTGCAGGCGTAGTCCACTTCGGTGTTATGGTCTGGTGGGCACTCCCGCAATGTGTCCTGTTGTCATTAAGGCAGACGATGAGAAAAGAAAGTCAGGATAAGGTGAAGATGCAGAACCAACTGCAGGATCATCACATTAACATTGTATATGAAATTTAATTTAGTAACCTTGCAACAAAAACTGTGTTTTTGAAGCTTGTTACATTCATTTTTTTAAGAGAGGTGAGTCTGAGTCAGAGAGTTGTTGACATATTTTTTGGCAATTTATGAGACCATTATTTTTGGATTGGATTTTACTGTAAGAAATGACACATGACACATGACACATGTTCTCTTGCTCCAAGAACAAGAGAAAAATCCATTTTAAGTATATTAGGTAATTATAGAAAGCATCTCACTTATGTTAACAAGGCCCTTTGTATTCATGACTACTTCATTATCATACACGTAACTGTTTTGCTTCAACACAAAACAACAAGGAACTTTTTTTTTTTTTGGTCTGTAGCATTATTTTAGTAGTTTTCCACCCTGGTTAACATGTGCACAGAGGAGTTCAGTCAGAGCAGAAGCAAAGTGACAAGTGTTTTCTGGAGGAAGTACACATCTCTCACCCAGGCTGTGACCACACATAACAATTTTAGCCCTCTGAGCTGAAGCTGGTCTTTTCTATGTAATTGGGCGTGACATTTACACACTGTGCTCCTTCACACAACATCTCCCTTTTCTGTCTTCACTCCCTTTCTATCATTTTTCTTTACATATTTTTGATCTTTCTTTTTTTCAAACTCTCTATTTGCCCTCACTCTCTTTCATTTTTGTAGTAATGTTCCCACTTCAGGGGAAAAAGCATAATAACTGGTCAGTTATTTTAACCTCCTTCCCATCTTCTCATCTCCTCCCTCTTATTACAGTTTGCTGATGCCTTCTTTTCTTCCCAATGCCCTCTAACCTGCCTTTTTCTCCCTGGTTATATCTGCTTTTCCCTTGTATCCCTACATGACTAATTACCACTCTGCCTCATCTGTTATTTACAAAACCAAAGCAGGTCTACCTCTTTCATTGCCCAAATAGTAATTTGACAGCTAGAATGACAGAGATTTACTCTGAGAGGTAGCATCTGTGGCCCGCTGGTTTGCTTCATGGCCCGCTTCCATCAACGCTGCCTGTGTCCAGTCTGTGTTTAATGGCCCACGCCCGACACACTCCAGCATAATCTCTGTTCCCCTTGCAGCCTAGGTTTGCCGAGGAGAAGTCATAGCTGCTGGTGGTAGTTGATGTGTGTTTAGGGGAAACTGGTGTTCTGTGTATGAGCGCAATGAGGCACAGCCACTTCCCTGCCCATCAGCAAAAGAAATCTACGCCCCCGGTGCTGAGCAAGCACATTTCCTTTTCATCAGTAAACATCACTAGAGTGGATAGACAGGATGGATGAGAGTTAGAGGAGAAGGAGCTCTCTCTGTCATCCCTTCACTGTTTTCTCTAGTTCCGTGTTTCTGCTGTTCCTTGTTTTAAATCACTAATATTGTACACTGTTTTCTGAGTGTAAACTTGTACCTTCATGATGCCATTCCAGTTGTCGCCCGTGGAGACTTGAAACAAGGTAAGGAAGGCCATGCCAAAGTTTTCAAAGGTAGCGTGACGACTCATACCCTCACATGGGTAGTCTGCATTGCAAACTGACGATAAGAGTAAGGTGGGTTGATGGAGGAAGAGAAGAGGTTATGACAGAAAGGAAGAAGTGCAAGAATAAAGAGAGAGAAAATGGAACAGGAAGGGAGCAAGAAATCAAAAGAAGAAAAGACTTGTGAATCAACTCCTAACATGTCATTACTCCCAAAAAATTGTAGAAGCAAGTACCCTTTCTGTTGCTAAGCTGCCTGGATGTCTGTCCAAACAAGGCGACATAGTGTGGACACAGCCTGTTATCAAATAAGTAGCAATGTGACCAAACACTCTATTTGTCTTTGAGCTTATATCCCAAGATAATCTCTGGAATGGCCTCAAGAAAGAGACACACTTGCATTTGCCGCTAATCCTGTCTCCTGCCAAGCTCCAGTAGGAAGCAATGTTGCCACTGGCTGCAGCTGCTGCACACTAGGGAAATGTGACAGTTTGGAAGATATATTTTCTGACTTCAATGTGGATATTTTAGGACAGTACTTATGTATCTGAATACTGGAGAGTGGGTTGATTCCCTAATGGCTGTCTGGCTGCAGGAGAGAGAACTGATGAAAAGGAATAAAGGATGGAGAGGAAATGAGGAGATTTTTCATACTAAAGTTATTACAAGTCAGTTTGCTTTTATGTGCATAAGATGAGTTTACTGTAATGAGTCCACAAAAACCAGAGGCCACAGTTTGAAGTACTGGAATAGATATTGACATATACCTGATACCTGTAGTAATGATGTGCAGACAGTATGCTCCTCAAGTAGTTGGAATATTCCTTTCATCTCATCACTGCAACATTTATATGTGTGTGTATATGTGATGAGATGGTTGATCCAACTCATGGCAGATCTTATATTCACTGGCACATATATAATGGTGCATAGGTTTCATGGCCGATTTTTCACAGTTTCTAAAAAGCTATATCTCTTACGCCTTGATATGTAAGAGCAACCTATTCACTGTTCAAGAAAAATCTGTCCAAAACTCAAAACCCTTCAATTAACTCTAAATTCTCCTGCACGCAATGCCCTTTTAAAACTCGGCAAAAAGATGTAGTAATGACTTTACAGATCCTCATTTTAAAGAATATTTTTTTCACTCTAAATGCCCAAATAGTTTTGAGAAAATAAATAATGTTTCATCAAAGTGTCAGTGAGTGCAATCTTGTCTTTACTTGATCTTTACTGTTATAGGTGCCAGAGCTACTTAATATAGTAACAGCTTTGGTTCTCTTTAGTTCTCACAAAACTCTTGATTTAGTAAATCACCAAAGATTATAAAACCAATGTATGGATTATCTTTAAAGATTTGCAGTTAAAAAACAGAGGCTTTATAAACATTTTAACAATATCTAACTTGAAGTACACATTTAGCGACATTATCTTTTGCAACATTACAACTGGTGCACTTACCAAGTTCTCCAAAAAGCTCTACTCCTAAGGCGGCGTAGATGAAAAACAGCAGCATGAAGAGCAGGCCCAGGTTACCCACCTGCAACACAGACAGGAGAAATTCTTACCATGCATATGTTAAAAACCATTTGAAAGCATTCTAAACACTGTAACAGTTCCCTACCTAAACAGGATTTTGGTTAGGTGTTATGCTGTGGCTGGTTACAACACTAAAAATCTAATGCACAAGACATGTTTGTTTTTAGTAAGCAGCAAAAAACATAAAAAATAAAAATTAAAAATTAAAAGCTATCACTGTTTGGCTGATAATCTTAGAACCAACACAAAATAAAGGGTTGAAAAAGTCACTGAACAAATTATCATAAAATGACATACAAAGTGTAGTAGGTGAGCATTAAAATGTCTTATAGGACTTTATTATTTTTTCTGCTTTCTTCTGCACCAGCATGGCACAGATTCTTGTAATCCAGATCCCCTGCTGCTGTTGTGAATTTTTTAATTTGGGGTTTGGGATTTGGCTCAGTTCCACCACAAAACAGCCCTCCTTTACCACAACTTAACGGTGATGACATGTTGCACAGTAAACACTTAGGGTAAAATCTAATCTCATTACAGGAATACAAAACCCAGTCTCTTATTTACAGTCTTTAACACTCTGCTAACAACACTGCTCCACCGGGAATGAGAAAATGCACCGGCAAATAGTTCCTGTAATGTACTCAAAGCATTTTAAAGGGACATTTGGATCACTCCACCAGTTTTTCTGTGAAATGAAATTTGTTGTTTACCCTTTGGTAGAGGTTGGACTTGGAATAATACATAAACAAGACAGAGCTTTTTCTAAAGGCATTACACAGTGGCTACAATGCCAACAAATAAATTATGATGAGATTCTAGTGATGCCCAGCTTTTTAAGAATAATCATAGTAAAAAGTAGAGTTTAATAATAATGTGTGGTTTGGAGGGAAAGCTCCTAGAATATAGCAGCCTGGTTTAATGATTGTGATTGAATTAATGTTACATTCATTTGAACTAAAGTAAGACTGAGAGAGCAATGCAATTTCAGCAGAAGTCAAACTGCATTTATAAAAACAAGCTACTCATACTCAAGGTTTAAATATCTTTCATTTGTCTTCTCGTCTTCCTTAAAATAAACTAGAAATTGTCAATTGGTAGGGGAAATTAGCAAAAACTCAGCAATAATATTGTTTATATCATAATTTACATGTTATTGCTGTCAAATGCCTCAATATCAATGGCCTGATGTGATTAACCTAGTAAATCGATCACTTTTATTTTTTGCATCTTGCCTACACATGTACAGACATTTTTGAAAATTAATATTTTCTTTCCTTTGGCCTTTCATCGACATGCAAAGTAAGTTGTAGGTCACTAATACAGAGTTTCTTTCAAATCTCTACTTTCTGTGTTTTTGTGTGGACATGTAAAATGGAGTGTTTGGGAGACAATGGCATTGTCACCTTAATTCGCACATGACCATTTTTGCTTCGTATAATGAGCATGACATGTTACCTCAGACAACAACAATGATGAACTCCTGGTTTTCTTACTTCACTGCTATAACGTTGGACAGAAAAGTGATAAAGTAAAGGGAGAGGTGTTTTGTTATTATTGCCAAGAAAAAAAAAGCTCACTATACATGCTCAGAATATTCTTCTCTGGTGTTTGATGTATCATTGTTGTAGACTTTATCAGCACCTACTGGTTAAGGGAGATATTTTGTAAAATGAAGGTAATATAGACAGATTTTTTTTTTCTTTTAGAGAGGTGCAGCATCTACATTAAAAATATTAAAGTTTAATTTTGACGTAGAGAAATACGCTCCATTACATGCAGAACAGTCCAGTGAGTCCCTAATGACTAAAAGTAATGGACATCATTGCCATATACTCTTCATTAGGACTGCTGTAATAATTCTACATGTGACTGTTCTGGGGTTTGTCTCAAGTGCAGTTTGTAAGTTAGTGCTATCCTGTCTGGTGTACTTAACAGTCTGTGCTTGATAATGGCCAAGGTCTGTGTGGGATCTGGTATTAGGATTACTACACATCTGACAAAGTTTTACTATGGGGATCTTAAAAGTGCATTCTATGCAGATGTATATTATATAACAAAAACTTGCCTGCTACAGGATGAAAATCAGCTTTAATATTTGCTTGACGTTTTTGCACAAATGTCTCAAGATTCCTTCCTCGTTAATTTATGATTTAATTAGAAAAGAACGACAAAGAAGGCCATTCTCAACATAAATTATTTAAGCTAAATACAAATTGTTTAACAGGGGACAGCCTTCTCAAAACACAAACGGCATACCATGTGGTGTCCACATCTGCCCAAGGATAATCTGGAGTATTGTCAGCCATTCCCAGAGAAGAGATCAAACAACTGTCTTGAATTTAGTGCCAACGTGATACAAGCTATTAGCATTAGTAACTGGTGTGTTGCAGCCATTCTGCATCAGTTGGGGAGATGAACATAAAAGAGGATGCTTGTGGGTAAAATGACTTTGTCCTATTGCGTCTTTGTGAAGACGAGTCATACAAATACATTTCTCTTATCATGTCAATGAGCTATTAAGCTTACTCAACCATTTAGTGTAAGTGCATGGATCCCCAATTACATTCATGTACTGTCATAGCCTATTAAATGCATACACTGCTTCACATCATATTTAATCTCATAAACTATAATTCTAATAGTCATCTGCCCCCATGTGCCCTAATGGCATTATTCCCATTCTTTGCTTTCTTTTACTAATGTATTAATGTACAGTGTGTTTGTCTGTTTCTTTGCTCGGCTGTATTATTAAACCTTTGTTGAAATGTCTATACTGTCAACAATATACTATGTGATACAATGAAGAAATGTTGGCAGCTAGCCGTTTCATTTTTGCAGTGAAATGTAGAGTAAAATCACCTTGGGTTAATCTCTCGCCAGGTATAACATTTTCACTTTCCTCTCTACCTCGATATGCACGCGCGTTTGTAAAGAGAGAGAGAGAGAAAGAGAGAGACCTCCTGGAATTGTTTAATTAGCCCTAGTTTTAATTACCTCCCAGGTGCCCTTGGGAGAGAGCAAAGGGCTTAATGTTAATGAGAGAGGGATCAATAGAAAAGAAAGACGAGGAATCTGTTCTTCCTCACCTCTGCCTGCCCTTCTTTCACCACACCACCTGTTTCCTTCTGTGTGTTTTTTCTTAATTTGGTCAATGGGTCAGGCTGTGTATCGTGTGTGACTGAATGCCTGCATGTTCATGAATGAGGCTGTATACCAGTTCTTGAACCGAACCTGTCTTTGTAAACAACTTCCCTTCTTTTAAGGAATAATTTAACATTTTGAAAAAAAAATCACCTGTTGGATTTCTTACCAAGAGTTAGATGAGTAGACTGATACCACTCCTATGTCTGCTCAGTAAATTTGTAGCTGGATCCAGCAGCAAGTTAGCTTAGCTTAGTTTTTACACATATACTTTTGTACAGAGTAAACAAGGAAACCTGCAGAAATGTGAAGAGTACTAAATTATGCTTAAGTAGTTGGGGCTACAATTGCATTAAATAGCAAGTCAAACAACACTTAAGGATACAATTAACCAGACGAGACAAAACTCAGACAAATCAACACAAATAACAAACAATAATTAAAAATTGCTATGGACTCCACTATGGCCGGTGTGCCAAGCAATATTGAGATACAGAATTGTAATGACTGACACTCCAACGGCAGAATAAAACATCAGCAAATCAGACACATAAATAATATACACTCCACAGCAGCTGCAGCCACAAACACAAACGTTCAAGCAAAGAGAGCTGCACAATTTTTATGTGTATCATACACACACAGAGAAAAAGTTATGTTGCTAGGCAACACAGTGGTTGAAGATGTCTCTGTACTTGTTGTATCCGCCATTCTGAACATCATTCTGTGAGCCTTGTGTACTGTGAAATCCTCAACAATCTGCTCTTGGTTCAACTTCTTTGCTTCACCTTACTCTCGTCATATTATAACCAGTCCTCTCAGCCTCTCTGTCCCACTGCACTCCTCGAAGTTAACAAACATTTTGAACTGAAAGAGGATTAGTCCCAACAAGACAGAAACTGTCAGAAACAGGAGAAAGACTTTCAAAACCTTAGTAGAGTTGATAAGCATTGTACCAAAGAATATACCACCAACAGAGAATCCACAGTAAGTATGTCAGCATTTAGTATTTAGCCGGATCGGGATGTACTAACTAGCCCACACAACATGGGGTGTGTGTTCGATCTGTGTCAGTTAGCATGATCACCAGGTGGTGCATTAAATTAGTGATTAAGGAAGGGGAATACTTTTCTCAGTTTTGCCAATGTTCAATAATGCCAAACTTAACCAATAATGAAAATCTCCTTAATTCTGGTGAAATTATGGACTTTTTTAAATCTGAAAAATAAGAAGCAACTTCGGGTAGAAGAAATATTTTGGTTTATTTTTACAACACATTTTGGATCAGATAAATCCCTACTAGCTATATACAGTCCTGTGTAACATGAGGCATGTTGAAGTTTAAGCTAATGCTCTCAGAAAGATGTCAGCAAATAGAAAACATGCAGTACAGCAAAAGACAAATGTTACTGATAAATACAAACATTTTTTAATAAACATTGGGACACTGATAAAGACAAAACTCTGAAGCTCAGTATGAAAATGACAAATTACACTCAAATATATTATAAATATTGCGTACACATAACAAGACTGCATTCGTTTTGTTGTCTCCCATTTTGTTTTTAATTCATAAGATCGAGCTACAAAGCAAACGTACCCTATTTCCAGTCAGTAAGAATACCGAGCAAAGATGCATTCAGGGAATTTTATAGGGTGTTAAACTTTTAGTGCACTGGAATGCTTTTGCCACGGCAACGGCCTAGAAACTGTCTGACTCTGTAGAGGTTTCACCACCAAATGAACTACAGACTGGTTTAAGGAGCTCCCACTGTTTCTAGCACACTGTGGTCTCAGTGGGAGTCTGGGTGCTGTCTATGATGCTGAAAGAAAAAAACAAGAAAAAGCTTGTGTGTGTGCGTGTACGTGTGTGCGCCAGTCTACTAGTCCGTGGCATGAATGAGTCATCTATTAGAGTTGCCTACAGGCCAACAGAGAAACAGAATGGGGGGGCTTGTACCACCCTAGCTATTGACTGAGACTGGCCAGATCTCTCTCTGGGAGTGTGTGTCTGTGAGTGAAAAAAGAGGGAGAGACTGCATCATGTGTGTTTGCATACCTGAGGCAGGGCTTGGACCACTGTATCCAAGAGAGCTCTCATTCCTGTTGCCATCTTCAGTAGCTTCAACACTGTATGTGTGTTTGAGAGAAAGGGAAAGAGAGAGAGAGAGAGAGA